>JAKSZT010054273.1:855099-1044936 GCA_026826555.1 Tolypeutes matacus | reverse complement strand
CCAAATTACTGCATTTGTGCTCATAATTATAAAATAGGGGCTATAACTTTAAACAGCCTGAATGGAATACTGTTTTTTTTTTTTTATTAGTTCTTAGAAGCTTCCCAATGTATAACAAATTTCTAAATTGTCTGCCTTCAAAAAACAAATATCAAATTTAAAAAAAGAATGACTTATCTAACTGCATAAATAAATTCAGAAAACTGAAACCTCTAAATTTTCCTAGGCTGCCTGTCTTAGTGCCTCCTCCACATTCCTGTCCTCCTCCTCTTTATCCTAGTCAGGCAGAATTTCCCTCTTATGTAATAAGGGACCTAAAGCTCCTTCAAATCTATTCCACTTTGCTGGTGTTACTTTTCTTTAATGTCAAACTTCTTTTAAAATAAAGTTTAAGAAATCAAGCCTAACAATGGAGGCTCAGGGAACTGCCTCTATTGCCTACACTCCTTGGACTAAATCTGAACTAAAAGCCATAACCAAGGAAATCCCAAATCTACTGAAGATCCCCCATAACAATGGAATGTATTCTTTAATTGGTATGCCCAATCAGCCAAGTAACTGATTCCAAAATTACTTCCTTAAAGGACTCCTTACAGATAGCTTAAGAAAAGTAGAAATGTAGTAGTGATCACCTTGTGACTGAAGAGCCTGGACTGGCTGCTGCTGCCCTTGCTGCTTCTCATGATCCTAATGCTCCCCTTTGTGTTCCTTCCTGATATTCTTCTTCCATGACCACTAAAATCTGGCAAACACCCTGTAAGACCAGACCTTCCGAGCCTGCAGGGATGGCACCTGTGGTAACTACTAGCCCTTCATCAAGAGCAGGCTCAGGGCTATTGTTAAGGAATTTCCCAATCCAAAAACACATCCAAAAATTTTGGGGAATTTAAACTTCTATTTGGAGTTCATAATCCAGAATTGCCTAAACTCCTCATTTTGTACATATGGCTCCAACTATGGGTGAAACAAAAAATATAAATTAATCAAAGCAGTTAAATGGTAAAAGCTGGAAAATTATATATGTGGTCCTGCAAATATTACAGGCAGGGATGTCCCAAAAAAAAGCCTACCAAATTGCTAAGGACTCAATAATGCAAACCATGCATTACAGTTAATAGTATAATTATGTTGATATTCTTTCATGAATTGTAACAAATTTGCCACATAATACAAGGTGTGGGCAGTGATACAGGAACTGTATTTTCTGCATGATTTTTCCATATATTTACCTATTATTTTTTTTAATTGCTAAGGATTTATTAAAACACTACCAAAGGTTCATCCTAAATAAAACCTGATTACTCAATATTCTAAATTTATGAATAAGAAAGAATGTGGTGGGAGGTGTGGGAGGTGGGGAACATGGGAATCCCGGTAGGTTCTATGTAATATTTTAGGTAATCTAAGCACCTCTTAATATATATATATATATATATATATATATATATATATATATAACATTTTGTAAGCAAATGCACATATATGCATATATATTTATATAGCATTTTATAAATATTGGTATGTATTGTGAAAATTTTGATTTTTACCCACAATAAAAAATAAATTAATTTAAAAAAAAAAAGAAAGAATGAATCCTCTAGGATTAAGAGATGTTATTGTCTCAGGCTTTTGGTGCTCATTTTTCTATTTCATCTTTCACTTACACTTAAATGGACACTTTCTTCATTATTTATCAAAGGGCTTAACATAATCTTGTGAAGTTGGTTAGAAAACACACATTTGAGTAAAAAACCACTCCTTTAAATAAATGGGTTAGATGAGCTAAACATTTTTAAAAATTCTGAATCAGGGTAAAAAATTTAAGAAACCATAGCTTTACAATTACAGCCTCTCCAAAAGTATGAAAAAGTTATAAAAGAGTCCTTGATTGCTACTTTTCATGGCAATCAATACAAAATAGATTTACAAGAGAAAAATTTTAGGACAATAGTTATCTATATTGCAAACAACAGGGACATTAGAAATGAGATAGTCCATTTTCAAAAGAAAGAAAAAAGTGAGCACTAGGCACAGAAAAAATCCTATTTAAAATGAGTTCCTCAAATTCTTTCTTAAAAGATAAATATTTTAAAGAAAAAATAGTTTAGAGCTACAGTAGCCATGATGGTGAAGTTTTAATATAAACAGAGTTATACATTTGAAAAGGTATACCTAAAAATATGCAAGATTCCATCAAAAAATAAGGTGCATTCTTTAATTAATATTCAAAAACTTTTAGTAGATATATGATCATAAAATAGTTTCTTAAACAAAAACACAACAAAAACCTATTTAAAAATAAAAAAATATACAGTAGGGCAAGGACAAAAAGTCGGCTCTTACATAAACTAGTGAATTTTATATCTGTGTGTTTTATCTTTCCATGTTTCTAAATCTGTTTTTTTTTTCTGCCTCATCATTGAAATTTTTATGTGATAAATTCTCTCTTTATATACTAATTTAAAAATTATTAATTTAAAAGAAACCATTATGTCTTCTGGGTTATCAATGTTAAGTATGGAGAAAAAAGGTATATATTTTGGAGATGTCCTTCCTTAAGACATACTGGTTTATTGATCAAATAAGTTAATATTATAGCTACTAGATATTTAAATAATATACATACATATATATATATGTTTGCATTTAACCAAATTCAGTCATTATTCTGGCAATTTTTATTTTCACAGTAATTGTGTTTTGTAAAATATCAGCTTGAATACATTTTCCAAAATCTTTTTGGTGACTTAAGTACAAAAGTTAAACAGAATGTATATTTAACTTATATTAAGGGATTATATTAAGGGAAAAGACAGTAATTTTGATTTAAAATAAAATGACTGGTAAAAAATGAGAAATAGGAAATCTATGACAAAACCTGAAAGGATATAGAAAATTGGAGAAATTTTGAAGAAGGCATTTTTTGTGTGTGTGGTTTTAGTTAAATAAGATTTGGTGAATATATCTATAAGATTTTTTGAGAGTGGTAGTAAAAAATACTATACTGATGCAAACTAAAATTTATCTATAAAAATGAAAGTTTTCTTGGATTGTCAGTCTATTTTGGTAAAGAAGTTATAAAAGTTTATTTCTCTGAATAATTAATGTAAAAGGCAGAGAGTTATGCTTTATTAAAATAACTTTTTAATTTTAAAATCAGTAACTTTTTCAAAAATTTTTATATATTTTTATTAGAGAAGTTGTGAACTTGCAAAACAAGTATGCGAAATGTGAAGAATTCCCATACGACACCTTTCCACCAACACATTATATTGTTGTGGAACATATGTTACAAATTATGAGATAACATCATCAGACTATTACCACTAACTATGGTCTACAGCATACAATTGGTGTAATTAGGCTGAGTGAAATAAGCCATACAGTAAGGACAAATATTGTATTGTCTCAGAAATATAAACTAAATACAAAGAATAAATGCATGGAGTATAGGTTACTAGGCGATAGGATAAGGGCTGAGAAGGGGTACTGATATTTACTATATGTAGAATTTTTAATTGGCTTGACTGTAAAAGTGTAGAAATGGATAGAGTTGATGGTAACATATTATAGTAAAGGTCAGCATCTTTTTTTAATTAGAGAAGTTGTGAGCTTACAAAACAATCAGACATAAAATACTGGATTCCCTTACAACACCCCACCACCAATACATTAGGCTGAAACATCATTATCATTTATGACAGCACTTGCTATATAATTGTACTATTTTGAACAGTATTTACCTTTGTTACAATTGATGAAAGTTCATTAAAATTTTTCCATTAATCATTCGTTATTTACATCGGGTGTATTTTCCCCATATACCACCCTATTATTATCACTTGGTTTAAGTATTGTATATTTGTTATAATTCATGGAAGAATATTCTTATTCTTGTTTTATTAACTATAGGCCTTTGTCTACAATAGAGTACCCTGTTGTACAATCCTGTTTTATCCTTCAATTTATATTCTAGTAACATATTCATCCCAAAGTTTCCCCTTTTAACCACATTCACCTGTATGCTTCAGTGCTGTTGACTACACTCACAATAATGTGCTACCATTGCTGCCATCCATTTCCAAACCTGTACCACCAGCCAAAGTAGAAATTTTATACAAGTTAAGTATCAAGTCCACATCCCCTAACAACAAGCCATCTCCTGGTATCCTATATTTTATACTCTAACTACATGAGTTTGCCTACTATAATTAGTTATTAACAGGGAAATGATACAATATTTGTCCACTTGTCCTGGCTTATTTCACTCGACAAAATGTCCCCAAGGTTGATCTGCATTTTACCCCTTAATCACAACTTCATTGCATTTCCAAAGCTGAATAATGGTTTATCATATGTGTATACCACATTTTATCTCTTCATCAGTTGATGGTCACTTCAGGTGCTTCCATCTTTTGGCAATTGTGAATAATGCCATTCTAGTATGTGTAAAATGATATCTCATTGTGGTTTTGAGTTACATTTCCCCAATAGCTAGTTATATAGAACATCTTTTTAGGTGCCTTTTAGACCTTTATATTTCCTCTTTGGAGACATGACTTTTTTGTGATTCTAGGTAAGGGGTCTAGTTCATTTATCATATTATTCAAGTTCTCTGTTTCCTTATTAATGATCTGTCTAGATGTTCTATCATTTGATGACAGTGGTGTTTCAAAGACTCTATTTCTCCCTTCAGTTTTGGTAGTTATTTTCCTCATGTATTTTGGGGCACCATAGTTATGTGCTTAAATAATTATGATTATTTATTCTTGGTACATTTCCCATTTTATTATTATATACTGTCCTTCTTTCTCTCTTGTCAAGTCTTGAATTTAAAGTCTATTTTGTCTGATAAGACTATAGGTACCCAAGCTCTTTTCTGGTTACAATTTGCATGGAATATATATTTTTTAACCTTTCACATTCAATTTTTTTTCTGTCTCAGTTGAGTTTCTTGTAAACTACATATATTTGGATCATACTTTTTAATCCATTCTGTTAGTATCTGCCTTTTAATTGGGGATTTTAATCCATTAACATTTGACATTATTTCTGTAAATGCAGTACTTCCTTCAGACATTTTAGCTTTTATTTTTTATGTGTTATATCTTTCACTTTTCCCATTTTTTATCCTTTTAGTTACCCTTAGTGATAATCTTCATTTCTACACTCTCATCCAAGCAACTCTCTCTTGTTTTTTCTTTTCAGACTGCAGAAATTTCTTTAGTATTTCTTATAAGACATGCTTTTTTTGGCAAACTCTCCATTTTTTATTTATCTTTGAATATATTAAATAATCCCTCATTTTTGAAGGACAATTTTGATAGATAAAGAGTTTTGGCTGGTGGTTTTTATCTTTCAGTACTTAAATATATCATCTACTGCCTTCTTGCCTCCATGGTTTCTAATGAGAGTTTGGCACTTAGTCTTATTAAAGATACATTGGATATAATGACTGTCTTGCTGTTTTCAGCATTCTCTATCTTTGGCATCTGACATTCTGATCAGTATTTGCCTTGTTGTACTTCTGTTAGCATTTAATCTGTTTGGAGTATGTATTTTTAATATATATATATTTATATTTTTCATAAGAGTTGGGAAATTTTAGGCCATTATTTCCAAAAACATCCTTTCTGCCCCTTTACCCTTCTCTTCTTTTTCTGGGACACTCTCTGTGCATATGTTTGTGTACTTTGTCCTGTCATTCAAATCCCTTAGACCCTATACAATTTTTTCCATTCTTTTGTCTATCTTTTCTCTGTGCTATTTCAATTGTCCTGTCTTCTGGTTCATTGATTCTTTTCTTCTATCTGTTCAAATCAGCTGGTTAATGCCTATAGTGTATTTTATATCTCTTCTATTGTGTCTTGTTTTCCTGTTATTTTTGTTATATTTTTATATTTTAAAATTCTTCTGTTTGTTTACCTAATGTCTTTTTATATCCTTTATTTCTTTAGCAATATTTTCCTTTTCTACTTTGATTGAGGAAATTTCATTGAAAATATTTCATTTTTTTTCCATATTCTCTGTCTCCACAGAAGTTGTACTTTGTTCCACTGATTGGGCCATATCTTCCTGTTTCTTAGTATGGCTTATAACCTTTTTCAGATATCTAGGCATTTAATTTTCTGGATGAGTTTACACTGAAAAAGTCAGTATGCTCTATCTTGCCAAGGGTTTTAGTGATGATTGGCTTTGTGTTAAGGATCTTCTTTGACTGTTTTTTTTTTTTTTTTTCCAACTTATTCTAGACCTTTAGAATTTCTTTTAGGATAAATAGT
The DNA here is from genome assembly GCA_026826555.1 of Tolypeutes matacus. Lineage (NCBI taxonomy): Eukaryota > Metazoa > Chordata > Mammalia > Cingulata > Chlamyphoridae > Tolypeutes > Tolypeutes matacus. The sequence goes on along the minus strand of JAKSZT010054273.1, from coordinate 1,038,655 downwards.
TTAGTTGATCAAAAATTTTCAGCTCTTCTTCATCTGATTCATGTCCTGAATGGTAGATGGGCACTGACAGTTGTCACACAGAGAGTGCTACTAAAAGTTCTATACGAAAGTTTATCAGCATCTTCTTCCTTCTCTTCCCTGGATGCTATGCAGTGTTCTTCTGGGCTCCAGAACCCCAAAAGAGTTGTTTCACCAGTTCCTGACTGTTTCATAGCTATTTTGGAGGGCAGACTGAGCACTGGAGCTCCATATTCTGCTATCTTCCCCCAAAGATCCTACCAAAAAAATTCTTGTACTTTGTTGACTTTATCATGTACTTAGTGGTTTATAAGAATCAGGTCTTCTCAATTTTATGAAAAATATGTTTTTATTATAATTATATCATCTATATTTACTTTTAAAGTATTTTATTGTCACTTTAATTAAAGAAAAGAGCAAAGTGTTGCATCATAGTAACCTGTGATTCTATTTATCCAAGTATTCAAACCTCTTGAAAACTTTTTAAGAACTTTATTTCTCAAATAAAATGCCATACTGTCTTTGGGGTCTTCCAGGTGTCCTCTGGAAAATCACAGAGAATTTGTGTTTTCACCTTATAAAAAGAGATGCTAAAATATTTATTTAATAAGAATAAGACATATTGTCACATTAAAATATTGTCAAGTACATTTTCTGACTTTCTATTACTTGGAAATTTTTATATAAACATATTATATTTAATACAAAAATGTTTTTAAGATATATATGTATTGCAGAAATTCTATGAAGTTCCTAAAGTTTTGTCAATGCCTTCATTGTCCAACAAATATACTTTTAATAATCAACCTCATAGTAAACAACACTATAATGTTACCAGGTGTGATTTTAGTTATTCTTAAAAATATGGTACATGTCACAAAACATACATTGTTTTATTTTAAAAACGCTCATTATATCTTTCCCTTTTATAAAACAATAATTAATTCACCATAACAATTCTTGGTCTTTTATGTTTTAAGTGTTTTTTTAATCCACAGATAATTTTTTCTTTCATTCTAACAATTTCTTGAAAACCCTACAGACTGAAGTGCTTCACCTTCAAAAATATACTCTCTCAGAGACATGTAGAAAGGACTGTACAATGTCATTTGGGTCACCAGCTTCTAAAAACATTTCTTTTTTTTTAAATATGACCAAAAGTTGTATGATTGTATTTGGTAAATTAAAAAAAGATGTTGCCAACAAACAGAAACACATATTTTAATATTTTAATATATGCTTATAAATTATTATATGAGCAAGGAGGAAATTGTATAAGGGCATACTTTCATGTGATGATTCAATTGTACTTTCAACAATTTTTATTAGGTAATTTCTTACACCAAGCAGGTATTACTTTTATAATATAAACAAATAAGAAAGATTTTATTATATATCTAAGTATAATTTGTTTATTGACCAAGCTGGGCTCATAGTAGGATCAGAAAGAAATATTCCCACCAATCTTTTCTTCCCAAACCCTGCAACTCATACCTATTTCACAGCTTTTTCTTTTATATATTTTTTACTTTTATTTTTTTTAAAAACTATTTAGATTACATAAATGTTACATAAAAATATAGGGGGTTCCCATACTCCTGCTTCCCACACCTCCCCCATTTTCCCACATTAACAACATCCTTCTTTAGTATGTCACATTCATTACAATTGATGAAAACATTTTAGAGCATTGCCACTAAGCATGGATTATAGTTCACATTGTAGTTTATATTCTATCCCACACAATTCTGGAGGTTATGGCAAGACATGCAATGGCCCATATATGTCATTGCAATGCAATTCAGGAAAATTCCCAAATCCCCAAAATGCCCCCACATTTCACCTATATTTCCCTTTCCCTGCCATCAGAACGTTCAGTGGCCACTGCCACCACAAGAATGATATAGTTTCTTCCATTGCTAGAATCTCAAAAAGCCCATAGTAGAATACCAGTAAGTCCACACTAGTCCATAGTTCATGCCCCAATCCTGAGGAATCTGGGATGGTGCTGCCCACTTTACCTCTAATTAAGAGGAAGATTTGATCCCATGGGGCAGATGGATGGGACTCTCTTGCTTGCAGTTGTAGACTCTCTTGGTTCCTTGGGATGGTCATGGTCCATCATCATCTCCTTGTTAGTTGTCCTGGATGAGTCCAATGAACTGGAGTGTAGGTGTTGCAACTCCATTGAATTTCAGGGCCCAGCTGGCACATGGACAGCCCAGAGATTAATGTCTCTTGGATGTATACCTACAACTCCAGCACCAAGTATAGGTTCAAATAAAAGGGACAGAAGAGGCATGTGTAGAGAAGTCACATCTGAGTTGTCACAGATCAGAAACACAGTGTGATCAGATCTCTGTCACACTCAGAAACACAAACTCCAAAGTAGGGCTCATTGGCAAGGCACCAAACTCCAGAACTATCTGACATGACCCTAGGTCCTGGGTGTCTCCAGTGTCCTCAGGATCCCCACTATTTGGGGCACTAACTACTTTGGCTGTCTGTGAGATCCTGCTGAGACATGCATAAGGATTACCTAACTGCTGATCTTCTAACACACTTTGAAGCCTCTTAGCCATATATATTCATTTGGCTTTACCTTTTTCCCATTTTATTCAAGGTCTTTTTCCAGTTGTATCATGAGCTGGTGCTTGGTAGTAATCCCTTGGTGCCAGAGTGGCTTGTCCCCGGGAGTCATGTCCTACACTGGGGGGAAAGTAGTGCATTTATATGCTGAGTCTGGCTTAGAGAGAGGCCACATTTGAGCAACAAGGAGGCTCCAGGAGGCAACTCTTAGGCATTCTCCAACACTAGACTAAGTTGCAAATTCAAGAGCAAAAGTCTTACAAGCAGATTCACCAACATCAAGGGCCCATCAATGGACCATCCTTCTTCACTAGTCATTGCCCCTGTACTTGGGGGATTTTTGCTGTTCCATTAGAGGATGTGGCAGAGCTCTCCAGGATGGGAATTCAATAATCTTTCAGTTGTGTGAATGCTCCATGAACATTTGAACATATTTATATACCTTATACGTATTTGGCAACCATATATCTGATAGAAGCCTAATATCCAGCATATGTAAAGAAATCATATATCTTGAAAATAAAAAGACAAATAACCCATTTTTAAAAATGGGCAAATGATTTGAACAGACACTTCTCCAAAGAAGAAATACAAATGGCTGAAAAGCACATGAAAAGATGCTCAACATCACTAACTATTAGGGAAATGCAAATCAAAACTACAATAATATACCATCTTACACCCATTAGACTGGTGGCCATTAAAAAACAGAGGACTACAAGTGTTGAAGACAATGTGGAGGACTGGAAACACTCATCCATTGCTGGTGTGAATGTATAATTGTCCAGCCATTGTGGAGGACAGTTTGGCAGTTCCTCAATAAACTAAATATAGATCTGCCATATGACCCAGCAATTCTATTGCTGGGTATATACCCACAAGAACTGAAAGCAAGGACAACGAAGAGATATATGCACACTAATGTTCATAGCAGCATTATTCACTATTGCCAAAAGTTGGAATCAACTCAAATGCCCATCAGCAGATGAATGGATAAACAAAATGTGCTATATACATACAATGGAATATTACTCAGCTGTAAGAAGGAATACAGTACTAACACACAGAATAACATGGGTGAATCTTGAGGACCTTATGGTGAGTGAAGCAAGCCAGACATTAAAGGACAAATATTACAAGACCTCTCTGATATGAATTAAGCAAATCAAGCAAACACAGAGAGCTAGAGTCTGGAAGATTGGTTTCCAGAAAATAGGAAGGGAAAAGAAAGTTGTGAGCCAATGCCCATATGGGTGAAATCTGTGATAAGGTGGAAGTGAGTAGTTTTGCAGTGAAGAGATATGACAGGAGTGTTTGACAGGGGGTAGGGTGGGGAGTATGAGTTGGATGGTCCAAGGAACTGGGAGAAGGGTTGGGGGAGGAAATAGGTAAACACTGGGAGTAGGTGGGTATGTGGGTGAAACTACAATGTTGAGAAAACTCTATTGGCAATATGACAAGGAAGCATTACTGTTTTAGGGTGTTGAATTGGGGAGGCATTTGGGATAGGTCACACTTGGGACAGTATTCTAGAGAATGTGTGAGTGATCATTTTGTCATAGTGTGCAATATCAGTGCACGGAGACCCACATAATGAAAAGGAAGGAGTTGAACTGACATACTGGGGAGACCTGATATGTTCTCAAACATTAACATCATGTTTGACTCAACATTTCCAAAAATCTGATGAGAAGCTGACACATACATGAAACTTGCTAACACAAGATTGGGCAGAACAAGGAATAATAACATAGGACTGAATGCATTATTAAAATGATTATGGACTTTGTTTAATATATTGCTGATATTTTAATATTTCATTTTTTAGATACAAGGAATTCCTTTTGGGCTTCCATTCAACTGTTAATTATTCATAAAACATTTCAATTTTTTACACTGCCTGGTCTCCCAGGATTTTTAACTCTTAATGAATATTCTTATTTTCATGGAAATATATTTATTTACCTGTTTCCAATAAAAAATGTCCTCTTTCTTAACAAGATATGATTGCAGACACAGCTAATATAACAAAAGCTTTAACTAGAATACCATAATTGAAAATAATGTTGGCTCAATCATAAATCTTAAGAGGACTAAATTCATAGCATATTCCATACCTTGCCAATTTTGTTTCTTATTATAATTGTTATGCTTTCTCTTATTTATTGTCTGATCTCTAAGATGACCACAGCTACCCTCCAGCCATGCTAATGCACCATGCTCATGTGCCATGCTAATGCACCAGACTCTTGTAGCTTGTACTTGTACTTATCTTGTAGATTGTACATATGAATTTATAACAGAGCTAAGCTTAATTTTAAGTAATCCCTAATAATCACTCCCTTAAAGTCGTTTTTCTCACATGTGGCCAAATTCAAAACTCTGCAGTTAAACCTAAAACATTCCCTATATGTGGGGCAGGGCATGACTCCCAAAGATGAGCTTCAGTGGCATGGAGTGATTAAAATCAAACTCTGATCAGTGAGGATTTTGTAGAAAGATCTTTACCAAAAAGGGGGAAATGAGAAAAGAGATAAAACAAAATGGAGTTACTATGGCTAAGAGATTTAAATGGAGACAGGAGCCTTTCAGGATGTTATTCTTATGCATGTCTCACCCAGTTATCACAAACTGCCAAAGTATGCAAAAACCAAAGGCAACAATGCTTCAGAGGACATCTAAAGCCAGGAAATAGCTACAAGATAAATCAGTAAACTCTCAAATGTGAAGGACATTTGGAAAGACCCAAAGAAATACCAATAATAATTCCTTGCAAAATAATCATGCAATCTCCTTTCTCATTAAAAAACCCTTTCTAAAATTCCCAAGAAGGGACACAATTTGGGTTGCTGTCTGAATCTAAGCACCCGTAATTTTGATTCTAAGACCTGAAATAAACAGTTTCATTGCCTTGGAGTCCAGTCTGTAATTCAAGATCTTTTCCAATGTCTGTGATTTTCATTAAATCCCATGAATTATTGCTGATCTTTCAGGTTGGGAGGATATCATAAAGAGAAATAAAGTTAAGTTTTCTACATTTTGTAAGTAAGGACCTCTGATATAGACTTTCATTTTTTTATGCACAGATACACATTTTAAAAATTTATCATTAATTCATCCATTCAGCAACAGAGTTTGGCTATAAAATGGTTATGGCTATGATACTCTATTTTAGTAAAAACTTTTTATTTTGAAATACATTCAAACTTGTGGGTGAGTTACAAAGATGACACAAAACACACACAGAGAACTCCAACACAACCCTATTCCTACCAGATACTCAAATCTACCAAATATACCATTTTGCCACAAATTCCATATCCTTCTATCTCTTTGTTTGCTTGCTTGTCTTATCTGTCTTATCAATCAATTTGTGAACACTTCAGAATAGGTTGTATACCTCAAGCTCTTTGAACACTTAATACTGACATGTATATTCTCTAAGAGAAGGATATTCACTTATGAACTCACCTTAAGTGAAGTTATCATGTTCAAGAAATTTAACATTATGTAAAGCTTGCAGTCAATATTTAAATTTTTTACTAAGCCTCAATAATAACTTTTTGAAACTATTCTCCATCCTTGTTAGATGTCTTCCATGATCATGTATTGCATTTAAGTTGTCATTGTCTCTTTAGTTGCTCTTTTTATTTTAATTTTGGGAATATAAACAACATAAACTTTCCCATCACAACCACTCCCAAGCATATATTTCAGTGGGATTAATCATATTCACAATATTGGGGTATTCTCACCCACTTCCATTACTAGAACTTTCCCTTCATGCCAAATAGAAACCCTACACCCATTATGAATTACCTCCCAATCCTCCTGACCCCTACCACTTTCTAGAGATGTCACAGACATCTTTTAAGGGCAATTGCCTAGTCCTCATATACCCCCATGTCCTTCTCTGTAAAAGTCACAATCATGCTAAGTGGCCATCTCTCAGCTTGCCACACCTCCACACCTTTTTCTATTTTGTGCCATTCCCCATGTGGAGGAGATGTTAAGTCTAATGTAAAGGCCTTACCAGATATTAAACCCAGAACCCAGGAACTAGCAGCCCCAAATGCCTATGAGAAAAAAAAAAATCCTCAATAGCATGTCCCCTCAACCTGACATAGATAAAAATCACACTCAGGCAGTATAGATTGTGCTCTATTCTCTGGAATGAAATGGGGCATGCTGAGCTGCTATCTATCAACCCCAGCCCAGAGCAGTTGTTTTGCTAAGAAAGAGGCAGGTACTCTAAATGCTATGCAAAGGCAGCTTTATTCAATCAAATGAGTTTCAGGTTATATCAAATGATTATACCAATTGAGCAATCACAGAAAAGAAGCTTTAATTTGATGTTAACTTTACAGGGGATACAAACAGTATATGCAAATGTCACATCTAGTAACTTGTTCCTTTTAAACATTTATTTTTGGGTAATGGATGATGGGGCTGCCTGCATAGCAGTGTGATAATATTCCAAAGGACAAAGGACAAGTTAATCATTCACAATTCTAGGCTGAAACAGCAGAGACTATTGATTAGAAAGCTTATGAATTCACAATTCTTAATAATAATTTTCTTATATTACATCAGCAATTTTCAGCAACATTGGGAGACCAGCTGTAATCAAAATACCTCTCCTGCTCTTTTTTTTTTTTTTTTTTTGTGTGTGTGTGTGTGTGTATTTGCTTACAAAAATGTTGTTTATATATATATATATATACATATATTTTAAGAGGTGCTTAGATTACCCAAAATATTACATGGAACCCACTGGGATTCCCATGTTGCCCACCTCCCACACCTCCCATCACATCCCACACAAACATCTCCCACAGTCTGGCCCACCACCCTCAATGAACTTACACATCCTGGAGCCTTGCCACCAACCATAGACCACAGTTCACACTGTAGACCACACTCTCTCCCACTCATTTCTGAGTGGTGTGTGCTGATTTAAAATGGCCTACATCCGTTGCCACAACAGTACTCAGGACAACCTCCAACTCCCAAAGAAGCCACTGTATTTCAACTGCTCATCCCCTCCCTACCCCAAAAGTGTCAAGTGGCCACTGGCTCCACCTCATTGTTATAATTTCTTGCATTGCTAGAATCACCATATGTGAACAAGAGAATACCATCAAGTCCACTCTAGTCCATAGTTCTTCCCCCAATCCTGAGGGGACTGGGATGGTGATGTCCACTCCAACTCCAAGTGAGAGAGGGCTTATATCCCATGGATATGGTCCTCTCCTGCTCTTTTGCACTCTTTGTGCTATGTAAGTTGCAAGGAAATGCACCGTTTCTGGGCTCCTTATTCTGTACAATAAAGGTAACATTTACAGATAGTTTCTCTTGTGCTCTGAGCCTATTATCCAACAATGCACCTTGGAACAAGTCACTCCACACCCCTAGCAACCTGTACTTTAATTTCTGTCTCTTTGTGTCTTTATATTCTCTATATTTTTTGCATTTACTATGAGGCTTAAAGTTAACATCTTAAATCTGTAACAATCTTGTTTGCTTTGATACTAACTTAGAGTAGTACATTTCCACCTCTATCCTCCAGTTTAGGTAGTTCTTGTGGTAAATCACATATTTATATATAAGTGGTCCAACACCACAGATTTATCATTACATTTTATGAATTTGCCTTTTCTATCTTACTGGAAGTAAAAAGTGGAGTTACAAACCAACAGCATATTAGTATTGCTATTTATATTAACCCAAGTCATCATACTTTTTGGAGATCTTTATTTATTCACATGCCTTTGACCTATTGATCTATTTTCTATTGTGTTTTCCTTTCAATCCTTTATAATCTCAAATCTCTTGTAGTGCTGGCTTAGAGTTGACAAACTCCCTCAGCTATTGTTTAATCACAATATGTCTTTAATCTCACACTCATTTTTAAAAACAGCTTTCCTGGTTATGGAATACTTGGCTGGTAATATTCTGCTCTCAGCTCTTTAAATATATATCATTTCACTGCCTTCCTGACTCCATATTTCCAATGAGAAATCAACATTTAATCTTATTGAGGCTCCTTTGTGACACATTGATGCTTTCTTGTGGCTTACAGAATTCTCTACATGTCATTGGGATTCAACATTTTCATTATAATATGCCGTGCTTTGGGGCTACTGGAGTTTACCTTGTTTGCAGTTCAATGAACATCTTGGATGTGAATGTTCATGGCAGTTAAATTTGGAAAAATTTCAGCCATTGTTTCTTTCAATATCCTCCCTGCACTTTGCTCTCTTTTTCCTCCTCCTGGGACTCTGACAATGCATATACATATTTATTTAATATAGTTTTTATTTTTTTCTAAAAGATACCTAGATTATATAAAATGTTACATAAAAAATATATAAGGGATTCCCATATACTCCACTCCCCACACCTTCCACTTTTCTCCACATGAACAACTTCTTTGTTTAGTGTGGTACATTCATTGCAATTGATGAACACATTTTGGAGTATTGCTACTAAGGATGGATTGCAGTTTACATTGTAGTCCACACACTCTCTCCCACTCAATTCCATATGTTATGGCAGGATATGCATTGGCCTGTATCTGTCATTGCAATGTCATTTAGGACAGCTCCAAGTCCCAAAAGTGCCCTCATATTACACCTCTTTGTCCCTCTCTTTACCATCAGCATCTCCAGTGGCCACTGTCTCCACACCAATGATATAATTTCTTCCATTGCCAGAATCACAAGTCTATAGTGGAATAGCAGTGAGTCCACTCTAGTCCATATTTCATTCCCCAATCCTGAGGATTCTGAGATAGTGATGCCTGCTCCACCTCTAATTGAGAGGGGCCTTCAATCCCATATGGCTGATGGATGAGACTCTCTTGCTTGCAGTTGTAGACTCTCTCAGTTCCTTGGTATGGTGGTTGTCCATTTTCACCTCCTTGTTAGTTGTCTTGGGTGAGTCCAATGAACTGGAGAGTAGGTGTTGCAACTCCACTAAGGCTCAGGGCCCAGCTGGCACATGGACAGCCCCAAAATTCAAGTCTCTTGTGTGTACACCTACCAACTCCAGCACCAAATATAGGTTTAAATAAAAGGGACAGAAGAGACATGTGTAGAGAAGTCACAACTGAGTCCATCTCTGTTACACTTAGAAGGACAAACTCCAAAGTATGGCCCACTGGAAAGTCACCAAACTCTGGAGCTATCTGCCATGACTGTATGGAGCCCCAGTATGTGGGGTAGTATCTACCTTGGCAGTCTATGTGTTCCTGCTGAGACATGCATAAGAATTACCTCTGGGATGACCTTCTGACTCACTTTGAAATCCCTTAGCCATATACACTCATTTGTCTTTACCTTTTCCCCCTTTTATTCAAGGACTTTTTCCAGTTGTATTACTAGATGGTGCTCAGTATTAAACCCTTGATACCAGGGAGGCTCATCCTCTGAAGTCATGTTCCATGCTGGGGGAAATGTAATTCATTTATATGCTGTGTTTGGCTTAGAGAGAGGCCACATTTGAACAATATGGAGGCTCTCAGGTGGTAACTCTTAGGCACCCTATAACACTAGGCTAAGTTGCAATTTCAAGAGCAAAGGCCCATAAGCATAGTTATCAATATCAAGGAGCCATCAATGGACCATCCTTCTTCATTAGTTATTGCCCTTGTGCTCAGGGGACATTAGAGATTGTGGCACAGCTCCCCAAGATGGGAATTGAATACTCTTTTGGTTATTGTGTGAATCTCTACCCACTGTGATAATGCTCCATGAACATCTGAACACATTTTTATACTTTATATGTATGCCGAGGTAAACTTCCTCTTATGTATCCCCCATCACTGACATGCCACACCAGTGATCCTCCCCTGCCACAGTTGTAACCCTTCCATGGTACAAAACTTCTTCAAAAATGAAGCCAAGAATATCACCAAATACAATTAATAGGAAAATGAAATAATAATGATAGGATTAAATGTAAGCAATAAAATACATAATAATTTAGAAAAATTAAATTAAAATTTTAAAATTGGGGTATTAAAAATAATGAAAAATATATTTAAATTTTTTTGATGTTTTGTCTTTTATCACTGTAATATCTATTGTCCTGTATGTACAGTGACATTTTCTTATATTTCTTCCCCAGTGCCCTACTTTTTTTCATTTTGTCTTCAAAGAAGTTTTAGGTCACAGTGAAGTAACATACAGAATATAGGGACTACCTTATACCCAGCATCCTCTCCCTTTTCCCCCTTCCCATAGTAGTAACATTTTGTGTGTGTGTGGATGGTACATTTGATACAACTGATGTACAAAAATTGAAACATAGCCACTAACCATAGTCAATGGTTTACACTGTGGTTTACATTTTAGACTATACATTCTTATAAATTTTTGCTGAAATTTATCACAGCACATATCCAACATTGCAAGATCATGCAGAACACTTCCATTGCCCCCTATATACCCCCTCTTCCATCTATTCTATTCCTCCCTCCACCAGCTCTTGGGGCACATGGTGACCACCAGGCTTCGCTCCTTGAAGGACAAGATTCATAGTTACTTGCAACAAAATGGAGGGCTTGACACACTGGTCTGTTTGCCCCTATTACAAAACACCCATGCTTTTGAGAGAAACCCACTCCTCTGTTTGAGAACATATCAGGCCTTCCCAGGATGGGAGTCCAACCCCTTCCCACTCATTGTGTGATTGTGTGGGTCTCCACCCTCTGATACAACATACTATGATAAAATGATCACTCACACATCCTCTAGAAGAATTCCCCAGGTGCACCCTGTCCCAAATGCCCCCCATCAAACACCCTACATCAGTAACCCTTCCTTATCATATTGCTAAAAGAGTTTTCTCAACATTGTAGTTTCAATCCCATACCCACCAAAATCCTGTGTTAACCTGCTTACTCCCCCAACCCACTCTCCAGTTCCATGGACTGTTCAACCCACCTTCCCCAACCTACCCCCTATCAAACTTGCACCACCCAATCCAATAGTATTACTACACTCCTGTCATACCTCTTCACTGCACAACTACTCACTTCTACCTTACGGATTTCACCCATATGGGGGTTGGCGCACAATCTTCTTCTCCCTTTCTATTTCCTGTAAACTTATCTCCAAACTCTAGCTCTCTGAGTCTGTTCAATTTGCTTAATTCATATCAGAAAGGTCATGTAATAATTTTCCTTCAATCTTAGCTTACTTCACCCAATGTAAGGTCCTCAAGATTCATCAGTGTTATCCCATGTTTTAGTACTGTATTCCTTCTTACAGCTGATCACTGAATATATATAGCATATTTTGTTTATCCATTCATATGTTGATGGGCATTTGGGTTGATTCCAACTTTTGGCAATAGTGAATAATGCCACTATGTACATTGAAGTGCATATATCTGTTTATATCCTTGCTTTCAGTTCATCTGGGTATATATCCACCAGTGGAATTGCTGGATCATATGGAAGATGTATAGTTAGTTTTTTGAGAAACCACCAAATATCCTCCACAATGGCTGCCCCACTGTACATTCCCACCAGCAGTGGATGCAGATTCCCTTTCCTCCACATCCTCTCCACCACTTGTAGTCCTCTGTTTTGTTAATGGCCACCAGTCTAATGGGTGTAGATTTCTCAGGGCTTTCTATGTATAGGATCATGTTGTCTGCAAATAGTGAAAGTTTTACTTCTTCCTCTCCAATTTGGATTCCTTTTATATCTTTTTCTTGCCTAAGTGCTCAAGCAAGTACTTCTACCACAATGTTAAATAGGAGCAGTGATAATGGCCATCCTTGTCTTTTTCCTGATTTTAGAGGGAAAGCTTTTAGGATTTCACCATTGTATATGAAATTAGCTGTGGATGTTTCACATATACCCTTTATCATGTTCAGAAAGTTTTTTTTTCTTTTGCAGTGTTTTTATCAGGAAAGGGTGCTGTATTTTGTTGAATGCTTTTTTGTGTTGATAGAGATGGTCGTGTGATTTTTTTCTTTCAATCTCTGTATGTGGTGAATTACATTGATTGATTTTCTTATGTTGGACCATCCTTGCATTTTGGGGATGAAACTCACTTGGTCATGGTGTATAATTCATGTGATGCATTTTTGAATATGATTAGCAAGTATTTTGTTGAGGATTTTAGCATCTGGGTTCATTAGAAAGATTGGTCTGTAATTTTCCTTTCTTGTGGCACCTTTGTTTGGCTTTGGTATTAGGGTAATGTTGGCATCATAGAATGTGTTAGGCAATGTTCCTTCTACTTTATTTTTGGAAGAGTTTAAGCAGGATTGGTGTTAGTTCTTTCCAAAATGCTTGGTAGAATTCACCTGTGAAGCTGCCTGGTCCTGGGTTCTTCTTGGTTGGGATGTTTTTGATGACAAATTCAATCTTGTTACTTGTGATTCATCTGTTGAGTTCATCAATTTCTTCTTTTGTCAGTGTAGGCTGCTTGTGTGTTCCTAGGAATTTGTCCATATTCTCTAAATTATCCTTCTTGTTGGTATATAATTTTTCAAAGTATCCTCTTATGATACTCTTTATTTCTGTGGGGTCAGTGGTGATAGCCCCTTCCTCATTTCTTATTTTGTATATTTGCATCTTTTATTTATTTTTTCTTTGTCATTCTAGCTAAGGATTTGTCAATTTTATTGACCTTCTCAAAGAAGGTCTACTGCTTTTTTATTTTCTATTTTTTTTCGTTCTGTTCTAATCTTTGTTATTTCCTTCTTTATAATTCCTCTGGGTTTAGTTTATTGTTCTTTTCCTAAATCCTCTGGGTGTGCAGTTAGGTCTTCGAATTTAGCTCCTTCTTCTTTTTTGATATATGCCTTTATAGCTATGAATTTCCCTCTCTATATAGCTTTGGTGCATCCCACAGCTTTTGATATGTTGTGTTGTCATTTTCATTTGTTTCAAGCTAGTTAATGATTTCTTTTGTAATTTCCTCCTTGACCCATAGTTTGTCTAAGAGTGTGTTGTTTAACTTATATATTTTTGTGCCTAATCTGTTCTCTAACCCTTACTGATTTCCAGCTTCACTCCATTGTGGCCAGAGAGATTACTTTGTATAATTTCAATCTTTCTGAAATCATTGAGAGTTGTTCTGTGGCCTAGCATATGGTCTATCTTGGTGAATGATTCATGAGCACTTGAGAAGAAAGTATATCCCACTGTATTTGGATGTAGTGTTCTGTACATGTCTATTAGGTCCAGATCCTCTAATGTATTATTCAAAGTCTTTGTTTCTTTATTAATTCTCTGTCAATATGTTCTGTCAAATGTTGACAATGGTGTATTAATGTCCCCCACTATAATTGTAGAGGCATCTCTTTCTCTACTTAGCCTTTCCAGTGTTTGCTTCATGTATTTTGAGGTGCCTCATTTAGGTGCATAAATGTTTATGTTGTTCTTTTTCTTGAAAGATTACCTGTTTTACTAATATATAGTATCCATCTTTGTCTCTTAAAATAGTTTTGGCTCTCTCTGCCTAGAGGAGCTCATGCCAAATCTTTGAGTGTATTTCCATCTTTCTCTGCTATTTCTCAGCAAACTCTGTTCTTTCCCCCATTTCCCAATAAATTCTTTTTACTGGCCTAACTTTAAAAAAAAAAAGTTTTGCACTTAAGGTCTATTTTGTCCAATATTAGTACAGCTAATCCAGTCCATTTTTGTTTGTTGTTTGCTTGTAAAATTGTTTTCCAGCCATTCACTTTCAGCCTCCCTGAATCCCTGGTTCTAAGGTGGATTTCTTTTACACAGTATATAGATGGATTCTATTTCCTTATCCATTCTGCAAATCTGTGTCTCTTGACTGGTCAGTTTAAGCCACTAAAATTCAGTGTTATTACTGTTAGGTAATTACTTACATTAGCCATATTTTCTTTAGGCGTATGTATGTCATATGTTGATTTTATTTCTCTTGTTTTCTTACACTCTCCTCCAATTCTCTCTCTCCTGCTTTTTCCTTTCAACCTGTAGCACTCCCTTTAGTATTCCTTGAAGGGAAGGTTTCTCATTGGCATACTCTCCTAATTTCTGTTTATCTATGACTATTTTAAATTTCCATCATTTTTGAATGCCAGCTTTGCTCGATAGAGGATTCTTTGCCAAAAGTTTTTTTCATATAGCACCTCAACTATGTCATACCACTGCCTTTTTGCCTTCATGTTTTCAGATGAGAGATCAGTAGTTAATCTTATTGAGCTTCCCTTGTATGTGATGATTCTCTTTTCTCTTTGTCTTCTCAGTATCCTTTGTCTTCAGCATTGGACAAATTGACAAATATGTGTCTTAGAGTAGGCCTCTTGGGATTTATACTGTTTGGGGTGTGCTGTGCTTCCTGGACATGTACATCCATCTCCTTCAATAAGGTTGGGAAGTTTTCAGCTATTATTCTCACACTCTGTCTTCTTTCCCTTCTGTTCTCCCTCTGGGATGCCTATAATGCACATATTTGTGCATTTTGTGTTGTTGTTCACATCACTAAGTCCCTGCTTGATTTTTTCTATCCTTTTATCTATCTGTTTGATTTCAGATGCACTGTCTTCCACATTGCTAATTCTTTCCTCTGCCGGTTCAAATCTGCTGTTATGTGCTTCCAGTGTATTTTTGATTTCTTGGATTGTTCCTTTCATCACCATCCTCTGTTATCTTTTTATGTATGTTTATAATTTTTTCTGTATGTTCTCCCAGTGTCTTCTTAATCTCTTCCTTCACTTCATTAAGTTGATTCATGATATTTCTTTGGACAGCTCTGATTAGTTGTTTCATGTTCTGCATCTCCTCCTGGTTTTTAGTTTGTTCATTGGACTGGGCTAAGTCTTCCTGTTTCTTAGTATGGTGTATAAATTTTTGTTGGTGCTTAGCTATGTATTTATTTACTTGATTAGTTTCTCTCTCTACTCTGGAGTTTTGTTTAGTTGCTGTTTTTGTGTGTGTTGTATGTTTTCTCTTTTTTTACACTTTGTTCCTCTTATTCTATTTCCTTGCTGTTGTCTATGTCCCCTTGAAAGAAAAAGATTAGGGCTAGAGAAAGTGAAAAAGGTAAGAAAAGAAAAAGGATAATAGTAATAATAATAGTAAAAAGTAGAAGAGGAACCATATAAGACCTAGGAAAATGAATAATTAACTCCTGTAAGAATTGCAGAGGAATAAGAATAAAAAAGTGGGTTACAAACAATGAAATGAAAAACTGAATAGATAAAAATATCTAGAATGAATTGACAGGCTAGAAGGATAAGAAGAGAGAGAAAGAGAAAAGAAAATACAATAAGAAAAAGAGGTTAAAAGGAAAAAAACCAGAGAATGGAGGATATAGAAATAAAAATAAATATTACATACTGCAAGAAATTATAACAATGAGGTGGAGCCAGTGGTCACTTGACAGTTTTTGGGTAGGGAGGGGATGAGCAGTTGAAATACAGGGGCTTCTTTGGGAGTTGGAGGTTGTCCTGAGTACTGTTGTGGCAATGGATGTAGGCCATTTTAAATCAGCACACACCACTCAGAACTGAGTGGGAGAGAGTGTGGTCTACAGTGTGAACTGTGGTATATGGTTGGTGGCAAGGCTCCAGGATGTGTAAGTTCATTGAGGTTGGTGGGCCACACTGTGGGAGATGTTTGTGTTGGATGTGGTGGGAGGTGTGGGAGGTGGGCAACATGGGAATCCCAGTGGGTTCCATGTAATATTTTAGGTAATCTAAGCACCTCTTAAAATATATGTATATATATATATATATATAAAAATAACATTTTTGTAAGCAAATACACATATATGCATATATATTTATATATCATTTTGCAAATGTTTGTATGTATTGTGAGAATTTTGATTTTTACCCATAATAAAAATAAATAAATAAATAAAAATGAAACCAATGGATGGAGAAGTGACTGCAAAAAAAAAAAAAATCAACATATTTAACACTGAAAAAAAAATAAATATTACAGACTAAACAAAGAAAGGTGTAATGTAAGAACAAAAACAGAAAGCAGAAGATAGGAAGATGAAGGTAGGAAAAGAATTAACATAGGTAGACAAAATTGGTATACAAAAATGGGGGGAAACAAAGGGAAGGGGGAAACACAGCCAACAAGAAACAAGATAGCAGCACCTAATACAAGAAAGAAAAAGTGGGGGGCGGGGGGAGAAAGAGAGAGAAAAAAGAACAAAAACAAACACTGAAGCAAGCAATCAGGAAAAGCAGCCTTCCCTCTTAGGCTCCTGAGGAGTTTCTCAGGCTGCTGGTGTTCATCAATCAATTACCCTGCAGCCTGTCCTCTGAAGGTTTTGAATTGGATTTCAGTGAGTAAATTAAGTACAATTTTTTTTAAAAAAAAGAAAAAGTTTTTAAGAAAAATAAGAACCCAAGCTACTCTAATACAAAAATAATGTCTATGTGTTCCCTGTCCTAAAGTATCAGCTGGGTGTTTGATAACCTGGTGGATCACTACTTTAAGGAGAGCCAGGTATCAAACCAGGGGTCTTGTTTATTTAAAATGGAGATTCCTCCACGGAGCAAAACTTTCTCATTGGGTCAGTGGGCTAGAGAGCTATCCAGTCACTTTCCCTAGGGCAGGTTTGACTCTTTGCTCTTGGGTAGAATCCTGCTGATTAGAAGACTGTCTGTCTCTGCCCCCTTTCTATTCTTAGTCTCTCCCAGGGCAGCAGGATGCAATAACCAGTGTAATCAGATCCCACCTTGCCCCTCCTGGTCAGGTTGCATTCCCTTCTGAAATTCAAGTGGGACCCTGGTATCCAAACTCACCACAGAGAAATGACTCTCAACCTTCTTCCAGACATCCCCCTCCTCCAAGGGGACCCTAAAAAGGCCCTTGGAAGATTCTTAAGCACTTCCTACTGCTCTCCTCCCTTAGGGGGTTGGAATTTTGAGTTTTCAGCACTGAAGTAGTCAATTGCCTGACTCCCCCACCTCCCGGCCCAAGTTTGTCTCTCCCAGGCTGGCTAGGTAAATCAGGCTGCCTTAGCAGATTTGCCTCCCCTTTCTTCCTGGAGCCACCTTTTGCCAGCTGGTATGCTCCCTAAAGTTCAAAGGATGTCCAGGTAACCAAACTACAGAAATGAAACCATTCTCCACCCTTCACCAGAACCCTCATACTCCCAGAGAATGCTCCCTCTTGCTTGGTGGCTGGTGGGAGTCAGAGGGTTCACAGTGGTTTTTTGCTTTGAGGGTGGGGCTTAGCCTCTTGATGTTTTCAGCAACTAGGGTGAGAAATTCATGGTTTTCCCCTGGGCTTTTTCTCTCTTTGTTCAGTTCCCTCCAGATTGATGCCCTGAAGCCTCCTGCTCTGCGGGCTCCCAAAACAGCTCACTCAGGCATGATCTTCCCCTTTTCAGCCATTTTTGTGTGTGTGTGTGTGAAAGAGCTGGTAAGTTCCCTCTTAAATCGATGCCATCTTGCTCTATCCTACAATGCACATATTGGTACACTTAATGATGTCTCAGTTTCCTCATGCTCTCTTACTTTTTCATTATTACTCTTACCTGCTCATCATACTAGATGCTTTCTATTGTCTTAATGTTTATTTTTCCTTTTGTCTTCCCACTCCAATGTGCTGTTGAATAACTCTAGGGGATTTTTAATGCCTGTTACTATGGACTTCAAGCTCTGTTTGTTTCATCTTCATAATTCCTATCTTTATTGATATTCATGTTCAGCCATTGTTTGGCTGGTTTTCTTTACTTTTTTTTTTTTTTTTTTTTTAGGTACTGGGACTGGGGATTTAACCCAGGACCTCATATGTGGGAAGCTGATGTTCAACCACTAAGCCACATTGGCCCCCTTCCTTTACTTAATCCATGTTTCCCTTTAGCCTTTTGAGCATGTTTAGGACAATTTAAAAATAAGTATTTTTCTTCTATATTCCAGGTATGGAACTCTTCATTAATGGGTTCTATAGATTTCCTTTTCTCCTTTGCCTGAGCTATTACTTCCTATTTCTTTGTATGTTTTGTAATCTAATGAGACCTGGACCTTTGGATATTTTAACATGATATAACTGAAATTTAGACTCTGGGGCATCTGTTCCACAAGAATGCATCCAGCTAACATTAGGAGATTTCCTTGAATTCTAGGAGCTAAAAAAGGAAAAAAGAAAATAACTTTTCCATTCTCTGCAGATTGTCCTGTTGAATGACACTCGTGAAGAGCTTGTTTATAATATTAGAGAATAGCTTGAGACCAAAAAATAGGAGCACAGTGTTCCTGATCCTCCATTTATGTGGATGCAAATGTCGCTCTTTTCTAGGGAACAGTTTCTTCATGGTCCTGGGTACTGCACTGGATTTCCTATAGTCAATACTCCCTGGAACTAGACAATCAAGACTAGGTTGATGAAAATTAGCATTCTGATGAAGAGCTCTGTGAGCTGTCCTTCAAAAATAGGGCAATTTTTTGGATGGTGAGCCTGAGAGTGTCCTTTATCAGTGTCTCAAACAACCATAAGATAGAATCGACCAGACAACAATTCTCTCAGTATGTGAACTAGGGTTGCTTTGCTCCCTCTGGAATCAGGACCAGGGAACCACACTAGGAGTGGAGACAGGCACACCACCAAGCTGGTGCAGGATGGAGAGGGGCCAGCTAGGACACCATGAGATCACACTTTTTTAAATATACATTTTTATTTATTTAAAGATACTTAGTTTACACAAATGTTATATAAAAAATATAGGAGATTCCCATATGCCCTGCTTCCTACCCCTTCCACACTTTCCACATTAACAACATCCTTCATTAGTGTGGTACATTTGTTACAATTGATGAACACATATTGGAGCATTGCCACTAAGCATGGATTATAGTATACATTGTATTTTACCCCAATTTACCCTCTCTCTGCACAATTTTGTAAGTTATGTCAAAACATATAATGGCCTGTATCTGTCATTGCAATGTCATTCAGGACAACTCTTAAGTCCCCAAAATGTCCCCGTATTACACCTGTTTTCCCCTCTCCCTCCCCCTCAGAAGGTGCCAGTGGCCACTGCCTCCATATCAATGATAAATTTCTTCCATTGTTTGGATCACAATAAGTCTATAGTAGAATACCAGTAAATCTACTTGAGTCCATCATTCATTTCCCAATCCTAAGGATTCTGGGATGGTGCTTTTAAATTTTTTTTTTTTTCATGATTCAGTGTTTGCCCTGTTACAACAATTTGTTAATTGTTTTCTGGAGTTTTGAGGAAGATATTTCTGGCAATTCTTTCTGGTTGTTCAAATCGTATATGGGTCCCTGAAGTACCTCATTCAGTCATCTTGATCAGAGTGCTGGGGAAAGGATTTTTTATGCTTAGACACCATGACAATTAAGTGACTAGGGAAAAGCCACTCAGTTTAGAGACAAACATTTCTGAGTTAAGATATATACCAGTTATCTTTTACTGTATAGAAAATGTTCCTAATGTGGAGATTTAGAGCAAAAGTTACTTACTGCACTCATGATTCCTCTGATTGGAAATTTTGGCTGCTTCAGGTCTGGTCCAGGTTCAACTAATCTAAACTGGGTATGCTCATGTGTCTGCAGTCAGCTGCAAGGCCAGGTGGACATCTCTCTACATAGTCTCTCATCACCTAGCAACCTGGCCTGGTCACATTCACATCAATTCCCATGGGTCAAAGAGCAGTAAAATGCATCCAATTGCACAAGCACTTTAAAGTCTGGTTTGGTAACAGGCTTTCTACTGTCCAATTGATAAAAGCATTCATAATGACAAGTTCACTTGGGGGGGAGATAAAAGGGCATGAAAAGTCACATTAGAAGGATTTGCATATATATAGAGAGAATATGTGGGCATTTTCTGCAATCAACTACAAAAAGGACATGCAATCAACTGTGTTCCAAGCTAGGATAAAGCCTTTATTCATCACAATTGAAAACACAGCAAAGAGTGCAATGTTCTAAGAAATGTGAGTAGGGAAGACTTCAACCAGGATGGTTGTTTGAACACAATTTGGACATATAAGTGAATGGTAAGGAGGTGGAAAATGCCCCAGGACTTTCAGGAAACCAATGTATTCTCCCCCTTCCATACAAAGTGAAAGGTGGTATAATGAGAGAAAATTCTGAAGAAATAATATGTACTAGTGGGTTATTACTGATTGATTTCTGAACAAGCATGCACTTTTGTTCTCTTGTATTTTGAACTACTTGTCTGTTCTACACTTTGAAGTCACATAAAACTAGCTGCTGTCCACCAGGTGAAAAGTTTTATTTTCTCCTTGTTGCCAGGGTCCTATCCTCTCACCACTCACTACTCACAACTTTCTTACATCCTTCCTCAAGTATTTTCTATGATTTTCTGGTTCCTTCTCTAAATGGATATCATGGTCAAAAGATGGATGATGGCTACTCCAGGTATCAAATCACAGAGTCCTCTCTGATACCAGATGCCTAGGAAGGAATTATATTTTTGGTGGGTCAACAGACAATCATTTATTCAAAAAATGTATATGAAGTACCAATTATGTGAGAGGAACTTTATTATTTTCTAGAATTGCAAAGATGAGATAATCCTGGTATTTTACCCCAATATGCTGACAATCTACTCAGAGGATAGATATTTGTAAATGATCATCTCTCAATATCCACAGGAAAGGTTAGGATGGAATTTGAATTCTGGACATTTGGAATCCATAAAGCAGGAAAATCATCTATCTGAACATACTCAGCAAACTGTGACCTAAAGGATAATTGTAACAGTGGGCATTCACATGGTCTTATTCTCTACCAGCCACTCATTGCTCTCAGTTTCCACATGTGCTAACTTATTTTATACTACTGTCAAGACTATAAGACAGATAGTGTTCTCTGTATTTTACATGTGAGTGAAGGGAGGCCTGAAGAGGTCAAATGAAACATCCAAGAATACATGGTCTGTGAAGAAAGAGCTGGGACTCAAACACAGGAACGAGGCTGGAGTCAGCTCTTTTCAATACAACATGTCACCAAGCCATGGTGAACCAGGGGAGAGGAAAGGAAGGAAGGAAACTCTTCTAGCCAAAGGGTAGAGCCTCTGTGAAGGCTCAGAGGCAAGGAGGACTGAGAGGGACTCAGAGAGGATATTGTGTGACCATATTTGGAGAGATAAGTTTCAACCAGAGTCAGATGAAAGGCTTAGGAGCAAGAAATATCCCATCACATTTAATTATCAACCCTTGCATTTCTATCTCTCTCCCACAACTGATAGCAACTTCTTTGAGGACAGGGAAAAGTTTCAATTCATTTTATTATATAATCTCACTCCCCTACCACTTCAACTGTTGCCATGTTTTTCTTGTTGCTGTGATTAAATTCAAACTGGGCCCATGAAACTAAACTATGTCAGTGATGATGTCATTCAAGGGTTAATGGTCACCCTGGAGCTCATTCAGATAGAACTACTTTACTGCAAGGTTGCTGTCTGAGATCTCCCTGTGGGAAAGTGACTAAAGCTACAGATTGATAGATATTCAGGACTAAATCAGAGTCCCTAACTCAGGAGAGATTGGGAAAACACCTAAATTGGAAAGAGTGGTAAAATCTTTCTGAGAATGTTCTTTCAAGTTCACATTCACCCAGACAAGATGAAACTGCAATATGAGAGGAAGAGATGTTTCTCTAAGACTTTAGTAAGGATATAAGGAAAATTTTCTCTGAATGATATGAGCTAGGATATGTGGGGTTTGATATTTCCTGTTCAGATTTCCCCTGATTTTTCTAGTACCTGATTTATCCTGGCCAGAGCAAAGATGTAGAATTTGGGGTAGAAGGATAAGGCCCACTGAATCTTTCACTGAGAAAGTGTTTCTCATCACACTTAATACATAATAACAAAATTGTGTTATATAAAGGAAAAAATGAATAAACGAGTGAGCAAACAGAAGAATTCTACTGGTTCTGAGGGGTTTCCAAAACAGGCAAAGGAAAGTTACTCAATTATGAGTTCTGAAATCTAACTGCTTTGTGTAGATAAAAGAAAAGAAGAAGGAAACTTGAGCAGAGGGCTATAAAGCAGGAGGACAGGGCAGTTAGGGAGATTTGTACATCAGTGTTATTACATTTACTGAGAGTGACTGTATCTTTTGATAAAATTAAGAAAGTAATAAAATTTATATGGAGTTTTCTCTCCTACCCACCTCTCTCTAAGGACCTAACCACATGTAACAGTATAGCTTCACTTCAGGATCACAGATTTAATTCTCACTTTACCCAATCAGATCCTCTACTGTAATTCCTGTTTAAGCACCCTTTTCCCAGACCAATTTCTTCCTCCCACCCCACTTCTTTTCTGCTTCTCTATTCTGCTGCCCTCCAGTGGCCCAGACCATCCTTCTGCTCCCTTCTTGGTCTCTGCTTGCCTCTTAAATCATTCTGTAAGTTAGTTATGTATCCTATGACACTTGATGTATTTTCACACCTCTGCCATTACAAAACACATGGCTCCATCTTTTTTTCTTCATTCTTCATTCTCTGAGCTTATTCAGAAAAATATAGAAACTCTTGTACTGACATACACCCACCCAGATATCGTCCTTTGGGTTTATGCGTCATTACATAGTGAGGTTTGTGGAATCACGACTTTTAGACATGGACAACTATATTCTGAAGGTAGATCACCTGATTCTGGAAAAGATTATATATTAATTGCATGCTAATAGGAGCTTCTTTTCAGAGAAAAGAATTTTTTACATTAAATTGTTGTTTGGTTAAAAATGGTAAAAGGAAGAGGTATATCTCTAATAGCCTAAATAAATTATACAAATTATTTTCTCAAACATAATTTATTTTATAAAAGCCTTCCCTGAAAAATGTTTGAAAACACTTTAAGAGGTGACCATTTATCCTATTTCAACATTTGCACTCTAAACTTGCTAAGAAAATAGCATTCATAGAATACTTTTCAAGAAAAAACATACTTTTAGGAAGCTGGAGACTTATGAGGTCATTTCTATGTTCCAAAGGAGAAAATCATTTGGGATTTGAGTTTTTAACTATGGCGCATTAGTGGAAAAGGTGATAGCAACATGAGAGAAAGAGAATCTTGTAGTGGCCCATTTTTGCCCAGTGAATTGCTAATCATGTCCAGCTACTTCCTTATCTCTAGACATGTACTCTCAACAGATACTTCAAGAATAACTACATTAACTCTCACAAAACTCTTTTCAGTCATTTCTAGGTATAGAGACCAGAAGAAGTCATTATCTCCAAACAGAAAGCAGGGGATCTGCTGGGTCTGGCTTTTGTACACTCTGTGGACATGCTCTTCATTGAATAATAAAAACCATATACCAGATAATTGCCTATTTGGAATGCATCGAACAAAATGTTTATAAACATATGTATATATATATAAATTTTTTTAACTTACAGAGTTCTTACACTCTTATAATGAGCATTATAAATTTGTATAAAGAAATAATAATCCCCTCCATCAATTATAACTCTTCCATCAAGGTGCCAAATGTTAATGACACATGTGTATCCTTTCATACTCTCTTCTTTTCCAGGAGACATTTATACAGGTACAGGAATACATGTAGATCTCTTTGTTTGCTTTTGTGGAAAATAGGTAATACTTTCCCCCATTGCTATTCACCCTTTTCCACTTAGTCTGTCATGGTTCCCTGTAATTCAATAGATTTGGCCCTAACAATATCATTTTGGTTGTGTGAATTTTTAATTCATATTAACACACGGATTATTTAAGGGGAACCATTACAATATACACTGCACATGCTCAAACAACTCTCTACAGGGGAGCACATATCTATGCTTTTTTCTTTAAGTATCATCTTTTCTGCATGTTCTCTCATATCTATCTCATAAGTGTATCCAAGGTAATTGATATTAATAATCTGTTTAACAGTCTGTCTTATCTATGGCTAAACAATCATATGCAGATATTCAGATATCCACATCTATTCTTTTATGCATCCATAAATACATCTATATTTGTGTAATATATTCATGTATTTGTTGTTGTGTTAACCAAATGTGTTCACTTTGTAAATACTATCCTGCATATTGCTTTCCTCCTTAGATACTACTTCATGGAGCTCTCTGTAACTCAGAAATCACTATAACTCTTTCATTCCATTGACAATCAAATATCAAATATGACATGTGTCTGTATCATAATTTTTTCCCTACTGCTGCTCGCCACAGACTAAGGGAAGGGGGGCTGTAACCACCCAGGGAGAATGAAACTCACTGGCATTAATCTCAACTGACCAGCCACTTCCTCACACACCTCTCTGGATGCTATATGGTGTCCCACTAGTCCCCAGAATTTCAAATAGTTGAATAACACAATTCCTGCCAGTTCAATAGTTTTTTTGGTGGAGGGACTGGTTCCTGGGGTTTCCTATACTGCCATCTTCTTCATCTTTTCTGCATACTCCAACTCTCTACTCTCTGTATTTGTCTCACAAGTGAACACAAGTTAATTCATATTAACTATCTAGTAAATAGCCTGTTTTATTATTCATGCCAAAATAATCATATCCAGTTATACAAATATACATATCTACTCCATTATTCACACATATGTACTTATACATGTATTGAAAAATATTCAGGTTTTTGTTATTGTTTTAATTAAATGGGCTCATTTTATATATGCTACTTTGCATCTTGCTTTTCTGCATATATAATATTGACTGGACATTCTCTTTTTCAACTGCTACTGCTCTTTCATTTTAATGATTGCCTGATATATATAATGTGGCTCTATGATAAAGTATTCTATATTCATCCATCAATGGGTAATGGTTTTATTTTTCCTTTTGTATTATTGACAATGCAGGAGTAAGCATCATTGTCTATATAACATTTATTTCACTGAGATTTCTCATGGTGAGATTTCCTGTGTAAAAGTATTTCAAAATTTTAGAACTAAAATATTTCATGGAAGCTGCTTTCCATGAAAGGCTGAAATAATGTTCCTTTTCACCTCTGTAAATGATATCCTTTTTCACAAAACCGAGCCTACAATAGGTGTTTTGGTTCTTGAATTTGAACAGTTTTGTGAGTACTTTGATATATTTCTATCAGTGTTTTGAACAACATTGTTAATGTTTATCAGGCATTTTGATTGCCTCTGAATGGCCTGCTTGAAATCATCCTTCATTTTTCAAGTGCTAAATTTTTGTAGATCTATTCCTTTCAAAATAAAACTATAAATCCTTTGTCATGTACATTGCAAATAATTTTCCAAATCTTTTATTTGCATGTGACATTTTTCCAAGCTTTTTCTCTCTTCAATACTTTAAAAATAAATTACATTTATTTTTTTCTTAAATTTTCTTATACTTAAGAGCCCATCATCTGTAATTTCCTAATTTTCTATTGAGATTTTTCTTGATTCCTTTTTGCTTTGAAATTAATAAATCTATACTGTGTTATCATTTTTCTTGAAGGCTGATTATTAGAGTCATCACTGTTTATTAACTAAATTATATATATATATATATATATATATTTTTTTTTTTTAAGATTTTATTTATTAATTAATTAATCATTTATCCCCCCCTTGCTGCTTGTGCTCGCTGGGTCAGCTAACCACGCCATGCGGGCAGGCTTGCCTTCACCAGGAGGCCCCGGGAACCAAACCCGGGGCCTCCCATATGGTAAACAGGAACCCTACTGATTGAGCCACAGCCGCTTCCCAAAATCATATATTTTTTTAAATTTGAAACACCACCTTTGAATTCATGGTTATTAGGAATTTTTCTGGATATCTCTATTTGTTCCATTGGTCTATTTGACACTTTCTGTACTAATATCTTATTGATTTGATGAGGAAACACTTCTGTCACTATCGTTTTTCATGATTTTCTTGTCTATTCTTTAGTATAAATTATACCATTTGGATCATATGATTAATGTATACAATTGAAGAACTATGTTGATAGGAAAATTGCATTTACTTTTTATATTAGTACTTGACATTTTTAATGTCTTCTTGTTCAGTAACATGATGTAATTTTACATTTAATTATTCTAACCATTTTATTTCTCTATTTTGTTTTATTATAATATCTTTTGTGCTGTTCCTGCCAAACACTTTCCTAAATATTTTGTAGTTTTTGAACAGCTTATTAAGTAATCTGCTGGTAACAATACATTAGAAAAATTGCCAATGCTTGATTTGGACTTCTAGAATCACATCTTTAAATATTATGTGTATTTTCACTGTGTTTAGACTTATCCAAATGAGTTAATCAATCATACTTTGGTAACTACTCCTAGTTTTCAAGTTCCCTTATCTCAAAATTATTTGCAACAAAGAATTGAACAGTAGGCTATCCAAGCAGAATTTTGTCTAAAGCATCCTAGAATCCAGAATGCAGGGAGAATATATTCTAGTATTTTTCCTTTGATTTATTAAAACTTGAGAATTAATTTTTCATGTTTTCTAAGTTTTGGTTTTCATATTTAGGTTTTAATCCAACTGGAATATATTTTTGTTTATGGCATGGTGTGGATGTCCATGTCCATCAGAAGATAACATACTTTTGAAATGAAAAGGCAGTACAGCAGCAATTGGGGCAGTTGGGTGGCTGTAGCTGCACAGGGAAGAAAGTGAGGCATGAGGTCCAGGGCTTGGCCTGGCTGCCAGGAGTTCCAGGGAAGGAAAGAATCCCCACCTCTTGCACTGCCTGACATTGGCCCAGCTTGCCTGGCACTGCATGACCCAGCTACAAACCAGTCTTCATTAGGAATGACAGAAGTAGGGGAACTAGCAGGCTGAAGAGCATAAGGACCAGGAACTAGACCCAGTAGCTTGAGACTGCAGCCACCTGATCAGTAGTACTCCTGCTGGGATATGAGTAGGACAGAGGAACAGAAGGTCAGTGGTTGGGGATTCAGGTGATGACACAGCAAGGTGAGAGAGGAGCAATCACACGTGTGCCTCTGGATCCCTATTCAAGTAACTCTTGGGTTTTACATTCCCAGATAGAAGGTAGTATCCAAGAGGCCACACTGCTGGGTGGACTCACTTTCTACAACATGGATTGGCTGCTTGCCCTGTACTCAGAAAGGTCCTTCCAGGGTCCTCACCCTAGTGTGAGAGATCCATGACCAGGGCTGACCCAAAATTACTAGAAGCTGGAACCAGAGGAGGAGGCTGTAGGACTGGGCCAGACCACCTCCTTGCAGCAATTCTACCTGTATTTGGACCGTGCTGCCAAGCTGGATATTATTTAGACTATTTACAGACAACCCAGCTTAGTAGAGGTAGATGTCCCAGGGAAAGCTGGGTCATTCAGCCTTGTATCCACTTGCTGCTTTCACAATGCGGTATGAAGAGAAGGACAATAGTCATCTGCTGCTCCCACCAACACCATGGACCATGTGGTCAATTTTATCATTCCTTTCCAATGATGGGAATTCCTAGATGTGTTTGCAGCTCTATTTCTTGGTTCTTCTTCTCACAGCTAAATCATTCCCTCATGTGGAATCCATCAGTTCTCTTTTTGCTCCTACCTCACTGACTCTGCTCCTCTGGATTCCAAGCTTATAAGAGCCCCATAGACTATACTAGAGAGTGGTACATGTAACTCCAGTGTGGAATTTCCCCAATACTGACTTGGGCTAAGGTCTGAGAAGTCCTCCAGGGGCTGCCTGGGCCTCCTAACTAGTAATTCAACACATGAGGTCAGAGGCATTTTAGTTGCCAGCAATCTTTCATGAACCCTGAGGATCTGAGATTGACAGAAACACAGACAATACCCTTCCTCCCAGTGAGTCTGTACCACATCAGTGTCACAAGATTGATCTGAGTATTCAGTCTTTCTCAGCAGCTTCTCTGATAAATGACACTTAACGGCACTAGTAGCTTATGTCCTTAATACTGTCAGTATGCCTCATTTGAGTGGGCAAGTCAATACTTCAACTACACCCTTAAAACTGGAGGAACCAGAGCCCATGGTGCCAGAGGAAAGCTGGAAAAGAGAGTGAGGGAACAAGGTAGAAGGTTCTATAAGGTGCCAGGGATCAGAGTGACCTGAACCCACAAATTTGGTGCGAGGTGAAATCTCTTAACTTTTCATGAACTTGGCCCATTTCTATTTTGAACAACAATGTCCTTACCTTATACTTATTGAACTGTTCTTGGGTGCCCATTGAATTATAATATGGACTAGACTCCAGAGACTTGCATTTCTTGAAGGGTCAAGGAGACTCAGCCAAATTCCATCCTTTTTTCCTCCCAGTTTGGAAAACCAATGATATTAGTCTTCCAGCTCTTCAGCTGATCGGCTACCTTGGAAAATCATTTCAATTGAGCTCAAAGATCTCTCAGCCTGGAAGTACTTTTTGGGTTCTATTTCTCATGACTAGATTGCCCCAGATACTGGTTTATTACAGAAGTTAAGTAAAAGAGCAGAAGAGGAGTTTGGAGCATGATACCTGAAATTTTAGTATCACTTCATGTTTCTTGAGAATGTAGTGGGTTAAAGGTAGAAGACATTTTCTGTATACTTTACATGTTTGTCTTTTTTAAATAACGATTTCAAATTCAAAAAATAAAAGAACATCAAAAGGCAGCTCAATAAGTTATAGAAACATTACTCCTAATAAAGTTCTATTTAAGGTACTTTTATCTCATCTAATTCCAACTGCTAACTTTGTTTCTCTAGTATTAAGAAAGATAGGCAGATGAACACAGATTAAAGGACACAGTCAAGGTATCCTGTTGAAAAAAATGAAGAAATAGAATAAAATGCTTAATCATATACATATATCACAAAACCAGCTTCTTTTTGACCATTAAGACACCACCAACTTTCTTTTGCAAAAAAAAAATTACAATTTTGTTGTTAACTGTAATCCATAATTTACATTAGTTATATTTTCCCATTGATCACCCCATTAAAACCCTGTAGTAGAACATTTCTTATTTATATTATTAACCACAATCCTTAGTTACAGCCCAAATCATTGTTGTACATTCACAATATTCTCCTCCAGCTATCCTCAAACTAACATTAGTTTTCCTAGATTACTCATTTCAGCCACAATCACATATTCAACAGTTTGCTATTCATTTATAATATGTAAACATCAAGTCCAAACATTACTACATATTTATATTTGACCTTATTAAACATTCTACATACATCCAACATCATCTCCCCCTTCTCACCCCACATTTCATTTCCCACCAACCTACACTTCATAGCCCAACTTCCATAGTGTACTCATTGTGTTTAATTTATATCAGTGATACAATATTTGTCCTTTTGTTTCATACTTATTTCACTCAAAAAAATATCCTCAAGGTTTCTCCATATTGTGTTGTGTGCTTCACAGGATGATTTCTTCTTAAAGTTAAGTAATATTCCAATATAAATAAATCCCATCTTGTTTATCCATTCATTGATTGACAGACATTTAGGTTAGTTCCATAGTCTAACAATCAAGAATAGTGCCATTATGAACACCGGTGTACAAATATCCATTCACATCTTTGCTTTCAGTTCTTCTGAATATATTCCTAGCAGCGGGATGGATGGATCATATGGTAGTTTGATTTAGTTTTCTAAAGAACTGCTAGGTCATATTTTCAGAGAGGTTCCAAGATTTTTCACTCCCACCTATAGTGAAGGAGTATTCCTATTTTGCCACATCTTCTTCAGCATTTGCACTAATCTGTCCTTTTAATAATGGCTATTCTGCATGGTGTGAGATATCACATTGTAGTTTTGATTTGCATTTCCCTAATAGCTAGTGACGTTGAACATCTTTTCATGTGTCTTTTGTCCACTTCAGAAAAATGCCTATTCAATTGTTTGCCCTACTTTTAGTTGTTTCATTTGTGGTAGTCCCATTTATCCAATTTTTCTTTTTTTTTTTTTTTTTTTTTTTTTCTCATGCTTTTGTGTAAGTTCCAAGAAACCACCACCAACCACAAGATATTGAAGATGTTTCCCTACATTTTCTTCTAGGAGTTTTATGGTTCTAGATTTATAATTAGATCCTTGATACATTTGGAGTTAATTTTTATATAAGGTGTGAGATAAGGATCCCCCTTCTTTATTTTAGATATGGATATCTAGTTTACCCAGCATCATTTCCTGAATAGGCTGTTCTGACCCAGCTGAGTGGGTTTGACAGCCTTGTCAAAACTCACTTAACTATATATTGTGGGTCTATTTCCAGAGGACACCTGGAAGGAGACAAGCCCTATGCCTGGTTACCCACTGCTTTGCTCTGGGACATGGTAGATTCTGAAAGGGAAGGAAGGGACCTTAGATATTGGCCACCATCCTCATCATGTCAGGATACCAGGATCAGCACTAGCCACCTTTGGTGAGGAAACATCTTTGATGGTGCTTTGAATTGGACATTTCATGGCCTTGGAACTGTAAGCTTTTACCCTACATAAAACCCCATTATAAAAGCTGACCCATTTCTCATACTTTGCATTGGCAGTCCTTTGTCAAACTGAGATACCCCTTCAGTGTGCCCTATTAGGAATATATGTAAATGTAGTTCCCCAATATAATTAGAGTTATACTCATCAATAAACTTCTCAATCATGAT
Source organism: Tolypeutes matacus (assembly GCA_026826555.1). Taxonomy (NCBI): domain Eukaryota; kingdom Metazoa; phylum Chordata; class Mammalia; order Cingulata; family Chlamyphoridae; genus Tolypeutes; species Tolypeutes matacus. Next base: position 1,007,499 of record JAKSZT010054273.1, on the reverse strand, counting down.
TTTTCTACTCCTTTTATTTGAATCTATACTTTTCAATTTACCTGTTAAGTATATTTCTCAGAGAAAGAAAGCCTTCAACTTGTTCCCATGCTGTTTGAGCCCTGAAATCCAGCGGATATGTACTCAATACCTACTCTCCAGTTCTTCAGGCCTGCCCTGGAAAACTAAGAAAATAATGATGATCGTGCAGCCTTACCTCAAACACAAGGAGTATTTTTGACTGCAAGCAAAACGATTCAAATCCTATGCCCCAGAATTTCTACGTCACTTCTCAGCATGAAGCAGTCAGAGGGGACATTGTCTCAAACTCCTCAAGATTGAGGAATTAAAAAAAAATTGGGGGGAGAGTGTAACCACTGACCAAATCAGATTTATTTTTATTGTAGTTATTATCTGGTGCTAATTAAGTAACTTGCCATGTTGATATAAAAAATAAATTTTGAAAAAAAGCAATTGAAAACAATAAAAAGCAATTGAGTCAAAATATGCTGTATCATCAAAATGTTAATTTTTAGCTTACTTACATATTAATTATAAGTATTTTTCCTGTAGTTGAACTGTAATAACCAGATTTTAAAAATAAAGTCTAATTGTATTCTCTCATTGTTGAAAAATATTATATATACAAGTTTTCCTTCTGAATTTAGGCATTATCTGAAATAAATAATGGAAGGTGTACCAAAAATTAAAATTCTTAGGAAAAAATTTAATGAAATAATTGTAAAAGTTACTCTCTGAAAACAAAAAAAAAAACTTTAATGAAAGATTTTGATGATCCATGTAAATGTATAAACATCCTATCTGCATGAATCAGAGATCTAAATATTAAGATGACAATACTTCACAATCTGATCTACAGATTCAGTGAAATCCCTATCAGAGTCCCAGCTAACATATTTGTAGAAATGAACAATCTGATTCTAAAATCCACATGGAGTTGCAATAAACCCAAAATAAATAAAACACTCCTATAAACAATAAAGAACTTGGAGAAGTCACAATTCCCAATTTCAAAGCTTACTCTAAATCAATGATAATCAGAACAGTGTGGTATTGGCATAAAAGTAAATACTTTTATAAATATATATATATTTACTTTTATAATACAAAGATAGGATACAAATGAGAGATGAGAAATAAAGCCCTAAATTATGGGGAAGTGATTTTTGTTAAAAGAACCAAAACTCTTCATTAAGGAAAAGACTATCCTTTCACGAATGACATTGGATCAACTTGATGCCACAGGCAAAAAAAAAAAAAAAAATAACTCAAATGGATAAAAGAGTTACATGTAGGAACAAACAATATAAAAGTTTTGGAAAAGAAATTGAGGTAAATATTCATGACCTTAGATTTTGCTAAATATTTTTAGATATGCCACCAAAACAATGAGGAACAAAACAAAAATAAATGAGAATTCATCAAAATTAAAACCTTTTGTGTTTCAAAGGACATCAAGAAAATGAAAAGACAACTCAAAAAATGGGATTATGTCTAGAAATATAAAGAACACATAAAACTCAATAATATAAAGACAAGTAACCCAATTTAAAAATAGGCAAAAGATATGAATAGACAATGGTCAATCAGCACATGAAAATATGCTCAAATATTAGTCATCATGGTAATTAAATCCAAAACCACAATGAGAGTGGGAGAGATCCAAGATGGTAATGGTGTAGGTTGCTCTAACAATCAGCTCATCCCACAGGCAGTTAGTAGTCAGGATTTGTCCAGGGCAACTGGGTGACTCCAGAGAATAGAATAACACAGTACAGCCTCCAGGGAAAAACAGGAAGAGGAGACTGACAATCTGTGGTGAAGATTCATGAGTAGATTCCTCCACATTACAGAGGCAGTTTCCCAACCCCCACTGGTCAGCCAGGCCACCTTGAGACCCACTTCCTGGATGGAGCAAAAGTTCCAGTTCCCAGAAGCAGGGGAGAAAAAGTGGCCTGGCACCAACTATGGCTGTTGATTAGCAAATATGTCTACCTGGATTTCAATTCCGAGCACAGCTGAGGTTTAAAACTACCAAGCCATCAAGAAGACAGCACCCTTTGTGCTATCTCAACCCCAAGCAGTAGAAGCAGAGGTGATCGATGGCCAAAAATGTCCCAACCCTTATGAAAGACATAAATATCAATATCCAAAAGGGCACCACACCCCAAATAGAATAAATCTGAATTGACCTACAACCAAGACAATGGATATACAAGAGATAATAAAGGGAGTGGTACAATCTGAAAGGAAAATCAAGAGAAAGAGGATAGGAAAAGCATAGAAATGAAGACTAGAAGTATGGGTAACTAAAAAGGTTAAAATTTAAAAAAAGACATATAATAGCAAGACAGGACAATGGAATATCAAAACATATAATGGATGATTTAAGCAATGCCTTTACAGTAATAGTGTTGAATGTTAATAGACTGCACCCCCCAATTAAAAGACAAAGACTGGCAGAATGTATTTTTAAAAATCCACTATGTATATGCGTTCCATAAGAGACATATGCTATACACAAAGACACAAATATGCAGAAAGTGAAAGGTTGGAAAAAGACAGTCCACACAAGCAATAATCAAAAAGAGCTGGAGTAGCAACACTAATATTGGACAAAATAGAACTTTAAATGCAAAACTGCAATAAGAGATGCAGAAGGACATTATATAACAATAAAGGGAGCAATTCACCAAGATGAAATAACAATAATAAATATTTATGCACCTAACAAAATTGGTCCCAAATACATGAGGCAAACACTGGCAAACTGAATGGAGAAATAGATATCTTTACAATAATAATTGGAGACTTCAATACAACACTCTCACCGTAGATAGAACATCTGGATGGAGGATCAATAAGGAAAAAGAGAACTTATATGATAAATGAAGTAGACCTTACAGACACATATAGAACATTACACCCCAAAACAGTAGGATGTATATTCTTCTCAAGTGCTCGTGGATCATTTTCCACAGTAGACCATATGTTAGGTGACAAATCAAGTCTCAATAAATTTTAAAAGACTGAAATCATACAAAGCACTATCTCTGATCATCATGGAATGAAGCTTGAAATCAATAATAGGTAAAGAAATGGAAATCTCACAAATATTTGAGGATAACACACTTTTAAACAATCAGTGGGTCAAAGAGGAAATTGCAAGAGAATCAGTAAATATCATGAGTCAAATGAAAATAAGAACATAAGTCAAAACCTATGGGATGCAGTGAAGGCAGCACTGAGAGGGAAATTTATAGCCCTAATGCTTATATTTAAAAAGAAGAAAGAGCCAAAATAAAACACCTAACTGAACACCTGGAGAAACTAGAAAAGAACAACAAACTAATTCCAAAGCAAGCAGAAGGAAAGAAATAAGAATGATCAGAGCAGAAATAAATTAAATTGAGAACAACAACAACAAAAAAAATTAAGAGGATCAACAAAACCAGAAGTTGGTTCTTTGAGAAGATCAACAAAATTGACAAATCCTGAGCTAAACTGACAGAGAAAAAAAGAGAGAAGACACAAAGAAAATCAGGAAGGGGGGGGCATTACAACTGACCCAACAGAAATACAAAGGATCATAAGAGGATACTATGAGTAACTGTATACCAACAAACTAGACAATGTAGATGAAATGGACAGATTCCTAGAAACACAACATACCCTGAACTTGTAAGAAATAAAAGACCTAAACCTACAAATCACAAGTAAAGTGATCGAAACAGTCATCACAAACCTCCAAGAAATGAAAAGCATAGAATCAGATGGTTTCACAGGTAAATTTTATCAATAATTCAAATAATAAATATGAATCTTCTTCAAACTCTACCAAAAATTGAAGAGGAGGGAACACCACCAGTCTCATTCTATGAAGCCAGTATCTCTCTAATACCAAAACCAGATAAAGATTCCATAAGAAAAACTTAGAAACCAATATCTCTAATGAATATAGATTACAAATCCTCAACAAAATACTTGCTCATCAAATCAAACAGCACATTAAAAGAATTCTACATCATGATCAAGGGGTTTTATCCCACATATGGAAAGAGGTTTCAAACAAAAAGAAATCAATCAATGTAATATGCAATGTTACTAAATCAAGGAAGAAATATCACATGATTATCTCAATTGATGCAGGAAAGGCATTTGACCCAATCCAACAGCTTTCTTGATAAAAAAAACACTCCAAAAGAATGGAATAGAATAAAACTTTCTCAACATGATAAAGTCCATATATGAAAAACCCACAGCTAAAATTGTACTCAATGGTGAAGATTGAATGCTTTCCCCCTGATTTCAGGAACACTGTCACCACTGTTATTCAATATTTCTTAGAAATTCTAGCTAGAGCAATTAGTCAAGAAAAAGAAATAAAATGTATCCAAATAGGAAAGGAAGAAGTAAAACTTTCACTTTTCGCTGATGACATGATCCTATATCCAGAAACTCCTGAAAATTCCACAACAAAACTACTAGAACTAATAAATAAGTTCAGCAAAGTGGCAGGATACATGTTTAAAATGCAAAAATCAGTATTGTTTCTATGATGTCAGGAAAACATCCCATTTACAATGGCAACTAAAAGAATCAAATATTTAGAATTAACCTAGACCAAGGACATAAAGGGGTTGTATTGAGAAGACAACAAAACATTGCTAAAAGAAACCAAAGGAAAAAAAAATTTTTTTTTTTTTGACAAATGGAAAGGCATTCTGTGTTTATGGATTGGAAGACAAAATACTGCTAAGATGAAAATGCTATAATAATTCATCTACAGATTCAATGCAATCCCTATAAATTCCCCAAAGCCTTTTTTGCAGAATTGGGAGAGTCAATTATCAAATTAATTTGGAATGGTAAGAGTCCCCAAATAGCCAAAAATATCTTTGAAAAGAAGAAAGAGGTTGGAGGATGCTCACTTCCTGACTTTTAAGTACTTAGCTACAGTAAAAACAGTATGGTACTGGTATAAAGAGAGATTTGTTGATCAGTGGAATTGAAATGGGAGTTCAGAAACATATCCTCACATTTATGGTGAAATAATTTTTGACAAGGCTGTCAAACCCTTCCAACTGGACCAGAACAGTCTACTCAACAAATGGTGTTGGGAGAATTGGATATCCATATTCAAAAGAAAGAAAGATGAAACCTATCTCACATTTATATAAAAATTAACTCAAGATGCAACAAAGACCTAAATATAAAAGCTACAACCATAACACTCTTAGAATAAAATGTAGGGAAACATCTTCAAGATCTTGTGGTAGGTGGTGGTTTCTTAAAATTTGCACTCAAAGTGAGAGCAATGAATGAAAAAAATAGATAAATGGGGCCTCCTCACAATTAAACACTTTTGAGCTTCAAAGGACTTTGTCGAGAAAATAAAAAGGCCATCTACTCAATGGGATTAAATTTTTGGAAACCACATATCCAATAAGGATTTGATATCCATGTTATATAAAGAGATCCTAGAACTCCACAATAAAAAGAAAACCAGACCAATTAAAATATACACAAAAGACTGGAAAAGGCTTTTTTTTTTTTTCAAAGAAGAAATATGTGGCCAAAAAAGAACACGAAAAATGTTCATCACTAACTATTAAGGAAATCCATATTAAAAACTACAATGACGTATCATTTCATACCTTATTGAATGGCCAATATATTTTTAAAAAAACAACAACAAGAAATTACAAGTGCTAGAGAGGATGTGGAGAAAAAGGAAGACTCCTTCACTTTTGGTGGGAATGTAGAATGGTACAGCCTCTGTGGAAGGCAGTTTTTCTGTATCTCAATGAGCAGAATATAGAACTATCATATGATCCAGCAATCCCAAAACTAGAAATATATTCAGAAGAATTGAAAGCTAGGTGGTGACATTTGCACACCAATGTTCATAGTAGCACTATTCACAATTGCTAAAACACAGGAAAAAAGCAAGTTTCCATCAAATGATGAATTGATAAACAAAATGTGATATATACATGCAATGGAATGCTATTCAGCTGTAAGAAGAAATTACTTTGGCATGCATATAACAGCATGGATGAACATTGCAGACATGTTAATAGAAATAAGCCTACACAAAAGGACAAACATTGTATGGGCTCACTAATATGAACTAAATATGATGAGTGAACTCATGAAATAAACTCTAGAGTGTAGGTAACTAGGACATAGAATGTGAGTTGAGAATGGGAACAGATGTTTAATTATGTAGAATTTTTAATGAGGTTTCTTGTGAAAGTGTGGAAATGAATAGAGTTGATGGTGACACATAGAGAGTATAATTAACACTGATGATTTATAAATGTAATTGTGGCTGAAAGGGGTAGTCTAGGAACATAAATGTCAATTGAAAGGAAGATAGAAGATAATCTGGGACTGTATAACATAGCAATTTTGGTGGTAGATGAAGATTGTGGTTAATAGGATAAATATAAGTAGAAGTAGAAGTCTGTTCCTTTACAAAGTATTAAGAATATGGCAACACAGAAAATTTACAACTAATGTAAATTATGGATTATATTTAACAGTACTATTGTAATATTTTTGTAGCAAGGGCAAGAAAATATGTCATTTTTAAGGGTCAAAAAGTGGCATATAAGAGGTTATAAAATTTTTCCTTTTGGAGTAATGAAAACTTTCTAAACTTGAGTGAGGTGATGACAGCACAACTCTGTGATGAATATGTGAGCTTTTGACTATGCACTGTGAATGGCTTGTAAAGGGCATAGGACACAGTGAATCCTGTGGTGGCAGATGGACTGTGGTTAAGAGAAAAATATGAGAATGTTCTCTCATCAACTATAACAAATATATAATACTAAAAGAAGGTGTTAATAATAGCTTGATTTTGGGGGAAAATATACCAAATGTAAGATAGTAGTAATTTTTGATGATGCCCTTTCATTATTTGTAACATATGTTTCACAACAATGCAATGTTTTGCTGCTGAGGTGATGTATGGGTGTCCGGTATGAAGTTACGCATGATGGCTTTGTAAGTTCACAACATTTTTCATACATGTATTGTTTATGTATATTCATGTATGAATGATATACTTCAATAAATATCTTTAAATTGAAAAACAGAAAGCACAAGGAGATACTACTTCACACCCACTAGGGTGGCTAGAATCAAAAAGTCAGGTACAAGAATTGATAAAGTTGTGGAAATATCATAACTCTCAAACACTGTTCATGGGAAATAAAATGTTGGTGTCAGTTGTGAAAAGAGTGTGATAGTTCCTTAAATAATTAAACATACTTTGCATATGGCCCAGCAATTCCATTCCTCATTATACATGGAAGATAATTGAAAACATATGTCTAGACAGAATCTTGTACATTAAGGTTTATAGTAACAATTTTCATAATAGCTCAGAGGTGTAAACAACCAAAATAGCCAACATTGGAAAAGTGGATACATAAAATGTGGTATAGTCACACAGTGGCTATTTTATGAGCACATATTTTGCTCATAAATTGAATATTCTAACATTTATTGTGGTAATGGTTGTGGTACAACTCTGTAAACATACTAAAAACACTGGGTTTTTCACAATATATGGGTCATTTGTATGAAATATAAATTATATCTCAGTACAGTCTTTATAAAATTTTAAAAAATGAACTGATACGTGCCACAAAATGGATGAATCTTGTAATCATTATACTAAGTGAAAGAAGACAGTCACAAAGACCACACACTAATTTCATTCATATAAAAGTCTAGAATAGGGAAATGTATAGAGGAAGAAATTACATTAGTGGTTACTTAGTGCTGTGATAGAGAGTATGAGATTTCTTTCTGAGGTGATGAAATGTTCTAAAATTGAGTGTTTTGGTGGTTGAACGCATCAGTGAATCTACTAAAAACCACAGAATTATATACTTTAAATGGACAAATTGTATGGTATGTGATTTTTATCTCAATAAAATTGTTTAAATAAAATTAATGTATTTAAAAATACCTTCACGGAGTGTCATCAGTGGGATGGGTAGAGTAGGCAGCTTCCTGAGAAACAATGAAAAATCAAGCAAAAAGATCAAATCAACTTTTTCAGAAATCTGGAAAAAAATCAAGGTTTATAGCAATGAAGCACACTTTGAATTAAACAAAAAGAGGTAGTTTAAAAAATGATTCTGTGGCATTTTTTTGTTTGTCCTTGCCCCATCATCCTCCCCAGCTCAGCAGTAGACTTGAAAATGCCTGACAGTTTTCAAGTGTGGGCCTCTTGTCATGGTTCTGAGAGGAGCAGAACAGACCTTATTTTCAAATTTGTTGTTTTGTTCCTAACCTGTCTGAGAGTTAAATGGAAGGCACATGCCTACCTAATTTGACACTCATTCAGTGCAGAAAAGTGGCAGCAATTCCTCACATACATTGTAAGGCATCTGGACAACCAGCAGCCACCTGAGGAAAAAGATTACAGTTGAGGCAAACAATAGATCACCAAATCATGGGAAGAAAAGTTGGAGAGTTTCTTTTGGAAATTAGGGCATTCAAAAGTCAGGATTTATATTTGGAAAGAGAAAATAAGGCATATGCACAGGGCCAGCAAGATGCATGTGCAGAAAGGTCCTGGAAAGACCCTGTACTTTTCCAATGGCTGAGCACAGACAAGGCTTGAAGGCTGTGGCAAGCTGTAAAGGGCAGGCTTAAGGACTGACTTAAGTGCATCAAAACAGTCCCAATCAGCAAAAACTAGAAGGATTTTTTTTTTCACTTTTTGTTTTGGCTCTAGGTGTTCAAGGATATCTCTGCCAAACACCAGGTGATTATCTATGGTGAATAAAATGGATAAAAACATTTTAAATGCCAAATGAGAGGTGGTAACAAAATAATGAGACTAATTCTCATATAGCACATGGGGTAGCTTTGAGAGTCATCTCTAAAGAGGCATTTCTAGTACATTGGTAGTAATAAAGCAGCAAAGAATTTGTTTATAAAACTTCAGACCTTCTCTGAAGGACAATCTTTCCTGTAATTATCAGCTAAATACTATACTTCAAGGAACTCAAAGCAGTTTATAAACTCTTGGGAGATAAGAAGTGAGAAAATTTGGGGTAGGGACAGTGGCAAAAGAGGGAGGCTCATTTCACTCCCTTGAGTATCTTGTTTAGGGCTTTTTCCCCCCAACTTGGGCATCAATCAGGCAATGATTTCTAATGTTGAACTTCACTTTGCTAATACATTGTTATTAAATAAAATGTGGAAATTATGTTTTGGTATCATTTTCAAAATATCTCTTTAGACTGAGCAGAGGATACTGGTTCACTGTTAGTGATGATAATGAGTGAATCTGAAATTCTGTAGAAATCCTTTTTTTCTGATATCCAGGACCTCCTGGTTTTCCAACTGAAAGGTCTTTTGAATGTACAGAGTCATAGGCAACTTTGTGACCAGCTCACTATCTCTATTTGAGCTCCTGGATCCCTGATGGGTTATCCACCTTCTACTCCCTCCTGGTATCTCAGCTTATGGACTAATGGCCAGGTGGCTACAGCCTGGAGCTCTTCTGGTCAGTCTCCTGGGTATAAGCCTCAAAGGCTCCTGCTTCCACAAGGGAGCCAGAAGGGGTTGTGTGGGTAATAGCCATTATGGGCAGAACCAGGCATGCTGGCCCTTTGGCAGGTGGTAGGGAAGACATTCTGGGTCTTCTGACCCACCTGAATCACCAAAGGTGCAGATGTTGGACCCTGCCCCTGCACCAGTCTGAGTCATTCCAACCACTCAAGCCGCCCCAACTGCCCCAACGGCTCCAACCACCTCAACTGCTTCAACTGCTGCTCTGTGTTTTATGATGCTGAAGATGTGTTCTCATGTGATACTCAGATGACACTGGCCCCTGCATCACATCATACATAAAAATGCCTTTCAGCTGGATTAAAGACCTGAATGTGAAAAAATGAAACTTTGAAACTAGTAAGGAAAATATGAAAACAAAAATATGTCAAGGAAAATAATTAAAATTAGAAAAATATTATAATAACATATTATTCTTATATTGTGGATTTGAAGAAGCTGTAGACGCAAAAGTGCTTGGACAGTCTACTGTTCTTTTCCTGACAGCAAATAATAAGTGTAAAATAAGTGAATGGGCACCAGGAGAGATCCAGTCAGACTAGGATAAGGATGAAAACTGTGACAGCCCACTTAATAGTTTAGATTGTAGCACACTAGTGCATGCAGTGGCAAATTTTCTAATAAAATGTGAGAAAGGAACTTTAACCATTTAACAAACAGTATCAGTGATTTAAATCTTTTCAAATAAAGTAATTGGCCCACAGCTTTTTAGGCAGGACAACAAATATGGAAGGAGCAAGTAAAATTAATCTTGTTCAAAATCAATTACAAGCTTAATTTAAAAACTATAACAAAGTAACAGGAGATTTTAAAAAGAGTTACATGATAAACATACTCACTAATCAAGATGCAAAAACTTAAATAAATAGGGGAAACTGAATTCTGCAAAGGGCAACACATATACCATGATTAATTTACCTTTATTCTGGCATGCAAATTTGAGTCTTAAGAAAAATTTAAGGATTTAAATCAGTGTATTTATTCATTAAAAAAGAAAGATCTCATGTTATTCTCAATAGACATGAGGAAAGTGTTTGATGCAATCCAAAAACCCTTTGTATTAATTCTCAGCAAATTAGGAATACAAAAGAATTTCATTAGCTTGGAAAACAACAGTGTTATCTTTCATGGTGAAATGTTAGAAATTTCCTTTTAAATTTATCAGTAACATGGGGATTTTTTTGTTATCTCTAATAAAAGCTGAAAGACCAGGGGGAAAATGAAAGATTTGACTGTCACTGTTCATAGATGATGGTTTCCATAAGTTAAAAAATCATTTGCATTTCTAGAAATGAGCCTCAAACAGACTTTATCATAACTCTAGGTGAACTGAAAGTAGAGGTGAACTGAACAGATGCCCTAAGCAGATATTATGGATTGAGGGTGTTAAAATGAGTGGCCAGAATGCTACTAATTTATAACAAATTACATCATTTAAATCTCATTTAATGCTCACCCATAGGAATGATGGAACAGTTTATTGGGTGGGATTTGGGCAACATTTCCTCACGGTATTGACTGTGGAGAACAAGTCAACTTATCAGTGAAGGCTTGTGAATTTCATTGATAATAATGGAACAGGGTTTGGAAACAAGAATTGTTTTATGACCATGATAACATTCTACTGTTATTACATAAACACATGGAGAGATCAAGTACCAATGCTAAGAGGACTTTGAGTATATACTATGGTGCAAGGCCCTGTTGTAAATGTTTTTCCTTTATAAAGGTCTGTTCTCTGCATGACAACCACATGAGGGATGTATTAAAATTCGGAGTTTACAGAGGAAGATGCTGTAATGCAGAGAGTTGGGCAGACCACCAAATAGATGACACTGAACCTCAGAGGTCTTGGAGGCTGGAGATGGCTGGAGATGGAAACTTGGACATCTTCAGCTACAGACAGCTGTGGACTTAATGAGGTAACACAGTGTGAATAGAGAATAGGGGACTGAGCACTGATTTCTAGGATGCTCAGATCTTTTAGAATCCTAGGTCATGGGCATTCAGTCAATGAAAGTGAAAAGCAACAACTTATGCCCTGTCTTTAACAACTTATAGAACTGATGTTTTTCATAATGCTATTTGTGCCACCCTGACTCTTTTTTTTTTTTTTTTCAGAATTAGACATAAGCAATGGCACATAGTATAATGTCTTCAGATAGTTAATAAGTTTATAATAAGTTATACTCACTTATAAACATCTGTAGTGTAAAGCTTGAGCAAGAGCAAGATTGTTATTTTTGCTTGTGACTTTGTGCATTTAAACTTACATCCCAAACAAGTGATTTCTGTGCTTGTGCATCCTACAGTGAATGGCAGGGTAGAGATGTCTCTCACCAACTAAAGTTAAGGGTGGCACATTTTATGTGTGTAGAGTCTTTCTTATTTTTTTCTACCAATTAATTATACAATCTCCTTTCTTATTTTAATGAATTCTAAAGTATAATTAGCGTAGCCTCAATTTCCATTTATTCAGGCAAATATTTTTAGCACTTCTGAGGTGCCAGACAATATTCCAGAAATAAACTGGCAAACAGCACAGACAAATTTCTGTCCTCTTGGAACTGTCATTATGTGGAAGTGGTGAGTGATAAACAAGCAAAACACCCTGTGCATCCTGTATAAGTAAAATATTTAAAGACTCTGAGGTCATTGTATGTAAAAAGCAATTTCACTTGTCTTTCAGTTCATTGGTTTTATCTGTTGCAACATTGAAGTTTATTTTTTAATAAAATTATGCAGATCACAGTAAGATATGAAGCATTTCATGCTGTGATACTCTAACAGATTCCTTGGTAGAGGTGTGAAGAACTAAATGATATCCCCAGTGATTTCCAGTGGCAAGTTGAGAATGAAAACACCACAAGGAATAAATGGATGTCTATACTTTCTATTTCATTGCTTCTCTTTAGGTAATTATGCAATAAAAACATGCATAATCTTTTATTGCAAAAGAAAGATAATTTTTTCCCTGTAGGGTACTTTATTCATGCATAGCAAGATAATTTAAGAAATCTTAAAGTACATTACAATATTCCCTTATTTTTTCCTGCTTCTCTACCTAATTTAAACAAGTTGTTCAGTTCTGCAAGGCAAAAGCCATGGAAAATGCATGACTTTTAGGTTCTGTGGTAAAAGGGGTCAAATAGAGTGAAGTGGAATCAGGGGAAGGGGATGGCAGTGGGAGAGGAAAGTGCTAGACTGAAGTCCCTAGAGGGATCCTGCTTCTTGATAGTGTCCTAGAGCAGGTGGTAACACCTCAGAGTCAAATGATAGAGCTAGGGAGTCAACCACACGGTGCCCTAGCTCTGAGAAGGTGCTCATGCTAAGCCTGTCTTGGAAGCAAGGACACTGCTTTAAAAACACAACACATCGGTTTGTACAATGTGTGTGTTGAGGTTTCAGAGAAGAGATAAAACAAGATGAAGCTACTAGGGCTAGGACGTATCTAATTAAGTCAGGAGGGCATTCAGGATGTTAATCTTATACATGTCTCAGACAGATGTCACAAACTGCTAAGGTATGCAAAACAGAAATCAATGTTTCTGAGAAAATATGGATGCCATGAACCAAATACAACATAAATCAGTAATATTTCTAAATTGAAGGACATTTGGAAAGCTCCAAATATCCACCATTCATAATTCTTTACAAAAAAACATATGTAATCTTCTCTTTCTTTAAAAACCCTTGCTTGGAATCCCCAGAGGGGGCACAGTTTGGATTGCTGCCTGACTCTGTGCTCCCTGAATTGTAATTCTAAGACTTGAAATAAATGCTTTTCTTGCCTTGCAGCTCTGTCTGTAATATCTTGGTTGACATTTCTGAACTCAGAAGAAGGAAACACAGGGACTGCCACCTCAACTCTGGAGCTGCTATTGGTTTTGAGCATGGTACTTGCTCTATGGTTTCTCCAACAGCCCCAGGTTTCTGATGGTGAGTCCATTTGGTTCAGAACATCCCTTCCTTTGGTGGAGGTTCTGGTCTTTATTTGACACCTTCAGCTTAAGGCAAATTTGAACTTTGTTCTTCTGGTTTGGGCTGGTGGCGGCAGTCCTTCTGGTTGCTCTATTGGTTTACAGGAATTTCTCCTTTCTTGTGGGTACTGAAATATTTGGAAGTTTCCCTCTCTCCCTCCCTTCTTTCCTTCTTTCTTTCTTTCCTTCTCTTTCTTTCTTTCTTTCTTTCTTTCTTTCTTTCTTTCTTTCTTTCTTTCTTTCTTTCTTTCTTTCTTTCTTTCTTTCTTTCTTTTTCTTTCTTTCTCTCTTTCTTTCCTTTCTTTCCTTCTTTCTTTCCTTCCTTCTCTGGTATTAGGCAGAAAAATACCTTCCTAATGTTTTAATTAATCATTGCCTCAACTGAGAGCAATCCCATTATAATCTTGGTGGGCACAGGTTGGACACTGAAATTCTATTAGAGTGCCTGCCACCTTATAATGAGGAAACTCAGATTCCAAAGTCCAAGACTCCCGTGAAAGAATAAGGCAGTCACAGACAGGGAAGACTGACAATAGGTTGCCTGCTACTCCCAAGATAAGTTCTCTGCAAGTAGGGACACCTGCTAACAGGTTGGATAACTAGAGCACAGGCTCTCTGCCAGGATAAATAAATATTCTGTTAAGGCACACTGTAAACACACACTGTAAAACACCTATAGTAAATCTTGTTAGCCTTTTTAGGTTTTAAGATTGCTGTGAGTCAGAAACAATAGGTTGTAATCCTACAAAAATTTCTAATGGTGCACTGCCATCAAACACTCCATCTGGTTTTACATATAAGAATTATGGTCCTGCATCGTGAATTCTTATCTAGATGGACCTGACATACAAAATATAATCTTGAATTACAAAGACCACAATGAAACTCTTTTAGTGTGCCAAATTTATTGTATTTGTGCTCATAATTATACAATAGGGGCTATAAGATCAAAGAGCCTGAATGGAATATTGTTTTTTTAATTAGTTCTTGGAAGTTTCCCAATGCTTAACTAATTTCAAAATTGTATGTCTTCAAAAAGCAAATACCAAATTTAAAAAAGAAAGACTTATCTAAATGTATAACTAAACCTAAAAGATTGAAAACACTAAATTTTCCTAGGCAGGCTGTCTTAGTGCCTCCTCCACTTTCCTGCCCTCCTCTTTATCCTAGTCTGGCAGAGTTTCTCTTTTATGTAATAAGGGCCCTGAAGCTCCTTCAAATCTATTCCACTTTGCTGGTGTTAGTTTTCTGTGAATTTAAACTTCTTTTAAAATAAAGGTTAAAAAATCAAATCTAATAATGGAAGCTCACAGAACTGGCTATATCACCTACATTCCTTGGACTAAATCTGAACTAAAAGCCATAACCAAGGAAATCCCAAATCTACTGAGGATCCCCCATAACAATGGAATGCATTCTTTAATTGGTATGCCCAATCAGCCAAGTACCTGATTTCAAAATTACATCCTTAATGGACTCCTGACAGATAGCATAAGAAAAGTAAAAATGATCACCTTGTGACTGAAGAGCCTGGACTGGCTGCTGCTGCCCTTGCTGCTTCTCATGATCCTAATGCTCCCCTTTGTGTTCCTGATATTCTTCTTCCCTGACCTCTGAAATTTGGCAAATGCCCTGTAAGACCAGACATTCTGAGCCTGCAGGAATGGCACCTGTGGTAACTACTAGTCCTTGATCAAGAACAGGCTCAGGGCAATGTTAAGGAATTTCCCAATCCAAAAACACTTTTAAAAATTATGGGGAGTTTAAACTTCTAGTTGGAGTTCATAATCCAGGATTGCCTAAACTTTTCAATTGTACATATGGCTACAAGTATGGGTGAAACAAAAAGTAAAAATTAATCAAAGGAGCTTAATGGTCAAAGCTGGAAAATTAAATAAGTGGCCCTGAAAATATTACAGGTACGGATGTCCCAAAAAAGCCAATTAAATTGCTAAGGACTCCATAATGCAAACCATGCACTACAGTTAATAGTACAATTTTAATGATATTCTTTCATCAATTGTAACAAATACACCACACAATGCAAGGTGTTATAATGAGGGTGGGCAGTGATATAGGAACTGTATTTTCTGCATGATTTTTTTATATACTTACCAATTGTTTTTTAAAAACTGCAAAGGACTTATTAAAGTAATACCAGAAGCTAATCCTAAAAATCTTGATGAGTCAATATTCCAAACTTTTAACCAAGAAAGAATGAATCCTCTATGATTAAATGAAGCAATTGTCTCAGAACTTTGGTGCTCATTCATGGTTTTCATCCTTCACTGACATGTTTAAAGGGACACTTTCTTCATTATCTATCAATGGGCTTAACATAATCTTGAGAAGTTGGTTTAAAAACATAAGTTTCAGTAAAACTCTGCTTCTTGAAAGAAATGGGTCAGAATAGTCTAACATGAAAAAAAAAGAAAACTCTGAATCAGGGTAAAAAATTTAAAAATCATAACTTTACAATTACAGCAATTCCAAAAGGATGAAAAAATTATGAAAGAGTCCTTGATTGTGATTGTTAATGACAATCAATACAAAATTGAAGTATCTCCAAAAGAAAAATTTAAAGGACAATAGTCATCCATATTACAGTCAACAGGGACATTGGAAATGAGATTGTCCTTTTTTAAAGGAAAGAAAAAACTGAGCACAGGGCACAGAAAAGATCCAATTTTAAAAGAGTTCCTCAAATGATTTCTTAAAAGATAAATATTTTAATATGAAAATAGAGTTATAGTTGCCCTGATGGTGAAGTTTCAATTTAAACAAAGTTAAACATTTGAAAAGGTATACTTAGAAATATGCAAGACTCCACCAAAAAATAAGGTGCCTTCTTTAATATTGAAAAATTTTTAGTAGATACAATAATCTTCAAATAGCTTCCTATCCAAAACCATAACAAAATCCTGATTAAAAATAAGAAATCGCTGCCATGTTTTCCCACATAAACAACATCCCCCTATAATTTTATATCACATTTATGTAATTTAGGTACCTTTTTATTGATTGATTGATTTTTTATTGTGGGTAAAAATCAAAATTTTCACAATACATACCAATATTTGTAAAATGATATATAAATATATATGCATATATGTGCATTTGTTTACAAAAATGTTATTTATATATATATAAATATATTTTAAGAGGTGCTTAGGTTACCTAAAATATTACATGAAACCCACAGGGATTCCCATGTTGCCCACTTCCCACACCTCCCACCACATCCCACACAAACATCTCCCACAATTGTGGCGCACCACCCTCAATGGACTTACACATCCTCGGGCCTTGCCACCAACCATAGACCACAGTTCACATGGTAGTCCACACTCTCTCCCACACAGTTCTGAGTGGTGTGTGCTGATTTAAAATGGCCTACATCCGTTGCCACAACGGTACTCAGGGCAACCTCCAAATCCCAAAGAAGCCCCTGTATTTCAAGTGCACAACCCCTCCCTGCCCCTAAAGTGTCAAGTGGCCACTGGCTCCACCTCATTGTTATAATTTCTTGCATTGCTAGAATCACCATATGTGTACAACAGAATACCATCAAGTCCACTCTAGTCCATAGTTCTTCCCCCAATCCTGAGGGGACTGGGAAGGTGATGTCCACTCCACCTCCAAGTGAGAGAGGGCTTATATCCCACAGATACGGTGGGTGGGATGATCCTGCCTGCAGATGCAGACCCTCTCCATTCCCTGGGATGGCTGTTGCCCATCATTGTCTCCTCGCTAGGTGACTTGGATCAGTCCATTGAGCTGTAGGGTAGGAGTTGCAGCTCCACCGAGATTCCATGCACACCTGGCACATAGGTAGGCCAGAGGCTCCAGTCTCTGGAAGTATACCTAAAAACTCCAGCATCACATATAGGTTTGAATAGAAGGGACTGATGAACCATGTGCAGGGAGGACTTATTTGAGTCCAATTCTGTCACTCTCAGGAGCACAGATTCCAAAATAGAACCCACCGATAAGGCATCAGTCTCTGGGGCTATCCCCCTTATATAGGACCTGGGTATCTCCAGAGCTCTCAGGAGCCCCTCTATGTGGGGTGATATGCACTTTGATGTTCTATGAGCTCCTACTGAGGTGTGCATAAGCATGACTCTCTTTGAAGTCTCTTAGCCACTTGAACACATTTGTCTTTACCTTTTCCCCCTTTTATTCAAGGTCTTTTTCCAGTTGTGTTGCCAGTTGGCACTTGGTATTAATCCCTCGTTGCCAGGGAGGCTCATCCCCGGGAGTCATGTCCCACTTTGGGGGGAAGGCAATGCATTCATATGCTAAGTTTGGCTTAGAGAGAGGCCACATTTGAGCAACAAGGAGGCTCTAAGGTGGCAACCCTTAGGCACCCCACAACAGCAAGCTAAGTCTCAGTTACAAGAGCAAAGACTCACAAGGGTAGTCATCAATAAAAAGATCTCATCAGTGGGTCATCCTCTTTTGACAGACACTGTCCCTGCACTCAGAGGACTATTGCTGCTCCCTTGGAGACTGTGGCAGAGCTCTCCAGGCTAGGAATTCAGATCCCCTCATTTATTGTGTGATTATCCACCCATCGTGACCATGCCCCATCTTTTGATCTTTTGAACAATTTTGTATATCTTTCATGTATATTCGGATGAACTAACTTCCATGAATCCCCCCTTCCAGACACCCTCCACCAATAATCCCCTGCAGTGCCCATTGTAACCCTTCTGTGATCCAAATCCTCCATGAACATGTAGCCCATAAAATAATCAAATACACTTAATAGGAAAAAGAAACAATGAAAAGCTTACATGCAAGAGACAAACATAAGGAAACTCAGGGAAAAACAAAACAAAACAAAACACAAAAAAACAAATAATCAAAAAACAAAACAAAATATAATTAGCAGATTGGGACATTCAAAAAAATGGGGAAAAAAGCAAAAGAAATGCCTTTAAATATATGTATATATATATGTATATATATATATTCTTTTTTTCCTTTTATCACTGTGTTATCAGATGTCCAGTGTGCCGTGACACCTTCCCCCTCTCAATCCCCATTGTCTCCCAAATTTTCATTTAATTTTCAAAGAAGTTTTAGGTCACAGTAAAGTCACACACGGAGTACCAGAGACTCCCAGATACCAAACCACACCCCCTTCCCCACCCCATATTAAACTCCCCCCCCCTTTTTTGGATGTTAGCATTGTTATAACTGTTATACAGATAGCAAAATATAGCAACAAAATATTGTCAATGATTTACAGTATAGTTTACAATTTAGATGATACAGTTTAATAATTTTGATGATATTTACCATGTCCTGTGCCCATTACTGTAAGGTAATGAAAAATCTTTCCCATGACCACCAAACACCCCATTAGATCTTGACTGTTCCCTTCCCTCGAGCCCCCCAGGGCACATGACGGCACCCTATCCCGACCCATGGAATGTTGGAATATCTTTTTTTTTTTTTTTAAGATTTTATTTATTTATTCATTTAGCCCCCCCTTGCTGCTTGTGCTCGCTGGGTCAGCTAACCACGCCGTGCGGGCGGGCTTGCCTTCACCAGGAGGCCCCAAGAACCAAACCCGGGGCCTCCCATATGGTAAACGGGAGCCCTACTGATTGAGCCACAGCTGCTTCCCGGAATATCTTTTTAAAAATTAAAAAAATTTAAGCTAAAAAAAGATTGATTAGAAACAAAAAATAAAGTTGGGAAATTACAAAAATTCAGCTCTTTTATAAGTGAATTTTATTTCTGTATGTTATGTCTATGTATCTAAATCTGCTTTTTTCTACCTAATAGCTGAACGTTGTAAATTATAAACCCTCTATTTCTATGCTAATTTCAAAATGGTTAATTAAAGAGAAAATATACGTCTTCTGGGTTATCAGTGTTAAGTTAGAAAAATATCAGATTGAATATATTTTCCAAAATCATTTTTTTAACTTAATACATAAGTTAAACAGGATGTATATTTAATGGAAAAGACAGTAGTTTTGTCCTAAAATAAAATGACTAGTTGTTACAACATGAGAAATAGGAAATCTATGACAAAACCTGAAAACAGAAAATTGCAGAAGTTTTGCAGGAGGAATTTGGTTTTATGTGGTTGAAGTTAAATAAGACATGAATTTATGTATAAAATTTTTTGAGTATTAGTACCAAATACTATACTGAGGCAAACTAAAATTTCTCTCTATTAAAATGAAAGTTTTCTTGGATTATCAGTGTATTCTTAGTAAAGGAGTTGTGAAGGTTTATTTCTTCAAATAATCAATGTAAAAGGCAGAGAGTCTATGTTTTATCAAAATAATTTGTTAATTTTAAAATCAGTAACTTTTTCAAAAAATTTTATATATTTTTATTAGAGAAGTTGTGTACTTGCAGGACAGTTATGCATATTGTGTAGAATTCCCATATAACACTCCTCCACCAACACATTACATTGTTGTGGAACATTTGTTACAAATTATGAGATACTATCTTCAGACTATTACCACTAACTATGGTCATTAGCATACAATTGGTGCAATTAGGCTGAGTGAAATAAGCCAGACAGAAAAGGACAAATATTGTATGGTCTCACTAATATGAACTAAATACAAAGAATAAATGCATGGAGTATAAGTTACTAGGAGATAGGATGAGGTCTGAGAAGGGGTACTGATGCTTAATAGATGAAGAATTTTTAATTAGCTTGACTGTCAAAGTGTGGAAATGGATAGAGTTGGTGGTAACATATTACAGTAAATGTCAATATCATTTTCAAATTAGAGAAGTTTTGAGCTTACAAAACATTCAGGCATAAAATACTGGGTTCCCATATACCACCCCACCAACAATATATTGCATTGGGCTGAAACATCCATTAACATTTATGACAACACTTGTTATATAACTGTACTACTTTTAACAGTATCTACCTTTGTTACAATTGATGAAGGTTTATTAAAATTGTTTCATTTTTCACTCATTATTTACACCAGGTATATTTTTTCCCATATACCTATGTAACCTTAAACTTTATCTTATTACCACCTGGTATAAGTATTTTATATTTGTAATAATTCATGGGAAAACATTCTTATTCTTGTTTTATTAACTGTACTCCTTTGTCTACAATATGGTACACCATTGTACAATCCTATAATTTATACTTCAATTTATATTCTAGTAACATATACATCCTAAAGTCTTCTATTTTAACCACATTCATCTGTACACTTCAGTGCCGTTGACTACACTTACAATAATGTGCTATCATTGCTATCATCTATTTCCAAACCTGTACCATCAGTCTAAATAGAAATTTTGCACAAGTTAATCATCTATCCCACATCCACTAACTGCAAGCTATCTCATTGTACCCTATATTTTATACTCTAACACCAAACTCCTATTATAATTAGTTCATAATGGTGAGATGATATAATATTTATCCACTTGTTCTTGGATTATTTCAGTCAACAAAATGTCCCCAAGGTTCAGGCATGTTTTCAACGATCATACCTTCATTCCATTTTTACAGCTGAATAATATTTCATCATATGTATATATTACGTATTGTTTATCTCTTCATCAGTTGATGGACACTTGGGTTGCTCCATTTTTGACAATTGTGAATAATTCTGTTATAAGCATTGGTGTGAAGAAATTCTATTTGCTTCCCTGCTTTCGGGTTTTCTGAGTATATACCTAGTGGCAGGATTGCCAGATTATATGGTTATTCTATATTTATTTTACTGTGGAACTGCAAACTGTATGCCACAACAGCTGTACTATTTTACTTTATCACTAGCAATGAATGTGGGTTCCTATTTCTTCACATCCTTTCCAATAGTTGTAGTTTCCTGGTTTCACTTTTAACTTTTTTTTCTTTGTCTCATGTGAGTCTCTTGAAAACTGCATATATTTGGATCATACTTTTTATTTCATTCTGCCAATATCTATCTTTTGTTTGGGGAGTTTAATCCATTAACTTTCGATGTTATTACTGTAAGTGCAGCACTTTCTTCAGTCATTTTTTCCTTTGGTTTTTATATGTCATATCTTTGACTTTTGCCCATCTATTTCCCTTTTAGTTACCCTTACTGATAATCTTCATTTCTACACTCTCTTCCAATCAACTGTCTCCTGTCATTTCTTTTCAACCTGCAGAACTCTCTTTAGTATTTCTTTTAGGACAGGTCTCTTGTTGGCAAATCTCAGTTTTTGTTTACCTATGAATATATAAAACACTCTCTCATTTTTGAAGGACAATTTTGGTAGATAAAGAGGTTTGGTTGGCAGTTTTTAATCTTTCAGTCCTGCCTTCTTGCCCCCATGGTTTCTAATGAGAATTCGATACTTAGTCTTATCGAAGATATCTTGTATAGGATGAATCACTTGTTGCTTTCAGGATTCTCTATCTTTGGCATTGGACATGCTGATTAGCAGTTGTCTTGGATTTACTTCTATTAGGGTTTATTCTGCTTGGAGTATGTTGCACTTCTTGAACATGTATATTTATGTTTTTCATAAGAGTTGGGAAATTGAAGGCCATTATTTCCTCAAATATTCTTTCTGCCCCTTTATCCTTCTCTTCTTTTGCTGGCACATGCTCAGTGTATATGTTTGTTCAGTTTGTGCTCTCATTCATTTCCCTGAGACCTTATGGCCTTTTTTTCCATTCTTTTGTCTATCTCTTCTCTGTCTGTGAGTTTTCAGTTGTCCTACCTTCTAGGTCACTGATTCTTTTATTCTGTCTGTTCAAATCTGCTGGTTGTATGTCTTCAGTGTACACTATATCTCTTTTATTGTGTCTCACTATCCCATTATTTCTGTTATGTATTTATATTTTAAAGTTCTTCTTTATGCTCATCTAATGTCTTTTTAATATCCTTTATATCTTTAGCCATATTTTCCCTCATCTCCTTGAATTGATTGAGGAGATCTTTTTGAAAATATTTTATTCATTTTTCCGAATTCTTTGTCTCCTCGGAAGTAGTATTTTGTTCCACGGACAGGGCCATATCTTCCTACCTCTTAGTATGGCTTATAACTTTTTCTGATATCTAGGCATTTAATTTTCTTCATGAGCTTACTCTGAAAGTCAGTTTTTTGTCTCTCACCTAGGGTTTTATTGTTAATTGGCTTTGTGTCAAGGCTCTTCCTTCACTGTTTTTTTTTTTTTTTTTTTTTTCAACTTATTCTAGACCTTTAGAATATCCTTTAGGTCCGATAGTTTAATTGATCAAACTTTTCCAGCATTTCTTCATCTGATTCATGCCCTGAGTGGTGGATGGGAACTGGCAGCTGTCACAAAGAGAGTGATACTCAAAGTTCTTTACTAAAGTTTATCAGCCTCTTCTTCTTTTTTCCCTGGATGATGTTCAGTGTTCTTCTAGCCTTCTGAACCCCAGAAGAGTTGTTTCACCAGTTCTTGGCTACTTCATAGCTGTTTTGGGGGTCTGACAGAGTCCTGGAACTCCCTACTCTATCTTCCCCCCAAAGTTCCAACTAAAATGATTTCTTGTAATTTTTTGACTTTGTCATGTACTTAGTTGTTTTTTAGAAATGGGTCTTCTCAATTTTATGAAAAAATAAGTTTTTATCATCATGTTATAGCCTCTATTTACTTTTAAAATATTTTATTGACACTTTAATTAAATAAAAGAGCTATGTATTTTGTCATAGTAAACTGTGATCCTATTTAGCCAAGTGTTCAACCTCCTGAAAACTTTTTAACATTTTTATTTCTCAAATAAAATGCTAAATAATATCTTTTTCTTTCAAATTTTTGGGGGTCTTCCAGGTATCCTCTGGAAAGTCACAGAGAATTTGTGTTTTCAGCTCATCAAAAGAGGTGCTAAAATATTTATTTAATAAGAATAAGACATACTGTCACATTAATATATTGTCTACTTAAAGGGATGTTCCAACCTTCTATTTGTTGGATTTTCATATATACTTGTTATATTTAATACATAAATGTTATTAAGGTATATATGTATTGGTGAAATTGTATAGTGCTACTTAAGTTTTGTCAATGCCCTCAGTATCTATAAAATATCCTGTTAATAATCAGTCTCAAGGTAAACAACAGTATAATGTTACCAGGCATAATTTGAATTATTCTTAAAAATATGTTACATGTCACAAAACATGTTATTTTATAATAAACTCTCAGTAGATCTTTCCTTTATAAAATAATAATAAATTAACCATAACCATTTTGTCTTTAAGGTTTTAAGTCTTTTTTTAATGCATGGATAATTTTTTTTCTTTTATTCTAATGTTTTCCTGAAAACACTGCAATTAGCTTCAGATAGAAGTGCTTCACCTTGAAAAATGTACTGTCTCAGAGACTTGTAGAAAGGACTGGGTCACCAGCTTCTAAAAACATTGTTTAAAGAATTTCAACACTATCCCATGGAATTGATTCAACATTTCCAAAAATCTAATGAGAAGCTGATAAATTCATGAAACTTGTTAACACAAGATTGAGCAGAACAAGGATTAATAACATAGAACTGAATGCTTTGATAAAATATGATTATGGACTTTGTTCAAAATATTGCTGATGTTTTAATATTTTTTAAATACAAGGAATTCCTTTTGATTTTCCATTAAATTATTATTCATAAAACATTTATATTTTTCATGCTGCCTGGTCCCCTAGAATTTGGAAACTCTTAATGAATTTTCTTATTTTTATGGAAATATATTTATTTACCTAAGCCCAATAATCAAATGTCTTCCTTGTTAACAAGATATAATTGGAGACACAGCTTATATAACCAAAAGTATAACTAGAATATCATAACTGAAAATAATTTTGGCTCAATCTTACATTTTAAGGTGACTAAATTCATAGCATAGTCCAAATCTTGCTAATTTTGTTTCTTATTATAATTCTTATACTTTCATTTGTTGTCTCATCTCTAAGATAATGGCCACAGCCACCCTAGAGCTGTGCTAATACACCATGCTAATGGGCAATGTTAATGCACCAGACTCTTGTAGCTTGTACTTATGAAATTTATAACAAAGCTAAGCTTAATTTTAACTAATCCCTAAGAATCACTCCCTTAAAACCACCATTTTTCTCAAATGTGGCCAAACTCTAAACTCTGCAGTTAAACCTCAAACATCTCCTTATGTGGGGCATGACTCAAAAGGATGAACTTCAGTGAGATGGAGGAATTAAAAATAAATGCTTATCAGTGATGGTTTTGGAGAAAGATCTTGATCAAAAGGGGGAAACAAGAAAAGAGATAAAACAAAATGGAGTTGCTATGGTTAAAATATTTAAAATGGAGACAGGAAGCCATTCAGGATGTTATGCATGTCTCAGTCAGTTATCACAAACTGTCAAGGTAGGCAAAATCAAAGGCAACAGTGCTTCTGCGGACATCTAATGCCATGCAACAGGTATAAATCATTAAACTCTCTAACATGAAGGACATTTGGAAAGACACAAATATACACCAACAGCAATCCTTTACAAAATACTTATGCAATCTCCTTTGTCCTTAAAAACCCTTTCTCTTGTATGATCATATACTTATAATTGTATTTAGTTGTCATTGATTCTTTAGTAACTCTTATTTTAATTGTGGGAATATAAACAACATAAACTTTCCCATCACAACTGCTCTCAGGCATACGATTCAGTGGGATTAATCATATTCACAATATTGGGGTATTCTCACCCACTTCCATTACTAGAATTTTCCCTTCATCCCAAGTATTTCATCCATATCGCCCTGCCCCCTACCCCTTTCTAGAGAAGTCACAGACATCTTTTAGGGGCCATTGCATAGACCTCATATACCCCTCCCTCCTTCTCTGCAAATGTCACAAACACATGCTAAGTGGCCATCCCCCAGCTGTCCAGTACCTCCACATCTTTTTCTGTTGTGTGCAATTCCACATCTGGGGAAGTTAAGTCTAAAACCCAGAAGACAGGAACTAGCAGCCCTAAATGCCTATCAGAAAAGGAATTCTCAGGAGCAAGTCCCCCTCAACTTGAGGTGGATGAAAACCACACTCAGACGGTATAGATTGGGCTCTCTTCTCTGGAGGGAAGTGGTGCTTGCTGTGCTGCTATCTAAACAACCCAGAGCAGTTGTCAGCAACACTGGGGATCAGCCATGATGAGAATACTTCCCCTGCTCTTTTGTATTTTTTGTACTATGTTAGTGGCAAGAGGATTCACTCTTTCTGGGCTTCCTATTCTGTACAATAAAGGTATCATTTACAGAATGTTTTGTCTTGTGCCCTGAGCTTATGTTACCACAATGCAACTTTTTAGCACCTCACTCCACACCCCTGGCAACCTGAACTCTAATTTGTGTCTCTTTGTGCCTGTATATTCTCTATTTTCTTTGCCATTACCATGAGGCTTAAAGTTAACATCCCAAATATATACCAATCTTGTTTGCTTTGATCCCAACTTAACCTCAGTATTATGTATCCACCTCTTCCCTCCAATTATAGGTGGCTCTTGTGGTAAATCATATGTTTATATATTATAGGTCCATTACCATGGAATTATCATTACATTTTATGAATTTGCACTTTATATCTTACTGGAAATAAAAAGTAGAGCTACAAACCAACAATACATTACTGCCCATGTCATCATCCTTATTGGATATCTTGATTCCATCACATGCCTTGGACATGTGATGTCATGTGATTGTTCAATCCTTTATAATCTGCAGTCTCTTCTAGGGTGGTTTAGAGTTGAAAAACTCCCTCAGCTATTATTTATCACAGTATGTCTTTAATCTCACCCTCATTTTTGAACGACAGCTTTCCTGGACATGGAATACTTGTTTGGCAATATTTTCCTCTCAGCACTTAAATATATATCATCTCACTGCCTTCTTGACATCATGGTTTCCTAAGAGAAATCACCATTTAATCTTATTGAGCATTCCTTGCATGTGACATATTGCTTCTCTCTTGGGGCTTTCAGAATTCTCTCCATGTCTTTTGCATTCATCATTTTTTTTTATAATACGCCATGGTTTGGGGTTGTTTGTGTTTACCTTGCTTGGAGTTCATTGAACATCTTGGAGGTTTATATTCACGATTTAGCTAAATTTGAGAAATTTTCAGCCACTATTTCTTTTACTATTCTTCCTGCTCTTTTCTTTCTCCTCCTCCTGGAACTCCCGCAATGCATGTTTGTATACATAATGATGTCTCACACGTTCCTCATGCTCTGTTACTTTTTCATGGTTTCTTGCTCATCAGACTGGTTAACTTTCATTTTTCCTTTTGTCTGCCCACTCCAATGTGCTGTTGAATCACTCTAGGGGATTTTTTAATTCCTATTAATATGGCCTTCAGTCCTGTTTGTTTCATTTTCATAATCCAATCTCTCTATTGATAGTCCGTTTCTGTTCATCCACTGTTTTCCTGATTTCCTTTACTTTTTTTATTTTTTAAGGTTCAGGGGTTGGGGATTGAATCTGGGACCTTGTTTGTGGAAGCTGGTGCTCAACCACTGAACAACATTGGCTCTCCTTCCTTTACTTTTAATCCATGGTTTCATTTAGCTCTTTGAGCTTGCTTAGGACCATTTAAAAATAAGTCTTTGTCTTCTATATTCCAGGTATATTACTCTTCATAGATGGTTTCTATTGCTTTCCTTTTCTCCATTGCCTGAGCTATTGTTTCCTGTTTCTTTGTATGGTTTGTATCTTTCTTATGAAACCTGGATTTTGAATATTTTAATGTGATGTCACTGAAATTTAGACTCCAAGGTATGTGTTCTATAAGCTTGTATTCAGCTAATGATAGCATGGAGATTTCTGTGTATTCTAGGAAATACAAAAAGAAAAAAGGAAAACAATTTTTCCATTCTTTGCAGATTGTCCTTTGGAATGACTCTCCTGCAGAGCTTATTCGTGGACTTAGAGAATAGCTTGAGGCCAAAGAAGAGAAGCAGAGTGTCCCTGATCCTTGTCATGGGCATAAATGTTTTCCCCTATGAATTCCTCCATTTACATGAATTCAAATGCCACCTCTTCCCTAGAAAACAGTCTCCTCATTGTCCTGGATACTCCACTGTATGTCTAGAGCCAATATTCCCTCAAACTAGACAACCAAGACTTGATTGATGATGCTTAGCATTCTGATGGAGAGTTCTGTGAGCTGTCCTTTAAAAACATGGCAGTTGATTAGATGGTGAGCCTGAGAGTGTCTTTTATCAGTCCCTCCAACTACCATAAGAGAGAATGGACCAGACATCCCTGCTCTCAGTATGTGAACTAGGGTTGCTCTGCTCCCTCCAGAACCAGGCCAGGGAACCACACTAGTAGTGTAGGCAGGCACCCCACCAAGCTGGTGCAGGAAGGAGGGGGGCCAGCTAGGACACCATGAGATTATACTGCTTTTAAATTGTCTTTTTCATGATTCACTGTGTGCTCTACTACAGCAATGTGTTAACTGTTTTCTAGATCTTTGATGAAGATATTTCTGCCAGTTCTTGTTGGTTGTTCAAAGCATCTGTAGGAGTATGTGGCCCTGAAGCACTTCATCCAGTCATCTTGATCAGAGTGATGGGTAAAGCATTTTTTTTTTAATGCTAGATACTCATGACAATTAAATGTGTAGGAGAAAGTCCCTCAGTTTGGAGATAAACATGTCCAAGTTAAAACATGTATCAATCTAGTTTTGCTGGGTAGCAAATGGTCCCAACATGTGGAGCTTTAGAACAAATGTAATCGGTTCCCGGGGCCTCCTGGTGAGGGCAAGCCCGCCCGCACGGCGTGGTTGGCTGACCCGGCGAGCACAAGCAGCAAGGGGGGGATAAATGAATAAATAAATAAAATCTTTAAAAAAAAAAAAAAAGTAATTGACTGCTCTCATGGTTCCTCGTTACCTGGTCTTAAAATGCAGTCCTAGGTATTGCAAATATTCTTGGGTGGTTGGGCACCCATCTCCCATATGGAGGTACCTGCATTCACTCCCCAGGACTTCCCAATAAAAATTTAAAAAAGAAAAATATAGAAGGTGCATGGGCCACCAGGACCCATGCACAGGTGTGCCACAAGGACCCGCGAGTGATTGGGCTGCCAGGCCCCATATGTGGGTGCGCCACCAGGCCCCATGAGCAAGTGAGCCATCCAGCCCTGTCCATGGGTGAGCTGCCAGGGCCCATGCATGGGTGTGCCACCAGGCCCCAGGTGTGGGTGCACCATTAGGCCCTGTGAGCCATGCAGCAAGATGATGATGTAACAGGAGAGTGACACAAGGGAAAGCCAAAACAATATGCATTGAAAAACCAGGAATTAAGGTGGCACAGGTGGTAGGATGCCTCTCTCCCACATCAGAGATTCTGAGGATTGAATCGCAGAGGAGAAGGATGAGAAGAGAGGGCAGGAAATGGACACAGACAGTTGCCCAGTGAATGGACAGAGAAACAGCAACAATGGGGGGGGGTTAAAATGGATAAAAGTTAATTAATTAAAGTAGTCCTAGGAACTGGGAGTTTTTCAGTTAGAAAGGCCATCAAAAGGCCGTTAAGTGATTAGAGATCAATTGTTCTAACAGGCCTTGTGGTCCTGAGGCAATAACTTCCTCTCTAGCAAATGCATCTTCAATTTTAGTTTCCTGAATCCATAAAGCAGAAAAAATCACCTACTCTGAACATACTCAGCAAACTGTGTCCTAAAGTATAACTGTAAAAGTCAGCATTCACATGGTCTTACTCTCTACCAGCCACTCATTGTTCTCAGTGAAGTGTCCACATGTGCTAATGTATTTTATACTAACGACAGCATTATAAGACAGAGTCCTCTGTATTTTACAAGTGAGTGAAGGAAGGAATGAAGAGGTCAAATGAAAAATCCAAGAATATATAGCCAATGAAGAGCAGAGCTGGGACTCAAACATGGGAGATAGGCTGGAGTCAGCTCTTTTCAATACCACATGTCACCAAGGCATGGTGAACCAGGGGAGGGTAGAGGAAGGAAGGAAAGTCTTCTAACCACTGAGGGTACAGCCTGTGTGAAGACTCTGAGGCAAGGAGGCCTGAAAGGGATTCAGAGTGGATAGTGTGTGAACATGTTTGGAGAGACAAGTTTCAATCAGAGTCAGATGAGAGGTTTGGGAGAAAGAAATATAATTATCCCCCATCACGTTTAATTACCAGTCCCTGCATTTCTATCACTCTCCCACAACTGACAGCAACTTCTTTGAGGACAGGGAAAAGTTTCAATTTATTTTATTATATAATCTGACTCCCTCCACCACCAACTGCTACTTCAACTGTTTCCATGTTTTTCTTGTTGGCATGTTTAGATTCAAACTGGACCCATGGAACTGAGCTATGTCAGTGATGATGTCATACAAGGGTTACTGGAAGTCTTGGTCCTCACTCAGATACCAACTGCTCTTCTGTGTGGTTGGTGTCTGAGATCTCCCTGTGGGAGAGTGACTAAAGCTACAGATTGACAGATATTCTGGACTAAATCAGAGTCCCCAACTCAGGAGAGACTGTGGAAAGAGTGGTAAAATCGTTCAGAGACTGTTCTTTTAGGTTCACATTCACCCAGCAAGATGAAACAGCAATCTGGGAGGAAGAGATCTTTCTCTAAGACTTTAGGTAAGGATGGGAGGAAAGTTGTCTCTGAAGATAGGAGCTGGGATAGAGGGGTCTGCTTTTCCCTGTTCAGATCTCCCCTGATTTTTCTGGGACCTGACGTATCCTGCACCAGAGCAAAGATGTAGGATTTAGAGTAAAAGGATGAGGCTCACTGAGTCTTTGACTCAGAAAGTTTTTCTTGTCAATTAGTAGACAAGAACCAGATTGTGATATATGAATAAATAAATGAAGGAATAAATGAGTGAGCAAACAGAATAATTCTACTGAATCTGAGGGGTTTCTAGAACAAGTGAAAAGAGTTATTCAATTATGAGTTCTGATATCTAACTGCTTTGTGTAGATGAAAAGGGAGGAAGTGGGAAACTCGGGCAGAGGGGAAACCAGGACAGGAGGACAGGGTGTTTATGGAGATTTGTAGTTCAGTGTTATTCCATTTTCTAATGAAAGTGGATCTTTTGAGAAATTTCTGAAAGGAATAAAATTTATAAGGAGTTATAGGAGTGGTTGTTTTGATGGAGCCAGTACAACACATTTACTGCAAACATCCCATTGTGAGTTTTGTTGTCCTCAGGAGGCCTCTGCAGGTCCCTCCCTCTCTCGCTCCAGGGACATCTTTCTCATTTGTCTCCTACCCACCTCTTTCCAAGGACCTAACAAGCTATAACAGCATAGCCTCACTTCAGGATCACAGTTTTAATTCTCACTTTATTCAACCTGAGCTTCTGCTGTAATTCCTGTTTGAGCACAATTTCTCCAGACCAATTTCCTCCTCCCACCTCACTTCATTTCTGCTTCTCTATTCTGCTGCCCTCCAGAGGCCCAGACCAACCTTCTGTGCCCTTCTGGGTCTCTACCTGCCTGTTACATCCTTCTGAAAGCTAGTTACTTCTCTATCCTATGACACTTGATGTATTTTCACACCTCTGCCATTACAAAACACATGTCCCTCTGATTCTGATAGAGATCATGTAAGAATTGCATGCTAATAGGAGCTTCTTTTCAGGGAAAAGTAATTTTTTACATTAAATGGAGGTTTGTTGAAAATGGTAAAACAGAGTTATAATTCTGAAAACCAAAACAAATTATACAAATTACCTTTCTTAAACACAATTCCATTTATAAAAAGCCTTCCCTGAAAAATGTTTGGAAACACATTAAAAAGAGGTGACTATTTCTCCTTTTTCAACATTTGCACTCTAAATATGCAAAGAATATAATGTTTACAGAATACATCGTTTAGAGAAAAAACATACTATTATGTAGTTGGAGACTTTTGAGGTTATTTCTGTGTTCCAAAGGAGAAAATCACTTGGAATTAATTCAAAAATAAATGTCACAATTAAAAAAAAAAAATTAAAATAGATCAATGTCTAGTTGCAACATAAAATGTCCATTTGTATTATAATGTTTTCAAAGAGTAAAAAATGTTTTCTATGAAGTGATACTATCACTATTATCATTGTGCATAGGACAGTTACTTGCCCACATAATATCCACAAAGGAAGGGGCGCCTTGGGGAAGAAGAAGGAACTGATGAGGTTTCACAGTTTGAGCATGATAGGGTTATTGACTCCTCCAGGGATTGCTGAGATTAGAGTCTTGAACTCACTGCTGTCCACACAAGGCCCAGAACTCATGTAAATAACTATCTGTTTTCAGATACCATGACCCAAGAGGAAAATGCCAAGCAGCCTTCAATATTGAAATCAGAAAGTCCAAACTCCAGGCCCAGTAAGATTCCAAGGGTAGCAGAGAGGGCTTCCTCAACCTCAACTGAGAATACCTCTAACTCATCCAGCTATGGGTCAAACTCAGAGGATCAATGGGTCAGGTGTGCATATTTTACCAGAGTGCACACAGTAAAGGGTGTAGCCATTGAGTGGCAAACAAAAACCGCATTTGCACCTGTGGGAAAGAAACCCCAGTTGTTTGAGGCTGAGCTCTCTGAAGAGAGCACCATTGGCTCTCCCCCGAGTCTAACCAACACTGAGTCCCTGCTCAGCTCCCTGGAGACCTTCCAGGAGGAACCTGAGACCCACACCCCTGAGCCCGCTTTGCAGGTGGAAGATGAAGAGAGGCCCCGCGCTGTGACCCCAGACTGGCTGGTAACCAGAGAGAGTAGCTTCCGTTGTATGGCTTGTTGCTGAGTGTTCCCCTCCAGGGAGGCAGTCCTGGCTCATGCAGAGCAAGGGGTGAAGGAGGGATTCAGCTGCCGTGTCTTCTATGAGGAGATGTTGGAGAGGAAGCGGCCCTGTTCAGAGCAGCGCCATTGTAGAAGGTGCCATCAGCTGGCCCGGCGATGCCTGAAGGCCAAAATAAAAAGGGAGATAAAAGAAAAGGAAGAAATCTGTCATCGCTTACAAGAGAAGCTGGAAATGGAGAAACATAAATTGATCAGAATACAACAGGAGCTGATGAAGCTGCAGAGGCAGGAGGCCTGGCAGAAGAAACAGAGAGCAACACATCCTCAAGGGCAGAGGGGGAAGCGCTTGAAGACCCGCCACAGGAAGACACCTTGACTTAGAAAGAGCAGGGTGTGTGGGGTGGGAAGTGAGAACCTTTCTGTGAAGCTCTCCCTTCAGGCTACTTCAATCCATCTGCTCTTTAAGAATGTCCACTCCACGTTCCACAATGCCTGCCACCTCACCCCAACCTCAGGGGAGCACCAGCCCTACAAGGAACTGTACTGAAGCAGCATCAGAAGAGCTGACATCAATGCAGACTCAGGCTCACTCAATACAGGTAATATAGAAACCTTATCTTGACATTGAGTCCTGTGGGATCCTGAAAATGAGCTACACTGTAAGTCAGGAAGGAGAAGTGGGATATTAATGGGCCATGGGAGGCTGAAGCTTAGGCAGCTCCATGGTAAGTGTGTTTCTGAAGGAGCATGTAACTTAAATTTATAGGAAAAGTAACTAGAAGGAACAGGATGAGTGCCAGGCTTTGAGGAATCCTGCTTGCTTGTGAGCAATGAACTAGCATAAAGGCAGTGAAATGGAGGGCATTGTAAGACGACAGGAGGACACTATGAAATGTGAGCTCATGACATCTCAGTAGTTGCCTCAAAGAGAAATTGAATTTGGGTTTATGATGTATTGTTTTCTTTCGGTTGAGTGGGAGTGGCAGTTGGTGTAGAAAATTCCACTGAGTGTTATACTTTCTAGATACAAGTAAAAACAGTAGTTCATGCATAACTGCTGCAAATATTTCTGTGAATGTTGGAGAACTATTTTATTCCTTTTAAGCATATTTCACTCGTTTTACATATATCTTTGACCGTTCTTTGCTTTTTTTTTCTTTTATAACCTGACCTATCCTGAGATCATTAACTGGAAAAAAGTCCAACTAAGAGTAAAAGAGAAAAAGAGAAGGGGGTGACATCTAAACCTGAACAGAACAGCAACAACCTGTATAACCAGAGGTGAGGACAGGACTGGAACATTCAGACCCAGTTTCAATAATGGGCAGAAAGGCCAAAGTCACACCCACAGCATCAAGTCCCACGGTCTGGGAGGTTCTGGAAATAAGTGTGTCATGTCCTTCTTAAGAGATGAGACCCAGAGTAGTTTGTGGAAGCCTCAGAAACCCTTGAAGGGTGGTCATGGCCCAAGGGACTAACATATTCATCACCTGTGTCCTATTTTTATTTTTCAGAGAGATTCTGATGGCTCCAATTAGCAGTTGGTTCTGACAAAGAGGGACAATATGCACACTATTGTCATGGAAAAGGAAAGCCCATGAAGCACAGATGTACTGCAGGAGGAGTTGAACAGAGGCTGGCCAGAGGCTGGCTCATGACTTTCAACTCTCTGAAGACCTTTGGACCAAAGCCTTCTTTTTCTTTGAAAGCTACAACTTCTATATTCAGTCTGTTGAAAAAGCCTAAAGTACACAAGGGTGAGTTTTCAACTACAGCACATTAGCAAAAAAGGTGATAGCAACATGAGAGAAAGTGTATCTTGTAGTGGCCAATGTTTGCCTAGTGAATTGCCGATCATGTCCAGCTACTTCCTATCTCACAGACATGCACACTCAATGGAATCTTCAAGAATAACTACATTAACGCTCACAAAATTATTATTATTATTTTTTTTTTATTATGGGTAAAAATCAAAATTCTCACAATACATACAAACATTTGCATAATGATATATAAATATATGTGCATATATGTGTATTTGCTTACAAAAATGTTATTTATATATATATATATACATATATTTTAAGAGGTGCTTAGATTACCCAAAATATTACACGGAACCCACTGGGATTCCCATGTTGCCCACCTCCCACACCTCCCACCACATCCCACACAAACATCTCCCACAAGTGTGGCCCACCAACCTCAATGAACTTACACATCCTGGAGCCTTGCCACCAACCATAGACCACAGTTCACACTGTAGACCACACTCTCTCCCACTCAGTTCTGAGTGGTGTGTGCTGATTTAAAATGGCCTACATCCATTGCCACAACAGTACTCAGGACAACCTCCAACTCCCAAAGAAGCCCCTGTATTTCAACTGCTCATCCCTCCCTACCCAAAAACTGTCAAGTGGCCACTGGCTCCACCTTATAGTTATAATTTCTTGCATTGCAAGAATCACCATATGTGAGCAAGAGGAAACTATGTTTTGATATCATTTCCAAAATCTCTCTTTAGACTGTTAGTGATGATAATGTAGGAATCTGAAATTCTGAGAAACCCTTTTTTTCTGATAGCCAGGACCTCCTGATTTTCCAACTCAAAGGTCTTTTGAATGCACAGAGCCATAGGCACCTTTGTGACCCAGCTCACTACCTCTAACTCCCAGATCCCTGAAGGGTGATCCACCTTCCACTCCCTCCTGGTATCTCAGCTTATTCACTGATGGCCACATGGCTACAGTATGGAGCTCTTCTGGTCAGTCTCCTGGGTATAAGCCTCAAAGGCTCCTGCTTCCATGAGGGAGCCAGAAAGGGGTGAGTGGGTAATAACCAGGATGGGCAGAACCAGGCATGCTGGCCCCTTGGCAGGTGGTTGGGAAGACACTCTGGGTCTTCTGACCTGCCTGAATCACTAAAGGTGTGGATGTGGGACTCTGCCCCTGCACCAGCCTCAGTCATTCCAACTGCCCCAATGGTTCCAACTACCCCAACCACTTCAAAGGCTCCCACTGCCGCTCTCTGTCCTGTGATGCTGAGGATATATTCTCTTCTGATACACAGATGACACTGGATGCCTGCACCACATCATACATAAAAATGCCTTTCAACTGGATTAAAGAACTGAATGTGAAAAACAAAACATTGAAACTAGTAGGGAAAATATGAAAACAAAAATAAGTAAAATAATCAAAATTAGAAAAATATAATAACATATCATTCTTACATTGTGAATTTGAGGAAGCTATAGACACAAAAGTGCTTGGGTAGTCTACTGTTCATTTCCTGGCAGCATATAATAAGTATAAAGTAAGTGAATTGGCACCAGGAAATATCCAATCAAACTGGGATAAGGGTGAAAACAGTGACAGTCTACATAATAAAGATAAGATTTGAGCACCCTAGTGCATGCAGTGACAAATTTTCTAATACATTTTGAGAAAAGGACTTTAACCATTTAACAAACAGTATCAGTGATTTAAAATCTTCTAGCAAATAGAGTAATTGGTGTACACACTTTTTAGGCAGGACAACCGAACTTGGAAGGAGCAGATAAGTTCAATCTTGTTCAAAATCAATTACAAAATTAATTTCACACCTATAGCAAAATAACAGGAGATAAAAGAAAAAAGTTACATGATAAACATAGTAACTAACCAAGATGCAAAAACCTAAACAAATACTGGGAAACTGAATTCGGCAAAGGACAACACATACACCATGATTAAGTTACCTTTTCTCAGGCATGCAAGATTTTGTCTAAATAACAATTTAGTGATTTAAATCAGTGTATTTATTTATTAAAAAAGAATTCATCTTGGGAAGCGGCTGTGGCTCAATCAGTAGGGCTCCCGTTTACCATATGGGAGGCCCCGGGTTCGGTTCCCGGGGCCTCCTGGTGAAGGCAAGCCTGCCCGCACGGCGTGGTTAGCTGACCCAGCGAGCACAAGCAGCAAGGGGGGGATAAATGAGCAAATAAATAAAATCTTTAAAAAAAAAAAAAAAAAAAAAAAGAATTCATCTTAGTCTCAATAGACATGAAGAAAGCATGTGATGCAATCCAAAAACTCTGGAACAACTCTCAGCAAACTAAGAATAAAAAAGAATTTCCTTAACTTGGAAAAAAATTGTGTTATATTTCATGGTGAAATATTAGACATTTCCTATCAGTAAAGTGTAGATTTTTTGTTGTTGTTGTTATAGCTAATAAACATGTAAAGCTGACAGTTTGGGAAAAAACTGAATGATTTGACTGTCACCATTCATAGATTAGAAGACTGTTTCCATATATAAAAAATCATTTGCTTTTCTATAAATAAGCCTTCAAACAGACTTTGTCATAACTCGAGGTGAAGTGAAAGCATAGGGCACTGATAGGAAAAGAGCAGGATGCCAATGGGCTAATAAGGGAAGAAAGAACATTATTTTAAATGGAACAGAATATAACACCAGAGATGTCCTGAGCAGATATTATGGATTGAGTGTATTAAAATGAGTGGCCAGAATGCTGCTAATTTTTAACAGAATTATCACAATTACTGAACACAGCACATTATCTATTAGCAATTTGCTGAAAATAAATTTGTCAAAATTAAATTTCCCAAATACAGCAAACTTCCACATTCACCATCACTGACATACACTTATTTTTTAATAAATTATAAGCAAATTTTCAAGCAATTTATATTTGGGTTGAATTGTTTTTAACACCATTAAGGATAGCTGGAAGTTTTAATTGAGTAGTTTCAATTTTCTTAAATAGTACCATTAAAATGATTATTTGTTGAATATCAGACTGGTTCAGTGGTCTAATGAACATATTTATATAGCAATGTATACTTTGTCACCATTGTCCCAAATTTATTTAAACACTGAGGTAGAGAATGAGATAAAAATCACAAAAGGATACATATAAACAAAATCAAAATCAAACCAACATTAGCTGACAGATTATCTGATCAGTAAACCTGCTCAGATAATACTTTCCCATAATTGAAAGGAAAGAGTCCCCATTCTAGAGAAATTTCTATGAAAGTATCTAGTAGTTAAACCAAGAGACTGATCAGAGACACTTAGGGTGTCTTCAAAGGATATGGATTGGAGGATAAGGGAACAGTCTTGGAACATGCAGTAAAAAAGAGTATAAAGTCAAAATTATAATTCACTCCTGATGTATGACCTCCCCATTTTAACTTCCATGAGATGATCACTGCCAAACATTTTCTCATGTGCAAACTTATTGAAATGTTCTAATTAATATATATATGCATGTGGTATCTCTACTTATATATTGATCTATGTAGGAGCTTGGTCCTCAGTCTTCTTCCATATCTCAATGTTTCAAGAGGACAAATGTATAATGGGCAAACAGCTATTATAAAACTGCATGTCTTTTTATACATTTGTATTATTTGTAACATTGTGTACAATTATCCATCTTCCCCATCATATTCATTGGAGTATGGAAGTTCACTTTGGTGATTCTTCTGCTCCATGTGGTATCACTGGGGATGCATGACGGAATTCAGGTGGAGTCAGGTCATGTTTCATAAACCCTGATGGTTTCTCTCACTGGTCTGGTACCTTAGGGGGGATGACTGGAAGGCTCAGCTCCCATGGGACCATCACCTAAGCACCTGGCTATGGCCCCAACAGCAGGGTGGTCAGACTTATGTGGTGGCTCAGACCTCCCATAGTGGGCAAAGACAGAGCAAAAGTAGATTCTTATCAGTTTGATAAGAATTGTTCCACTAGTCACAGTTCCCAGGGAGACAGGGACTGGGCCTTTGATACGCAGGAGGAGGAGTTGGGAACCCTCCAGGGAAGTGGCTGTGTGTCCCCCTTTGGTTGGACACCTGGGCCTGCTAAGCCAAGATCTGTGACACTTGAGAACCCTTCAGGTCCTGCCAATAGCTCCATCCAGTTGGTCCCTAGTCTTGCTGAGAGTCAGGGCCTTGGTTGAGGGGAGAGGTTTCCTTGTATGAAAAAAAAAAAAAAAGTCCCATTACTGTGTCAAAGGTGTCCTCCCTGGGGATGAACCCTGGGTCTAGTCTAGTTTGTGTGTTAGAGCTTTGCAGGCTATGTTAGGAGACTTGATACCTTGCTCTCTGTGGTTCAACTTTGTAGTCCTCACTTTTTCATATAGTCCTGTGTGTCGTGTTGGTTGGTGTCTGCAGGCTCTGTAAGACTGGGTCTGTGTTGACTCCTGATGTGGTTAATTCCCCCCCATAAGAAATTTTACTATTGGTTTATTCATTTTACATATACACACACACATAATTGTGTATATATATATATATGTATATATGGCTTATACATTTATATATATATAAAGAATTAGTGCTTACTTACTTTGTTTCTAGGTGGAGTTTATTTTCTAACTAATTTTAGCCTTTTCTACTTGGTATTGGTTGCCTTCTATTTCTGTAGAGGGCTGGATTTTATCTCTTTCTTCAAATATTCATACATCTATTTATGAAATAGATGGCCATGAGTCATGATCTTTTCACATAAGCTCCTGCTCTGATGACAGTCTGAGCGATAGGCTGGCCTCACCTCATCAAAGAGAAACTGAACCATGCTGTTTTTTTTTTCCTTCCTTTCTGAATTTGTGTGATTAAGGTGATTTTTGGAATATCTCCTTAGTCTGGGACTGTAATTTCTTTCTGCAAAGTTTTTGTTGGGTTGTGGTGGAAGATATTTTCTCCTCCCCTCCCCCTCCCCTCCTCTCCCCTCCCCTCTCCTTTTTTTTCTTTCTTTTTAAAATAATGGCTTCATTTTCATCAACTGAAAATAATTTCTGATATGTCCAGTTGGTGTGTATGTTGTGTGTGTGTTGGGTTTGCAAGCTGGATTTTCAGACTTGGGGCCTTTTGATCTCTCTTGTCCAGCTTCATAGGTCTCAATATTTCATACCATTCTTTGGTCCTGTTGGTGTCTGCAGGCTCTATCAAGGATGTGTGCCTGTTATGACTCCTGATGTGGTTAATTTTTTCTTGATTTATAATCATCAGTTTGACTAGTGGCTTATTCATTTTACTTATATATTTGAACCACCACAACTACAAAACAGAATGAAAGCTTTGTTACTTTGTTTCTAGTATGGGTATTTTCTCTCTCATTTGTGTTTGCTCTTTCAGCATTGCTTTCTTTCTAGGATCTTTCTTTTTGAAATAGTCCCTCCCCCATAACCCACGCCCCCACCCCACTCAGCAGCAGACATATGCATCACTGCTGAGTAGCCCCATGGTGGATCTGCTCTCCACAATGGGAGTCAAACACCACCTGGCAGCTGCTATTCCATGGGACAGGAAAGTCGAGGGGTAGCGTGCTCCTGTCTTGCCAGACTCCTCTGCCAGGAGCCATTTTGGAACCCAGGGCCTGAAGGCCAATTTAGCATTCCTTGAACAGCTTAACCATTTCCAGCTAAGCAAGGATGTATCTGGTGTCGGATGGGTTTTGATAGACTGTGTCATCTTTTCATCTTAAATATTTTCTTGTTTTTATTGTCATTTCTTTTTCAACCCTAGGCCTACTGAACTCTGAGGAGCTCTATTTTGAAACACTAGGGTTTTCCTAGTGATCTCCTTAGGACTGGTTTCTAGTTTAACTCATCAATCCTATGAGAACTGACTCTGAATGATTTTAGTTTTTTGAAATTTGTTGAGAATGTTTTGACCTAGCATATGGGCCATGCTACCCACATTCCAGGTAGACCTGAAAACAGCAGGAATCTAATCCTTCTGAACAGTGAAGGTTCTTATGATCTTGTTCTTGATCTTTTCTGTCTTGACATTTTTCTCCATTTTTCTTCTCTCCCTCCCTCTCCGCTCCCTCCTTCCCTCCCTTCTCTCTCTCTCTTTCTCTGTCTTTGGTTTCTTGCTCAGATTCCCAACAAAAGTGTGGTGTTGATCAGTATTCTGTCAGTTTCTTCATACAAAAGAAACACTTGCTTTTAATTAAGGACTGGAGAAGAGAAATATTTTTGGATACATCATTTTTCTTTAACCCTTTCTTATGCATACTCATTAATTAAAATAATCCATCTGGATCAATAATGATTTAGCATGAATTATGGCTACTGTTGAAAATATTTTGAGTTCTTCTGCATCATAAAATTATGAGTTGGTAGTTCATTCCAATAAGATGTGAAGAATTCCCAAATAGGAATTTGATGATCCTGAAAAAATTATGGCCTAAATGGAAATTAAATAACTAAACCAATAATTAATTTCATTTTTAGAGATTATTATGTCCAATAGTTAGCTGTAGTATAAAAATTAAAATTATGGTATACTTAATTTCTATTATACTATAATTATTATTTGCATTTATAAATGTTTTTTGCTATACTATTTCTTATAATTGATTATATTAAATTGAACATGGCCTTAACTTTTAAAATTTATAATTTCTTTCAATCTATTTTCTATATTATTTTACAATTTTACAATAAAGATCTTTTTAAAAGCTGAAAAAGGGAAGCAGATGTGGCTCAGGTGACTGGACACCTAACTACCACATGGGAGGCCCCTGGTTCAGATCCCAGTGCCTCCTTAAGAAGACAGTGAGCTGGCATGATGGGCAGGTGTGGCAAGCTGACACAACAAGAGACACAAGAAGAAAAAACATAATGAGACACAACAACAGCAGGGAGCAGAGGTTCCTGGTGCCTCCTAAAGAAGACAGCAAGAGAAAGGAGGCTGACATGATAGGTAGGCATGGCAAGCTGTTGCAACAAAATAACACAAGAGATGGGGAGGAAAAACATAATGAGAGACACAACAAAAGCAGGGAGCAGAGGTGGCTCAAGCAATTAGGCACCTCCCTCCCACATCAGAGGTCACCAGGTTTGGCTCCTGGGGCTCCTAAAGAAATAAGGAAGGTGAATATACACAGCAAGTACAAACAACAAGGGGTAGGAAGAAATAGATAAAATCTTTTTAAAAAACTAAAAAAATAATATCAACTGCATACTTTGGCTAGGACATATGGTATGTGAATATATCTCAATAAAACCACTTAATAAATAATTGTGCAAGAATAGCCAGAAAGGAAAACAGATATGGCTCAAGTGATTGGGCTCCTGTCTACCATATAGGAGGTACAGGGTTCAATTCCTGGGGCCTCCTGGTGAAAGGCAAGCTGGCCCACATGGTGAACTAGCCCACATGGAGAGCTAGCTCACACAGAGTGCTGGTCTGTGCAGGAGTGCTGGTCCACTCAGGAGGGCTGGCCCACTCGAGTGTTGTGAGATATTTGTTACACATTATGAAAAAATATCATCAAAATCTTACTACTAACTAGAGTCCATATCTTACATTTGGTGTATTTTACCCCCAACCCATCTTTTTATTATTTTTAAAATATATTTTTATTACAGAAGTTGTGAACTTACAAAACAATAATGCACATGTGCAGAATTCCCATACAACACCCTTCCATCAACACACCACACCATGGCGGAACATTTTTTACACATTATGAGATAATGTCATCAGACTATTACCACTGGGAAGCCCTGTGGTGGTGGAGAAGTGAGCTGACTCTCCCTGCTGGTTGTCAGGCGCCACCTGGCGGCTGCTTTTACGTGGGCCTGAAAAGTCTAGGGGAAGCATGTTCCTGCCTTGTGAGCCTCCTCTGCCAGAAGCCATTTGTAACCTAGGGCCTGAAGGCCAATTTAGAGTTCCTTGAATAGGTTATCTATTGTAGCCGAGGCATGGATATATCTGGTGTCTGATGGGTTTTGATAGACTGTCTCATCATTGAGTTTTAAGTATTTTCTCATTTTTGTTGTCATTTCTTCTTCAACCCTTAGCTTATTGAGCTCTGAGGGGCTCCATTTTGAAACACTGGGCTTTTCTTCAGTGAATTCAGCCAGCAAAGCCCACTCTGAATTTCCACTCTGGAGATTCAACACAGGAACACAGGAAAGCTGAGACTGAAACACGCTGGTCTGGAAGCTGTATGGACAAAAACTCTTCATACTTTCTGTGTCCCCTCGGGGAGAAAATCTGCACCCCACTTTTGAGTCCTTGCCCCGATTTTGAAAAATTATGCTGGGAAATTTTAAAGACTGAGAATAAGTTGAACCAAATATCAAAGAAGAGTTGTGGAAAAAAACAATAGGAAAGAGAGAGAAATTAGCCATCAGAGTAAATACACTAACATATTCAGATGCCTAGACATCAGGAAAAAATTACAAGCCACACTAGGAAACAGGAAGAGAGGGCACATCTGAAAGAACAAATCAAATATCCTGAAGAGATACAAGATTTAATACAGTTATTCAATGATAATTACACAGCTCTCCTAAATCACTTCAAAGAATTTAAAGAAAATATGACTAAAGAAAGAAAGGATATTAAGAAGACACAGACAAAAGACCAAGTACATGTTTTAAAAATAAAGACTAAATGTTTAACCTGGTCTCACTTTTGCTATTTTGGACCACACTTTTCCTCTTAGAGAACTGAAATTACATTCATGTTAAATCTGAATTATCTTCCCACATTTTAAAAATTAAATGCAGCTTCTCACAATTTCTAAGTTATAAAGATAAGATTAAAAACAATATGGTAAACAAAGTTTAAAAACAAAGTAACTCCTGCTGTTATCCTATAGTAGAAAGGTTGAGTAAAACATGGCCTTCTGTGGCTCATCTCAAAGAAACACTAACTCAGAGGCCAGCATTTCTGATCTAGGAGTAAGTTTCTTACCTCCCCGCAGGACCAGATCTTCAAGTATTTCTGGTCTCGACTGCAAAGTAAGTGAAAATGTCTACAGAACATCTATAAGCTAAAAATCAGAACAGGGCTTATTAAAATCAAAATTCTGTGTCAGACTAAATATATATCTTCAGCTTTTTACTTATTTAAAAGTATTATTTTTATTGCATATGATATTTTAAAATAACTTACATTTTTAGTGTGCTTTATGTTCAATAACTCTAAGTTTGAAACTCAAATAAGTTTAAAAATTTTATATTTTACTTGATTCTATTGAAATTTTAATTACTTATTACCTTACTAACCAAGTTATACATGAGGTAAGTTTCAGCTAAAAAGAAAATCCATCACAAAGATAAAGTTAACCAGTTCAAGAGTATACAAAATCATACTGCCCTCCTCATATTCTGAGTTTACAACTTTATGAATTAACTATTGTGGATCCAAGAAAAGTTTACTATATATTTAAAAAGAAATACTTTTTTATACTTCATAATGAAATTATGTTGGGAAACATAGGCCAAAAACTTGGCAAATTTTTTTTGGTAACAGGAGACAATGTAATAATGACCCCAAATGGAACATTAAGACCAGTATTTAAAGTATCTAACTTCTAAACAAACACACATATCTATCTAAAAAATATTCTGGTACCAAACTGTACAGAATATATTTTTGCTGTAAACAGGATAAATTTCCCACATGGATTTAT
This sequence comes from Tolypeutes matacus, assembly GCA_026826555.1. NCBI lineage: Eukaryota > Metazoa > Chordata > Mammalia > Cingulata > Chlamyphoridae > Tolypeutes > Tolypeutes matacus. The sequence continues at coordinate 963,728 of JAKSZT010054273.1, read as the reverse complement.
AGCCAGCTAACAGCTTTTGAAAACCTGTATAGCCAACTAACAATTTCCTAAAACAATGTATGTTTGCAGTAAAAGATCCCTGCTGAAAACCAACTGTATTTGAATGGGTCTTATTGAAGTAGTACATTCATGATACTAGAAATCATTTAAAAAGTGAGTACAATAGGGCTACAATAACATTACTATTAATAAAAATTACAGAAGATATTATTGCTGAACTTTCCCCCATAACCACTATCAAACTTTGTTCAAATTGTGCAACCCCAACTTACTTTTCCTCTTGTTGAATTTCATTATGTTTCACATATATCTTAATTCAGCAGAGAAGGAATCTTAAAATATGTTCTACAAGAATTCATGGTATTTACATGTGTAGCTTCACATTAAACTACCATGTTTCAACCTTTTTGTTTTCCAAATATACAAAAATACATTTTTCTAAAAAATGAAGATGTCCATATTAAAAAAATAAAGCCTACAAAAATTTCCAGAGCTAAAAATATTATTCATATTGCCATAAAGTGATTACTCGTCTAAATTCCAAAACATTTAAATCAAGTCCATTTATACGTCTTGATTTCTTTTCAAAGCAATATTACATTTATCAAGGTGAAATCACATTATTTTAGTTCTTCAACCAAGTGCAAATGATTTTTTAAAGATTTATTTATTTCTCTGTCCCCTTGTTGGTTTGCGCTGTCTGCTCTCTGTATGTTCTTCTGTGTCTGCTTGTCTTCTCTTTAGGTGGCACCAGGAACCAATTCTGGGACATTCCAGAGTGAACAGAGGCTTGCGTCACCTGAGTTCCATGCTCTGTTGCATCTCTTATTGTCTTTCCTCTGTGTCTCTTTTGGTTGCATCATCTTGCTGTGCTACTTCTCCACCAAGGGCCAGCACTCCATGTGGGCCAGCACACCTGCATAAGCCAGTGGGCCAGCTCGCCACATGGGCTAGCTTGCTTTTCACCAGGAGACCCCAGGAATTGAACCCTGGACCTCCTATATGGTAGACAGGAGCCCAATCACTTGAGCCAGATCCACTTCCCCACAAATTTTTTTTTTTTTTTTTTACCAGGAGGTACCAGGGATCGACCCCCGGTCTCTCCATATGGTAGACGGACGCTGAACCTCTTGAGCCACATCCGTTTCCCTCCACAAATGTTTCTATACAGTTATTACAGTGAGGAGATCGAGTTGTGTGTGCCAAAGATAGCATTCAGGTAGATTGCTAGTCTCAGAAAGAAATTTAGAGAAGTTTCTTAGAGAACTGACCCGGTTCCTGGTTGTTCCTACAACAGGTTAAGGTTTCACTCTGTATTTCACAAGGTGATCCAGAAGATCCTCATTAGTGAGCTCTGTTACATCTAAATCATCTTTTTCTTCTAATCTGGGTTTATCAGTTTTCTTAGTGGCTTTCCTGCCAATGGTGGTGTGGCTTTGGAGGGCAGTAGCAGCCATGGAGATAAAGACAGTGGTGGGCTCACACTCCTCATTGCTGCAGAAGTCTGGGGCCGCTGCTGCTGACACTGGTGGCCAGCATTGTCCAGGTATATGCCGTGGGGCACTGCAGGTAGAGCTGCACCTACAGTGTTTGCGCTACTTCTTGGCCCAGAGCGTAGTGTTGTTAGTGATCAACTCACTCTTCAGCTTCTTTTGTCAGCACTAAAGTCTTCCATGAACTCCAGCTTCTCTACGAGGAATCCTTCCCCCACAGCCTTCACACCAGCCACTCACACAAACCTTGCTTTGCATTCTGCAGCTGTGGGACACCCCATCTTTGTCCCCTCCCCCACCGCTGGGCTGGAGCTCCTCCCCAGATGGGCAAACAGTGGGCGGCAGAGCATCCTGTGATTGGCCACGTGGCCCCAAGCGGCATCCCCAGGCCCTTGCAGCCTGGCGGAGCCAACACCAGCTTCCCCGCCAGCTCCGCCCCCTGCACCCACCCCAGCCGCCTCTTGGGGCTCCCAGCTAAGGTGCCTATGGTAAGTTTGTATTGCTTGATTTTTACATACTGCACCATTCCTGAATTTTTGGGATAAATCCTACTTGGTCATGCTGTATAAACATATACAAAAACTGTTGGATTTGGTTTGCTAATATGTTCAGAATTTTGCACACAAAATAGCTACTGGTCTGTAGTATCTTGTGGATTCATTCATATCAGGACACTGATGGCCTCATGAAATGAGTCAGGAAATTTCTCCCACCTTCTATTTTTATATTTCTAAGAGTTTGAAAAATATTAGTGTTAATATTTTTTAATTAACCAGTGAAGCCATCTGCTTCTGGACTTCGTGGGGAAGGTTTTGATTACTATTTCAATCTCTTGTTATAACTCTGATCTTACTCTCCATTTATCCTTGAGTCAGTTTTGATAGTTTGTATGTTTCTAGGAACTTCTCTGTTTTATCTAAGTTATACAATTTGTTGTGGTACTATTGTTCATAATATTCTTTTTTCATACCTTTTATTTCTCTAAAGTCTGTAGTTTGAGTGTATTTGATAATTTCCACTTAGTTGTGAATTTTCCAGTTTTCCTTTCTCATTGGTTTCTAGCTTAATTCCTTCCTCATCATAAATGCTACTTTGTATACTTCACTCTTTTTAAATTTATTGAGATGTGCTTTGTACCCTAACTTATGGTCTATCCTGAGGAATGTCCCATGTGCACATGAGAAGAATGTGTATTTTATTCTATTTGGTGTTCTATACATGTTCATGTGAGGTCTAGTTGATTTACAATGTTAAGACCTCTATTTCCCTGTTGATCTTCTGTCTGGTAGCTCTCACCTTAAACATATGTAGGATATTGAATTTGATAAGCATTATTGTAAAACTATTTCTGCTTTCATTTCTATCAGTTATTCCTTCATATTTTTGCTGGCTTTTTGTCTTCCTAATTGTTATATATTCTTCATGCTTTGACCTTTTATCCATCTGTAAAGTATTTTTTCCTCTTGTAAATATATTGGTCTTAAAGTTCATACTATGATATTTTGCCACCCCACCTCTCTTTTGTTTCCTGTTTGTCAGAACAATCATTTTCCATTTATTCACTATCAACTTAGTATATTTGGATCTACAGACAAGTCTCTTTTTGGAAACTTAGAGTTGGATCATGTTTTATTTTTTTATCACCTCTGCCAACCTCTGCCTTTTAAATGGAGAGTTACCACTTTTACATTTAAATTAATTGCTCTAATTTTTTATTTTATTTTTATATGTCATATATTTTTATTCTCATTCTCCATTTCTCCTTCCTTTGTATTTAACTCTTTTTACTTTAATGATTCCTTTTGATTTCATTTTCTTTTTTTAAACTTCTCTTCATGGTTATCCTGTGGATTACAATATCTTAAGTTTATAAGAGTTCAGTTTGAATTAAAACCAACTTAGCTTTTTTTTAAATTATAAAAATGTCATCTATAATCAAGGTTTTTAATATGGAACAATCTCTTGAATAAAATGGTATGTTTCCAATACATTGAAACATAAAAGCACAAGTCACCACACATATAACACCCATCTTGGAAAAAACAAAACAGCAAGTTTACAAAATCCCTGAAACTGAGCCATGGGCCTTATTCTCAGATGTTTCCTCCATCTGCCAGGTGTGTTCTGCTGGATACAGAGCCCACCGTGGCTCCTGAGGTCACACTTAGCTGAGGCTGCAGCCCACAGACCATTCATCTAGCTGGGAAGTGGTGGTGGTGGTTCTGCTCAAGAGGCAAAGCAGTCACCGCACATTCAAACAGTTTATTGAACATGCTTTAAATACCAAAGTTAGAAACAAGAAGGCAAGATTATCAGAAAGATAAGGACAGTTGTGTACAGCTTGAGGCTGAAAAAAATGGCTCCCTAGCTTCATTTCTTTGACTTCTTGGACAGCGGCCTCCGAACAGCAAGACATGAGGTACTGGTTCATGGATCATAAAATGGACCCATCCATGACTCTGCTGAATGCCAAGATTCCTCCATTCTGATTCAGACAACACATCAAATGGGTTTTAGGAACCAGCTTGGCTATGTCCTTGGGCAACATGACATGTCAGTACTTGAATTCCTCATTCTCATATTTGTCCGAATAGTAAATTTGTTTGTGTGACATGATCACTCTGACTCAAGGCCCTCAGCCCTACACCACCAACCTCCACACAACTTCCAGCAGCACCAACTTATCTTTAGTAGTATACAAGTGCTCTGCTTTTATACATCTCCACCCTTCTCCTTTATGTTATTGCCACAAATTGCATCATTATAATGTTCTATTTAACATGGATTTATAAAAATGGTTTTATGCATGTCTTTTAATAGGAATAAAAAAGGAGTTACAAACAAAAATATACTACTACTACTGACATTTATACATACCTATGTACTTACCATTACTGCTTTTCTGTATTTATTCATATATCTTGAGTTACTGTTACTGTGTCCTTTTATGTACAGCTGACTCACTTTAGCATTTCTGTAGAGCAGGATGACTAGCAACACACTCATTCACATTTTATTACCCAGAAATGTCTAAATTCTCCATTTTGTAGAAATTTTGCCAGATACAGAATCCTTGGTTGACCATTTTCCCCTTCATTTCAGTAGTTTGTATATCACCCCATTTCATGTTACTGTTCTGAAAATGGCTGTTGGTGTAATCGAGGATCCCATGTATCTGATGAGTCACTACTCTCTGGTTTCCTTCAATATTCTGTCTTTTGCAGTTTAATTAATATGTCTTAGTGTGGATCTCTGAGTTAATCTTGTTTGAAGGACATTGAGCTTCTGGGACGTGTACACGTTTTTCATTAAATTTGGGAAATTTTGTCCATTATTTCTTCACATATTCTCTCTACCACTTTCTCCCTTTCTTTCCTGATCTTATGGGATAACCTCATGTGAATTTTGTAAACTTGAAGATGTCCCATAGGTGCCTTTATTTTTTTAGGTACCAGGGCAAGGGAATGAACCCAGGGCCTCATATGTGGGAAGCCAGTCCTCAACCACCGAACCACACTGGCTCCCCTCAGTTCATTTTTCATATGTTTGCTTGTGTTTTTTTGTTTGTTTTGTTTTTAGGAGGCACCAGGAACTGAACTCGGGACCTATCGTGTGGGAAGCAGGTGCTCAACTGCTTGAGCCACATCTGCTACCTAGCCCTTATATGTTGTTTAATTTTCTTCATTCCTTTCTTTTTATTTTACTTCTCAGACTGGATAATATCAATTAAATTTCTCTACGTTTACTGCTTCTCTTTTGTTTGTTTTAAATTTCAAAAGTTTATATATTAAAAGAAGTGAGAACAGAGGTTACATTTGAAAAGGAATTTGGGGGAAGGGCACAAAGGAGGCATCCCTAAGGGTAGGCAATGTTCTATACTTTTTTGTGATGGTTCCACAGGTGTTTTCACTTTTATAATTTATTGGGTTCTATTATGATTTGTAGTTTTATTTATACGTGTGATAAAAATGAAATTTACTTTGTAAAACAAAGAGTTGGTGCTAGATAGAGTAGGAAGAGTGCAGGGGGTACCCTGAAGTCTGAAGTATAGTCTAGAGATCAGCACTGTCTAGTTGGAAGACAGGAGGGTTGTGTCTAGGGCTTTAATTCCCACACAGGCTCAGGGCCAGGTTCAGGGCTCAGCAAAGGAACCTCAATGGGTGACCTGACTCTGGTCCACACAAGTAAGAGCAAATCCATGTCTCTAAACTCAGGTTTTTGGGCTGGTGATGCCCAGGCAGGGGAACCTTAAATTAGTCCAAGCCTCCTTAGGTGACAGTCTCTTCTGAGCCAGGAAGAAATCCTTGCCTTTGCAGCATTGCTCTGGGAACTGGGGGTTCCATTCACCCTCTTTCTGGTTGTAGGGCTCTGGAGTGCAGGGTGTGATCCTTCCCAATGTACCACATCTCAGAAGATTGCAGGAAAAGGTTTCTGGGCTCCCGAGCTCTGCACATTGGATAGGAGTCCTCAGAAACCCAGGTGGCTCCCAGGGCTGGAAATAGTCTGTGGACCAAGGACTAAGACAACCTCTTCTTCTTTGGAGGGACTGGACAGATGTGGAGCAATCAGACATTAGTGAGTTCCAGTGGGTGGTGGGCAGGAACAGATAGCAGGACCAGTGAACTGGACAGAGGCCTGGTTTGTGCTGTGTGGCCAGCAGCACTGCAGGGTCAGGCAGATGGTGCAGTGGGTCCCAGAGCTCACCAAACCACCCCTGGCACATTCAAAGGTTTTTGCTGCTACTTGGGCCAGAGATCCAGCTCCAGGTTCATGCAGGTGTGTATGGTTCACCATGATGGCACCGCTTACCCCAGGATCTCTTCTTTTTATTAGAGAAGTTGTGAGTTAACAATACAACCATGCATAACTTAGTCAAAATTAAACACTTTTGTGCTTCAAATAAATTTGGTAAGAAAATGAAAAGGGAGCCTATTCAATCAGAGAAAATTTTTGGAAACCACATATAAGATAATGGTTTGATCTCAATGTTATATAAACATATCACATAACTAACTCAATGATAAAAAGACAAGGGAGGGGGAGCAGATGTGGCTCAACAATTGAGCTCCTGCTTCCCACATGGGAGGTAGAGGTTTGGTTCACAGAGCCTCCTGAAAAGAAAAAGAAAAACAACAACAACAATGACAAGCAAACAAATGAAAAAACCAACTCAGGGAAGCTGATGTAGCTGAGTTGTTGAGTGCTGGCTTTCCACATACGAGGTCCCAGGTTCAATCCCCGGCCCTGGTACCTCATAAAATTTTTTTTTAAAAAGACAAGGGAGATGTCATATAGGACTCCCTTTTATTTCCGTTGGACTTTTCTGGAATCTAAAGTATATCTAAAATAAAGATTAATATATATAAAAAGGAAAATAGACAAGCGACCCAGTTTAAAAATAATTTAACTGAATTATAATTGAAGACATTTTTCCAGAGAAGAAATAAAAATGGCCAAAAGGTAAATAGAACAATGCTCACATCACTAGCTATTAGAGAAATGCAGATTAAATTTGCAATGATACGCCATTTCATTCCTTACAGATAGGCCATTATTAAAAAGACAAAACTACAAGTTCTAGAGAGGATGTGGAGAAATAGAAATACCCCTTCACTGTTTGGGGGAATATAAAATTGTGGAGCCTCTGTGGAAGTCAGTTTGGCAGTTCCTCAAGAAGCTAAATATTGAACTGCCATATGATCCAGCAATCCCATTTCTAGGAATATATTCAGAAGAACTGATATAAAGGACATGAACAGACACTTGCACACCAATATAATGACATTATTCACAATTACTAAAAGATGGAATCAATCTATGTCCATCAACCAAGGAACTGATAACAAAATGTAGTATATACATACAATGGTATATACATTCAGCTGTAAGAAGAAATGAAGACAGGATGCATAGGACAACATGGATGAACCTTGAGGACATTATGTTGAGTGAACTAAGCTAGACACAAAAGGACATATACTGTATGTCTTACTAATATGAAGTAAATATGATGAGTAAACATATGGAGTTAAGGTATAAAGTATAGTACTAGGAGAGAGAATAAGGGGTGAGAAGAGGGAGCTGACTCTGAATGTTTGTAGAATGTAATTAATAAGGTGGACTGTAATTGTGTAGAAATGGATAGACTTGATGGTAACACATTATACTGAGTATAAATAACACTGCCAATTTATGAATGTAAATGTGAGTGGAAGGGGTAGCCTAAGAATGCTACAGGTATAATCCTACGGACTGTATAATATAGTGATTTCAGTGATGGATGATGGATGAAGATTGTGATTAATATTACAAATATAAGAATGTTCCTCTATTACAAGTTGTTAAGGATATTAAAATACATGGGAAAAAATACAGCTAATTTACCATATAGGCAACAGGTAACAGTAATTTTGTAATATTTTTACAAATATGGCCAAGAAGATACTAAACATAGTTAAGGGTTAAAAATGGGGGCATGTGAGTGGTATGGGACTTTCTCTTTTGGAGTAATTCTGAAATGGAGTGAGCTGTTGACAGCACAACAATGGATTAAACTGAAAGCTACTGATTGTCCACTTTGGATGGATTGTACAAAGGAGGCTACCATATAACCCAGTGAACCCCATGGTGAGTGATGGACTGTGGTTAACAGTACAAATACGAGATCGTTGTCTCATGAACTATAACAAATATACAACACTAATAAATGTTGTTAATAATAGGATGGTTTGTGGGAAAATATACCAAATAGGACTATAGATCACAGTAATATTATGATGACATTCTTTCATCATTTGTAAGAAATGCCACAACAATGCAAGGTGTTGTGGTGGGACAGTGTATGGAAATCTTGTATGATATGCATGATTGTTCTTTAAAAATAGTCAAATGCAAGGCACAAAAATAAGGCAATGTGAAGCACATTTACAAGGTGTGTTTCTAGGTTTTATAGATGCCTTAATAGTGAGGAGCTGGAGGACAGGAATGGTTTATTAATTCAGTGGGCCCAGAGTTTTGGGAGATGTACTGAACACCTGAAAATTGCAGCATTTATCTTTAAAATTCCAGATTCCTTTTTTGCAAAGTCTTTAATCATACTCTCCATTATCCTCAAACAACTGGACTCAACTTTTGTAAGTTCACATTCAATAGTTAGTTAACACTCTACATTTCACATTGAAAATAAAACTCGGTCATCCAATGAACCTCCCCATTGCCTCAAACTGAAGTCAACCAACACCTTTTCCTTCTCACTCTGGCCATAGCATTTTCATCACTGGAAACCTTCAAAAGCATGTCACTTAAATATTTACCTCTTTTTTCTTTCCATTACAAATTAGTCCTTTCAGTTTGTTCTTCACACTAGCATTTTAAAATTTTACTATTGGTGTCCAGTACTATTTAGTGTTGGTGTCCAACTAAATTTACAAGAAGCTAATTTTTACCTGGAGACATATATATATATTCCCCTTTGGGGTGAGCAGACTGTAACAATTCATCCTAACACTAGTTCACTAGAACCATAATTTATTAACTTCACCACACTGGCAATTATTTGCAAAAAGTTTTTCTTCCCCATTAGACTGTGAACTTCATATAGTTAGGAATCTTGCCTACTGTTCATTGATATACCCTAGGTGTCTGGATCAGAGGGGACACTCAACAAATATGTGTTGAATTCATCTATGAATTTATCAGAAGAAAAATGGAAAAAGGTAAGGCAGAGTACATTTAGGAATTTTCTTTGACTCTTCATTCAAACACAGGAAAAATAGCAAAACTGAGGCAGCACACTGGAATTGACATGGACCAAGAAAAAAACAAACAAACAGATAATGCCCAAAGCAGAACATAAAGAAAAAAGTTCACCTTGTTACAATAACATGCAAAAGTATTATTGTTAATGCATGAACGTGGTTTCTAGGTACCATCGGCTTGCAACATCCTCTTCTGCACAAATGCAGGATTTGATTCCCCAAACCCATTACCCATCAGCAATTGAGCACCTAAAATATTTCTCTGCAATAAACACTTTCATCATTAGTCTAAATAGCAATTGCTATTTAACAGTCTCAAAGTGAAAGAAACATGAAAGAGAAAATATAGCTTATGCTATAAGAACAAGGAAATGAGATACTTTGTTCCCCACCCTCAACCTTACTTGTAGAGAACCTGCTATTTTTTAACAGCACACTAAATGAATGATTTATATAAATTTTTTCATATTAAAGTTGTTTTTAATTTACAATAGTACATTAAACTTTTAAAAACTCATGTTTCTAGAACATAGACACAATCATATGTATTTGTATATATATCAAATCTGATACATATTAATAAAGCATAAATCCATCCAAAGTGTACATACAATCAATGATATTTTGCATAATCACTTAGTTGTGTATTTATCACTTCAATCATTTTTAGAGCATTTTCATTATTCCAATAATTTAAAAAAACCTAATCATCTCTCAATTTCTCTACACTTCCCCTGCCATCTCTCTGATTTACTTACATTTATATTTTGTAAAACAGGTTTATATATGCAATATTACCCATATTCATATTTCATGTGAGGTTTTAAGTCCCACGTTACATTTTTGTCTTTCCTTCTAGTAATATACATGTCCTTAGACTTTCCCTTTCAACTAGTGGCACACCAATGTAATAGCTCTGCTAGTTAAAAACACTATGATGCGCTTTCACCATTTTCTATTCATTTTCAAAGACTTACAACCTTTATACCAATTCTGCACTGATTCACCCTCAGATTTCCACTCTCTATTTCATTCTGTTTTCTGGTGACCTATATTTTAGTTTTTAACTCCATGAGTACACAATATATTTAGTTCATTAATAGTGCAGTCATACAGTATTGATGGACATCTGGGTTGTTTCCATCTTTTCAGAAAGATGATGATACAGTGCATAACAACACTGTAAACATCAGTGTGCAGATGTCTATTTCTATCATTGCTCTCAGATCTTCTGGGGATATACCAAGCAGCAGTTTTCCCAGGTCACATGGCAAGTCTATATTCAACTTCCCTAGGAACTGCCAAACAATTCTCCACATTGGCTGTATTATTCTACACTCCCACCAAGAGTGAATTAAGTATTTCTATCTCTCCACATTCTCTCTAACACTTATAGTTTGTCTGACTTTTTAATAATGACTGTTCTAATAGGTGTAATATACCTCACTGTAGTTTTGATTTGCATTTCCCTGATCTCTAGTGACGCTGAATACTTTTTCATGAATTTTTTTCACCATTTTTTATTTCTTCTTTGGACAGCTGTCTATTCAAGTCTTTTGCCCATTTTTAATAGGGATGTTTCTCTTTTTATTGTTAAGTTGTAGAATCTCTTTACATATCATGGAAATTAAACACTTATTAGATAAGTGATTTCCAAATATTTTCTCTCCCATTGAGTCTTTTCACCCTTTTGAAAAAGTTCTCTGAGGTGCAAAAGCATTTAAATTTGAAGGGATCCCATTTATCTATTTTTTCTTTTTTTGCTCTTGCTTTGGGTGTAAGGTCCAAGAAACCATTACCTAACACAAGATCTTGAAGATATTTTCCTACATTTTTCTTCTAGGAGGTTATAGTTGGTACTTTCATATTTAGGTCTTTGACCCATTTTGAGGTAATTTTTGTATATGGTATGAGATAGTGGTCTTCTTTCTTTCCTTTGGATATGACTATCCCATTCTCCCAGCACCATTTGTTGAATAGATTGTTATGGCCCAGTTGGGTGGGCTTGACAGCCTCATCAAAAATCAATTGACTGGGGACAACCAGCAAGATGGCAGCACAGTAAAGCGCTCCAAGAATCAGCTCCTGCTATAGGGCAGTTGGTGATCATCCACAGCTATTTGGAGCACTTAATTGGGGGCTACAGGAGACCATAAGTGCATGCTGCAATGTCCTTGAAAGTACAGAAGGAGGAGACTGCCCATCTGCAGAGAAGATTCGTAAATAGAGCACTCCATGCTGTGGAGGCTGATGCCCATCCTCCACTGGAGGCACAAGCTGCCTCGGGAGCTGTACTGAGGCTGGAACTGAAAGCTCCACTTCCCAAAATGGGGGAGGAAGAGACAGTTGGGCACCAACTTCAGCTACTGATTAGTAAATTCAGCAGGCTAAAGTATAATCCTAAGAATAGCTAAACTTTGAACAAGTCTAAGTAAGAAAGAGGCCAGAGGCCACCATCTTAACTCCTCACCTGACATGAAGGGATGGAGGGCTAACTGAAAATCACAGTACTGGTAGGGACCAGCTATTTTCCATCTAGATCAGACTGCCATTCTAGCCTAAGCCCCAGGCCCACCTTGGAAAGGGAGGAAGTTGCGGGGAGTGGCGCCAGCCTCTCTGGGAAATTACAGGCTATGCCTCACTGATCATCCTAATTAGGCAGCACAAGCCACCTCAGGAGCTCTTCTGTGGCAGTAACTAGAAGCTCCATTTCCCTAAAACACAGGAGGAAGAGACGGATGGCCACCGATTTCAGGTACTGATTAGTCAGTTAGGCTGGCTAAAGTATAACCCTAAGAACAACTAAAATTTGAGCCTTTCCAAGTCAAAAGAAGGCCAGTAGCTGCCATTTTGACTCTACCCCAGCATGAGGGGAAGCCGGGTTGACTGAAAATCACAGTGATGGTAGATACCAGTTTCTTTCACCAACATTGGCCTGCAGACCTAGCCTAGCCTTCCGCCTCACCTCTAGCAGGGAGGAAGCTAATGGGCCCTGCACCAGCCTATCCAGGTAACTGCAGGTACATTTAACTGGCACAGACTGAATAATCAGAAATCTACCGAGGCAACTGTGGTCATTTTGGTGCTGCACTGCATAGACTGCTGCCCACACCTACAGCTCCATCCCTGCCCCAGGCAGGGGAGAAAGGGGTGTGAAGCTTCATCAGTCTCTGTGGACAGCATGAGTTGGAGTATTCCACACAGCTGTGGCTCTGTTCCTACCCCAGGCAAAGGAGAAAGTTGGGAGTAGCTTCATTGTTCCTTGGGACAATGAGGGTAGCTTGAGCCTCCACAGCTTATAGCACCAACATCCTTGGCTCCTACTACACAACCAGCAAGGGAGGAAGGGCAGGAAGCCCTAAACTAAAGACAAAAACTGCACCCAGAATAAATACTCTAAAAAGCCAGATACCAAGACACCAACAAAAAATTATAATCCACACCAAGAAACAGGAAGATATGGCCCAAGTAAAGGAACAAGATAAGCCTCCAGATGACATAAAGGAGTTGAGACAACTAATCATAGATATTCAAAGAAATCTCCTTAATAAATTCAATGAGATGGCTAAAGAAATTAAGGATATTAAGACGACACTGGAAGACCACAAAGAAGAATTTGAAAGCATACACAGAAAAATAGCAGATCTTATGGGAATGAAAGGTGCAATAAATGAAATTAAAAATACAATGGAATCATATAATAGCAGATTTGAGGAGGCAGAAGAAAGGATTGGTGAGCTTCAAGAAATGGCCTCTGAAAGCGAACGTACAAAAGAACAGATGAAGATTGAAAAAACTTGAACAACATCTCAGGGAACTAAAGGACAGTAAGGGGTGTGCAAACATAAGGGTGTCCCAGAAGGAGAAGAGAAGAGAAAAGGGGCAGAATGAATATTTGAAGAAATAATGGTAGAAAATTTCCCAACCCTATTGAAGGACATAGATATCCATGTCCGAGAAGCATGACGTCCTCTCATCCAAAAAAATGTGAATACACACACTCCAAGACACATACTAATCACTATGTCAAATGCCAAAGACAGAGAATTCTGAGAGCAGCAAGAGAAGGCAATGCATAACTTATAAGGGATACTTAATAAGATTATGGGCCAATCTTTCATCAGAAACCATGGAAGGAAGAAGACAGTGGTATGGTAAATTTAAGATACTGCAAGAGAAAAACTTCCAGCCAATAATCTTATATTTGGCAAGTTTGTCTTTCAAAAATGAGGGCAAGTTTAGAATATTAACAGATAAACAGAAACTGAGAGAGTTTGTAACTAAGAGACCTGCTTTGTGGGAAATACTAAAGGAAGTGCTGCAGCCTGAAATGAAAAGACAGGAGAGAGGCCTGAAAGAGAGTCTAGAAATGAAGATTATATCAATAAAAGTAAAGGTGTCAAAAGAGTGGTGAAAATAAAACATGACAGATAAAACCCAAATATTCAGGAAAAAGTTAACAAATGATGTAAAGCACTTGTATTCAGAAAACTACAACTCATTGTTAAAAGAAATCAAAAGAAGACCTAAATAATAGGAAGAACATTCCATTCTCATGGATTGAAAGACTAAATATCATTAAGATGTCAAATTGATATACAGACTCAATGCAATGCCGAAAAAATCTCCACCAGCATTTTTTTTAAAAAATGGAAAACGATTATCAAATTTATTTGGAAGGGTAAAGGGTCCTGAATAGCCAGAAACATCTTAAAAAGGAAAAACAAAGTTGGAGGACTCTCGTTTCCAGACTTTAAGTTGTATTACCTAGCTACAGTGGTAAAAACAATATGGTACTGGCATAAAGACAGACACATAGACCAATGGAGCCAAACTGATGGTTAAGAAACAGTTTTTCACATCTATGGTCAAGTGATTTTTGACTAGTCTGTCAAATTCACCCAGCTCAGCCAGAACAGACCATTCAACAAAGGGTGCTAAGAAAACTAGATATCCATAGCAAAAGAAGGAAAGAGGACCCCTATCTCACACCTTATACAAAAAGTAACTCAAAATGAATAAAAAATCTAAATATAAAAGCAAGAACCATAAAGCTTCTAGAAGAAAATGTAGGAAAATAGCTTTAAGACCTGGTGGTAGATAAGAGGAAGACTGAGATGGACTACTGATATTTAATGTATGTAGAAATTTTAATTAGCTTTACTGCAAAAGTGTGGAAATGTACAGAGTTGATGGTAACATATTATAGTAACAGCTGGTTTATAAATGGGAATGTGGCTGAAAAGGGTATTCTAGGGATGTAAATGCCAATTGACAGAAAGCTAAACAATAATCTAGGGATTGAATAGCACAGAAAACCCAGACATGGATGAGAATTGTGACTGATGGTACAGATGCAAGAGTGTCCTTTGTGAGCTAGCACAGATGTACATAAGTATTACAGGGTGGTAGGAATGTAGAGAAGCATGGGAAAAATACAACTGGAGTGACCTATGGAGTGTGATTAACAGTAATAATGTAATATTCTTGCATCTATGCCAAAGATGCACCGTGTTGATAATCAGGGAGTATGGAAAATGTGTACCAAATGTATGCTGTGGAACTGGTAATAATCAGATGATACTCTTATCATCTGTAACAAATGTTCCACCATGGTATGGTGTGTTGATAGAGGGGTGTTGTTTGGGAATTCTGCACATGTGCATGATTGTTTTTTTAAGTTTACAACTTTTGTCATAAAAATATATTTAAAAAATAATAGGGTGGCTTGGGAGAAAATACACCAAATGTAAGACAAGGACTATAATTAGTAGTAAGATTTTGACAATATTCTTTCATAATTTCTAACAAATGTCTCATGACAATGCATGGTGTTCGTGGAGGACTGATGTATGGGACCCCTGTATGATGTTATGAATGTTTGCTTTTTAAGTTCACAAATTTTACTATAAATTTATTGTTTGTATATGGTTCATGTATAAATGATATAAATAATAATAATAAAAAGGGTGGGTTGGGGAAAATACTTTGGTGAGTAGCAATATTTTGAGGATGCTCTTTAATCATTAGTTAAAAATGTTTCACAACAATGCAAGGTATTGACGGTAGGGTGAGGTATGAGAGCCCTGTATGATGTTATGTATGTTTGTCTGGAAAGTTCACAACTATTAATATACACTTACTGTTTATGTATGTTCATGTATGGGTGATATATTTCAATAAACTTTTTTAAAAATCAATTGACTGTAGATGTGAGGGTCTATTTCGGAGTTCTTGATTCAGTTCCATTGGTCTATCTGTCTATCTGTATTCCAGTACGATGCTTTTTTTCTTTTACCTCTGTAGCTATGTAAGATGCTTTAAAGACAGGAAGTGGGAGTCCTCCAACTTCATTCTTTTTTTATAATACATTGTTGGGTATTTGGGGCCTGTTGCCTTTGGCCAATTTGATGTAATTATGAATTCCAAAAATACAATTGGATCATGCTTGTAAACTGACCTGTTAATCTGGGCATGATTAGGTTATGCTTAGGGCGTTGACTGGGCCACGTCAGTAGGGCGTTGAGCCCCACCCCTTGTTGGGTGGGGAATCAAATATAAAAGGCATGGCAAGAACAGAGTTGAAGCAGTTTTGCACAGCAGTTTTTGAGAAGCAGTTTTGATGTTGGAGAAAAGACCCCAAAAGAAGAGAAGTGAGCCGTTCGCCTGATAGTCTACAGCTGACCTTGTGGAGGAACCAGAAGAGCTAAGTCCGGAGAGAAACACAGCCCTGGGAAGAGAGGAACACAAGAAGCCTAAACCCTGGCAAACATCAGCAGCTGTCTTGCTCCAACACGCGGCAATGAACTTTGGTGAGAAGAAACTTAATGCTTTATGGCCTGGTATCTGTGGACTTCTACCCCAAATAAATACCATTTATAAAGACCAACCCATTTTTGGTATTTCACATTAGCACCCCTTTGGCTGACTAATACAGGGCCCCTTACCATTCCAAATAAATTTGATAATTAGATTTTCCATTTAGCAAAAAAGGCTATTGGTGTATTTATTGGGATTGTGTTGAATCTGTAAATCAGTTCTGACATCTTAAGCATATTTAGTCTTCTAGTCAAAGAACAAAGAATGACCTTCCATTTCCTTAAGTCTTCTTCAGTTTGCTTTGACAATGCTTTGTAGTTTTCTGAATACAGGTGCTTTGTATCTATCCTTGGTTAAAATTATTCCTAAATATTTGATTCTTCTGGTTGCTATTATAAATGGAATTTACCTCCTGATTTACTCCTCGGATTGGTTGGTCATCAGTAATATATAGAAACGCTCTTGATTATTGGTATTACTCTTGTATCCCACCACTTTGCTGAACTTCATGTACTGATTCTAGAAGCTTTGTTGTGAATTTCTCAGGATATTCTAGATGCAGGATCATATCATCAGAGAATAAAGTTTTACTTCTTCCTTTCCTACTAGGGTGTCTTTTATTTCTTTATCTAGCCTAATTCCTCTAGCTAGAACTTCTAGCACAATATTGAATAACAGTGGGGACAATGGGCATCCTTGTCTTATTCCTGATCTCAGTGCAAAAGCTTTCAGTCATTCACCACTGAATACAATGTTAGCTATAAGTTTTTCATATATGTACTTTACCATACTAAGAATGCTTTCTTCTATTCCTGTATTTCGAGTGTTTTTATCAAGAAAGGATGCTGTACTTTCACAAATGCCTATTCTGCATCGAGAGGATCATATGACATTTCTTCTTCAATTTATCAATATAGATTATTAAATGAATTGATTTTCTTGTGTTGAACCACACTTGCATATCTGGTGTAAAATCCACTTGATCATGGTATATAATTCTTTTAATGTGCTTTTGGATTTGGTTTGCAAGTATTTTGTTGAAGATTTTTGCATTTATATTCATTAGAGAATTTGGTCTACAGTTTTTTTTTCAATAATATCTTTATCTGGTTTTGATATTAGGGTGATGCTGGGTTCATAGAATGACTTTGGTAGCATTCTTTCCTGTTCAATTTTTTGGAAGAGCTTAAGAAACATTGGTATGAGATTATCTTTCAATGACTGGTAGAATTCACCTGTGAAGGCATCTGGTCATGGGCTCTTCATCTTGGAGAGGTTTGTGATGATTGTTTCAATCTCTTGTGATTGGTTTGTTGAGGTCTTCTATTTCTTCTAGGGTCTGTGTAGGTTGTTCATGCATTTCCATGAATTTGTCTATTTTGTCTACATTTTCTAGTTTTTTGGTGTACAGTTGTTCATATTACTCTCTTAGGATCTATCTTATTTCTGTGGGGTCAGTGATATCTTTCTCCGATTTTCTTTCTTTGAGTCTTCTCTTTTTTTTCGTTGTTGGTCTAGCTAAGGGTTTATCAATTTAGTTGATATTCTCAAAGAACTGACTTTTGGTTTTGTTGATTTTCTCTATTATTTTTATGTTCTTGATTTCATTTATTTCTGATCTGATCTTTAATTAATTTCTTTCTTTCAGTTTGATTTGGGATTAGCTTGCTGTTCTTTTTGTAGTCTTCAAGGTGTGCAGTTAGATCTTCAATTTAGCTCTTTCTTCTTATTTAAGTATTGATGGCTATAAACTTCCCTTTCAGCACTGTCTTTGTAGTGTCCCATAGGTTCTGGTATGTTGTGTTCTCATTTTCATTCATTGCAAGATATTGACTGAATTCTCCTGCAACTTCTTCTGCAGCAATCACTTTTGAATCTCTTCTAATTCTGGTTTTTGGTAACATACTCTCTCAGTTTTGTCTGAGAAGACTTTAAACTCACCCTAAGTTTTGAAGGACAGTTTTGTGAGAAGGACAGAATTTGTGGCTAGCGGTTTTTCTCTTTCAGTACCTTAAATACAGCGTACCACTTTCTTCTTGCCTCCATGGTTTCTGATGACAAGTCAGCCTTTAATCTTGCTGAGGCTCTCTTGTAATTGGTAAGGGCACTTTCAGGCACTGCCACTGAGCATGGATTATAGTTTACATTGTAGTTTACATTCTCTCCCACACAATTCTGTAGGTTATAGGAAGATATATAATGGCCTATATCTGTCATTGCAATGTCATTCAGGATGATTCCCAAATCCCAAAAAAGTCCCCGTATTACACCGGTTTATCCCTCTCCCTACTCCCAGAGCCTCCAGTGGCCACTGCCTCCACATCAGTGCTGTAATTTCTTCCATTGCTAGAATCACAATAAGTTTATAGAAGAATACCAATAAGTACACTCTAGTACATAGTTCATTCCCCAATCCTGAGGATTTTGGGATAGTGATGTCCACTTCACTTCTAATTGAGAGATGGCTTTGATCTCTTATACCCAATGGATGGGACTCTTTTGCTTGCAGAGTACGCTCCATCATTTCTTTGCTATGGTGGTTGTCAATCCTCACCTCCTTGTTAGTTGTCCTGGGTGAGTCCAATGAACTAGAGAGTAGGTACTACAACTCCACTGAGGCTCAGTGCCCAGCCAGCACATGGACAGCCCAAAGATTCAAGTCTCTTGGACATAAACCTTCCAACTCTGCCACCAAGTATAGGTTCAAACAGAAGGGACAGCTGAGCCATATGTGGGGAAGACATAACTGAGTCCACCTCTATTATTCTCAGGAGCACAAACTCCAAAGTAGGGCCCACTAGCAAGGCAACAAACTCCAGAGCTATCTGCCCTGACCCTAGGACCTGGGTGTCCCCAGAGCCCTCAGAACCCCCACTATTTGGGGTAGTATCCCCTTTGGCAATCAATGAGGTCCTGCTGAGAGTGTTACTTCTGGGATGATCTCCCAAATCATTTTCAGGTCTCTTAGCCATATAAACTCATTTGTCCTTACATTTTTCCCTTTTTATTTGATATCTTTTTCCAGTTGCATTGCTAGATGGTGGTTAGTAGTAATCCCTCAGTGCCAGGGAAGCACATCCCCAGGAATCATGTCCCACACTGGGGGGAAGGTACTGCATTTACATACTGACTTTGGCTTTGAGAGAGGCCACATTTGAGTAAAAAAGGAGGCTCTCAGGAGGCAACTCTTAGGCACCCCAAAACACTATATGCTAAGTTTCAATTTCAAAAGCAAAGGATCACAAGCATCATCATCAATATCAAGGTCCCATCAATGGACCATCCTCCTTTACCAGTCATTTCCCCTGCACTTGGGGGACTGCTCCTATTCCATTAGAGAACATGACAGAGCTCTCCAGGATGGGAATTCAATAGTCTCTTGGTTATTGTGTGAATCTACACCCACTGTGACAACACCCCTTGAACATTTGAATACATTTATATACCTTAAATGTCCAGGTGAACTTCCTCCTATGTATCCCCCCCCCATCACTGACACCCCACACCAATGATCCTCCCCTGCTCCCATTGTAACCCTTACGTGATCCACAGCTTCTTCAAAAATAAAGCCAATAAAACAGCCAAATACAATTAAAAGGAAAATGAAATAATGATAGGTTTGAATATAAGAGATAAAATACGTAATAATTAAAAAGATAAAAATACTCATATTAAAAAATTGGGATATTAAAAATAATGAAAAATATTTAAAACAATTTTTTTGACATTTTGCCTTTCATCACTGTACTATCTGTTCTCCTGTATGTCCAGGGACATTTCTTCCATTTATTCCCCAGTTTCTTTTTTCATTTTGTTTTCAAAGAAGTTTTTGGTCACAGTAAAGTCACGTACAGAATACAGGGGACTCCCATATACCCAACATCCTCCCCCTTTCCCCCCATCTCATATTAATACCTTTTTATATGTGAATGGTACATTTGTTACAACTCATATACATATAGTGAAGCAATGCTACTAACCATAGTCAATGGTTTACATTATGGTTTACATTTTAGACTGTATACTTTTATAAATTTTGATATCTAACATGGCCTGTGTCCATCATTGTAATATCATGTATAACACTTCCATTGCCCACTAAATACACCCTGTTCCATCTATTATACTCCTTCCTTCCCTCCCCTCAGGGCCCACGGTGACCACCAGCTTCACCCCTTGGATGACAAGATTCATAGTTACTTGCAGCAACACTGAAGTTGTGAAACATTGGTGGTCCTCCCCTATTAGAAACCACCCATGCTCTTGAGAGACTCCTGTCACTCTGAGAACATATCAGTCCTCCGCAGGATGGGATTCCAACTCCTTCCCACTCATTACGTGGGTCTCCACCCACTGTGTCAAAATGATCACTCGCACACTCCCTAGAAATCTGCCCCAGTTGCGCCCTGTCCCAAATGCCCCCCCGATCCCACACCCTAAACCAGTAATCCTTGTCATATTGCCATAAGAGTATTCCCAACTTTGTACTTTCAACCACATAGCTGCCATTCTCCAATGTTCACCTGGTCTTCCCCCAACCCTCCCCCCACCCAGTTCCATGGACCATTCCAGCCACCCTCCCCACTCTACTCAGCTGTCAAACCTCCATCACCCAACCGAATACTTTCACTACACCCGTCATATCCCTTCAATGCCCAACTACACAATTCCAATTTATCATAGATTACACCCATATGGACATTGGCTTACAACCTTCTCCCTCTATATTTCCTATAAACCTATCTTCCAGACAATAGCTCTCTGGGTCTGCTCAATTTGCTTAATTCATACCAGTGAGGTCATGTAATATTTGTCCTTCAATGCCTGGCTTGCTTCATTCAATAGAAGGCTCTCAAGATTCATCCATGCTATCCTGTATATTAGCACTATGTTCCTTCTAATAGCTGAGTAATATTCCATTGCATATATGTACCACATATTATTTATCCATTCATCTGTTGATGGGCATTTGGGTTGATTCCAACTTTTGGCATTAGTGAATAATGCCTCTGTGAACATTAGTGTGCATATAACTGTTTGTGATCTCATTTTCAATTCTTCTGGGCATATACCCAGCACTTGAATTGCTGGATCATATGGCAGTTCTAGAGTTAGATTTTTGAGGAACTGCCAAAATGTCCTCCACAATGGCTGGACCATTCTACATTCCCACCAGCAGTTGATGAGGGTTTCCATTCCTCACCATCCTTTCCAATAGTTGTAATCCTCTGTTTTTTCAATAGCCACCAGTCTAATGGGTGTGATGGTATCTCATTGTAGTTTCCATTTGCATTTCCTTAACAGCTAGTGATGTTAAGTATCTTTTCATGTGCTTTTTAACCATTTGTATTTTTTCCTTGGGGAAGTGTCTTTTAAAGTTGCTTGCCCATTTTTTAAATGGGTTGTTTGTCTTTTTATTTTTGAGGTGTAGGATTTCCCTATCAGATATATATGGTTGCCAAATATTTTCTCCCATTGGGTAGGCTGCCTTTTTACTTTCTTGATAACCTCCTTTGAAGTGCAAAAGTTTTTAATTTTGAGGAGATCCCATTAATCTATTTTGTCTTTCACTGCTCATGCTTTGGGTGTGAAGTTCATGAAATCATTTCCCATTACAAGCTCCTATAGATGCTTCCCTACTTATCTTCCAAAGTCCTCATGGTCTTGGCTCATATATTTAGATCTTTGATCCATCTTGAGTTGATTTTTGTACAAGGTGTGAGATGCTGTTCCTCTCTTTTTTGGATATGGATATCCAGTTCTCCAAGCACCATTTGTTGAAGAGGCCATTCTCTCCCAGTTGAGTGGGCTTGGTGACCTTGTCAAATATCAGATGACTGTATATGTGATGATCTATATCAGAACTCTCAATTTGGTTCCATTGTTTGGTATGTCTATCCTTTTGCCAATATGGTGTAGTTTTGTAGTATGTTTTAAAGTCTGGAATTTTGATTCCTTCAGAGTCTCTTGCCCTTCCAAATAAATTTCACAGTTAGTTTTTCGTAATCAGGAAAAATGCTGTGTTGATTTTTATTGGGATTGCATTAAATCTGTAGATTACTTTGGGTAGGACAGACATCTTGATGATGTTTAGTCTTCCTATCCATGAACAGGGAATATTCTTCCATTTATTTAAGTCTTCTTTGATTTCCTTTAACAGTGTTGTATAGTTTTCTGTATATAAGTCCTTTACATCTTTAGTTAAATTTATTCCTAGGTACTTGATTCTTTTAGTTACTATTGTAAATGGTATTTTTTTCTTGATTTCCTCCTCAGATTACTCATTATTGGTGTGTAGAAATGCCATTGATTTTTGCAGATTGATCTTATAGCCTGTGACTTTACTGAATTCATTTATAAGTTCTAGAAGTTTTGCTGTATTTCTCAGTGCTTTCTATGTATAGGATCATATCGTCTGCAAATAGTGAAATTTTTACTTCTTCCTTTCCAATTTGGATGCCTTTTATATCTTTTTCTTGCCTCAGTGCTTGAGCAAGTACTTCTAACACAATGAAAGAGGAGCAGTGAAGAGTGGGCATCCTTGTCTTGTTCCCGATCTTAGAGGGAAAGCTTTTAGGATTTCATCATTGAAGGTGATTTTACCTGTGGGTTTTTCACTCCATTGTGATCAGAGAAATTACTTTGTATAATAATCTCAATCTTTCTGAATTCATTGAGAGTTGTTCTGTGACCTAGCATGTGGTCTATCCTGGAGAATGATCCATGTGCACTCGAGAAGAATGTATATCCCACTGTATTTGGGTGTAGTGTTTTGTATATGTTTATTAGTTCCAGATCCTCTAATGTATTATTCAGAGTTTTTCTTTATTGATTCTCTGTCAAGATGTTCTGTCTAATGGCAATAACAGTGTATTAAAGTTCCCCACTATAATTGTAGAGGCATCTATTTTTCCTCTTTTTAAAAAATAAAAAATAATTTAGTTCTGCACTAAATATTTACCCACATTAAAATAGAATTTTGAAAATGAACATTCCATAAGTTGAGTATAGCTGGTTTGCTAAGAGCAGAAATCAATACTCATATGTTATCCTGATCACTCTGCATCACTGAAGAGTCATATAATTTATTTATATGTATAGTGAAATATCATTGACTATTCTGTAAATGAAAGTCACTCGAGCTAAAACCAACATTGGATTTAGAGTCAAAACATATGGATTCCAGTTCTGACAACAATATCACTTATTAGTTGTGTGAAAGAAAAAATATATAAATTCTTAGTATCTCAACTTCTTCACCTGAAAAATGCAAACCAACACCACCTTATGTTGAATTTTACTACAACTATGTGTGACAAGACTTTGTAAACTATCAAAAATTATTCAAGAAAGGTATTATTATGACTTAAGCAATCTTGCTCATGTGAAAAGTGGACTTTTAAATTGTTTTCTTACACTTAGAAAAAAATCTGAAAGTGTAATTTAAAATCACTATTAAAGAGCAAACTGTGTAGAAAGAAGTCATAATTACTACACTGGTGGGTCAGTGTACTATCTTTCCAATATGTGCAGAAAGACATGACCTATGATAAGAACTAAAAGAAGCCCATACGCAGACTCTTCATGAACTTCATTAGAAAGGAACTAAAAATAAAAAGTATAATGACAGTCCTTGATCACATATCATTTATTTAGAGGGAACCAGGAGAGTCAAAATTACAGCAGTATTTTCTTAGTATTTCGCTTAAAGAGAATTTAGATTGGGTATTTCTAGATAGTGGTATTTCCATGTATCAAAGGCAAAGTAGATTCACTTTATGGGATTTAAGTCTCACACTAGTTTTTCTCAGCTGTCATGAAATTGGCATGCTTAAATACCATGTTTTGAAAATGGATTTCAAACTAAATATATCTATTTCTCTAATCCAGAAATGTAAGATTTTCATAGAAAATGAGAGAAGGCATTTTTGTCTATTTGAGCTAACTCAGACTGTTTCTTACTAGCAAGTGGAATTTGTATGTTGAAGAAAAGTAGAAAAGGTTCCTGTTACATAATATTAAACTAGTTATCTCTCCCTTGCCACCCAAAAATTGTACATAATGAAGACTGATTTTCCTTGAATACCTGAAGCTGAAAACTTTAAAATGAGTTTGGGTGAGCTAATAATAAGCACTTTGCTTTTCTCCTAGCTTCCAGCCTATCTTTGCTACACATCCAATACTATATTGGAAGTGCAGAAATTGATTTGCATGATGCTCTAATTGTTTCTGGTTTTCTTCACTGATGTTAAAAATCATAACCTTTTGAAGTTCCATCTTCACAAAGTGAAAATTTCCCGTAGAATATGTTCTAATTACTTACATACATCCCTCAGAGAAAGTTGGTAGCATTTATTATAGAGGTATCATATCATTCTCTCTGGAAAGTTAGTTCATAATTGTAAACTATAATTTCACTTACCAGTGATCCTATTTTGACTTCTAGAAAAAAATATCTTAAAGTTATGTGCAATGTGCAATGCACATTAAGAAACCATGCTTGTTGGTTTCTTTTTTTTTTTTTTTTTTTAGGATGCACTGGGACCCAAACCTTGGACTTCCCCTGTGGGAAGCAGGCACTCAACTACTTGAGCCACAACCACTCCTCCAGTCAAGTGTGATAATACATCGGTGTAACCCAAATCCTTCCTAGTGAATCTACTCACAGAGGCAACAACTGCTATGATTTTAATCCCATATATTAAGTTTTTCCTCTTTTAGAACTTCTTACTAATGGAATCATAAAATATGTATTCTTTATGTAAATCTTCTTTCACTCAGCTTATTTTTGTGATTTGTCCATGATGATGTGTGTATTAAAGTCCCCACTTTAATTGTAGAGGCATCTATTTCTCCACTTAGTCTTTCCAGTGTTTGCCTCATGTATTTTGAGGTGCCCTGATTAGATGCATAAATGTTTATGACTGTTCTTTCTTCTTGAAAGATTACCCCTTTTACTAATATATAGTGTTCTTCCATTCTTCACTGTCTTCACTGACATCAACTAGTCACTTGGTCACCTAGTTAATCGGAAACCCTGGCTACAGGAAGGGCCTACTTTCTCTAAACCAAAAACTGCCATCATTCTGGGTGACTGTCGTGCTCATAAATTAAGACCTGTCCCATACCATACTGTACCCCTCTCCCACCAGTTTCTAGACCTCCTCTCATCTCTAGTCCATTTCCATCAACCACTCACAAGATTATATCATCCTGATGTTTGGCATCACTTGCCCTCTGTCCTAATAGCTTGCTTAATACTCTCAAAATAGCCATTCTTTGACCTCACCTCATACCTTCAGTTTATTGCATCACTTTCTTACAATCCATCATCTTTGTTTTTTCACCTTTCTCTTTATTCATTTTAGATTATATAGTCTTTCCACAACACTATCAATTCCCCAAACTCTTTCTTTCTTTTGGTCTCAACTACATGGCAAAACAACAGCCCTGGATGAACCTAATTCTGTTTGCTCTCCATGCCTACATCTCCACAGCACAGTGCTATTAAGAAGAAAGTCCACAATTGGGGAATTGGTAATCCCAAAAATTCATTTTAATAAACCCCGAATTAATCCTGAACACAAACCAGAAATCTTACTATACTTGTCTGGTTAAAGTGCTGTTCTGTCTTTTCAATGACTATTTCAGATTTTCTCTATGCCCCTCAGATCTTCAAATATTTACTTTTCATTCTCTCTCCCTCAGATCTCAATGCCTACTTCCCAGGGAACATAAAAGGCATCAGATGGGAATTCCTTCAACTTTATATTACCAAATAAACCAAGCAACATATATCTACACTCATCCTTTGTTCCTGCCCTCCTGACTTAATAAAGGAGGTATCTGTTCCATTTCCTATCCAAGGCCAATTCTTTACATGTTTTGTTTAGATTCCATCTCCTCATGCTTACACTGTTAAGTGTTCCTTTGTGAATATCCAAGCAGCATTTATATATAGTCAAACTTCCCCCACATTAAATAAAATTAGAAGTATCAGAGTACTCCTTCCACTTTTCACTTGCAAGAAGGGAAACTCTGTCAGGCCAACAGACATCTAGCTGAAAAGCCAAGGCATATAATCAATCGGGTTAAATATTCAGGTCCTAATGAAGAATAGAAGTTCAAGAGTTGCCCCTTCAGGAAATCAAAGGTACCCATCTTCAGGAGAGGGTGAAAGCAATGCAGACATGACCTAAATATTGTTTGTTCAGGGTATGTATTTAATAGGGAGTGTGGGGGATTTTTAATTGTCATTAAAAATAATCAAGTAGGGTCTAACCCAGAAAAGAGAGGGAACTCTAATTTAGAAGACCCAGAAAGATCTGAGAAACATTTAAAGAGTAAGCAGAGGAGTAAAAATCCATAAAAGAGATTAAAAAAGAGCAACTAAAATAATAGAAAGAAACCAAGGAGAGTAGTTTACTCCAAAAATCATGGGAAAAGAAAGGAAATAAGTGGTCAAAGTAATAAAATATTGCTCACTTGTTCATTAAAAATATATATATTTTATTTATAAATTAATTATTTATAAGGATTTAGCCATAGGGAGGTATTTAGTAGCGTTGTAAAGAATCTTATCAGTGGAGTGTTGGAGACAGAATCCAGGATAAGGAGTGAATTGGGAACTGGAGGCTGGAAGTCTAAGCTACTCTTTCAAGAAGCCTGATCAAATAATGAGATTGAAAGAAGGAACACAGGGCTAAAGATGCTTCTGGGTTGTTTCATTTTGTTTAATACGGGTAAGCCATAAGCATGTAGCCTGTTTATGTGCTGACAGAAAAGAATCAGCAGAAAGGAAGATAAGAGAAACCAGAACTGATGGACCCCAGGTTCTTCAGACATGACAGAGGAGCTCCAGAAGCAAAAGGAGGCAGTTACTCCCCAAGACAAGCACTGTAGACAGTACTGTGGAGCTGGATTTTAGATGTTTATATCTGAGCACCTTTTTTTTAATAAAGTAGGAGGACTAATAAAGTAAGAGGGGCTTGAGGTTAAATTGTGAAGATCTAAATAGATATTATGAGTAATGGGAGGGGGAAAGCAAAGGGACACCAAGCAGCACTAATAATAGAAATCATGAATTAGGAAAAGAATCAATCAACATGATTGTATAAGCTTTTTGTAAAAAGGCTTACCTGTCCAAGATGTATAGCAGAGAAAACCAACAATTAGATTGAGCTGACATTTTGCCAATCCATATACAAAAGAACGAACCAAAAAAAATGAGTTGAAGATATTGGTAACAGAGTGGTCAATCTGGAAAGAAGTGAAGACGAGAATGGAGACCAAAGAGTAACCCTTATAAAAGTGAGGATGGAAAAAAGCTGGATAAAAAATGAAGTTGTGGTCAAAAAATTAAAATACTGGAAATGGAAGAATCTGAAAGAGGGAGAAGGAAAGAAGACTTAACAAATAGAGGTATGTGGACACTGGTAGATAAGAGCAACAAAGAAGGGAGTAACACAGACAGAAGACACTGGGAACTGTTGACTCACCTCACAAAAAGATGAGATGTGCATGAAAGAGTGATGTGAACTGTAAATTGCTATAAACATATCATATATTCTGGGTGGCAACAGTGATACCACTGTTGTTGCTATTGTTATCATCATCAGTATTTAGCTTACATTCCCTTTATAGGGCAGGCTTGGTATTTAAAGACATTGCGAATTACTATGACTAATAAAATTATATTTTAAAAGTGGATTCCAGTAATATATTTCACTTATTTGCTTGATTTAATGCTATGAAATACTTTTCCCATCTCCATAAAAAAAAAATCCCACAGAAATCCATATACCTAGATATTGATCTTGATAAATTTCTTCTGTTTTCTCTGACTTCAAAGTTGTTTCATCTATCATTTCATATGTCAATGTTTCCTTTTTTGCTATTTTAGTTGATGGTATGCCAGCTTTGTATTCTTGCTCTTCATGTTAAAAGTCTAATGTGACACAGAAAACAATTCTATGAAAATAAACGAATAATCACACCAACAAAATATTGAGCTATTAGCAAATTACCTAAAATTCCACACTTATAATTGAAACAACTTCTTAGGTTTAATAAATGCTATGGTTAACACTTTCTATAATTTGAAGATTAAATCTTTATTCTGTACTTTCTAACTCTTTTAGCATAAGAAATAGAATAAGTCATCATTAAAAAATCAAATCTGGAAGGGTTTTAGGAATCCTCATTTCATTTTAAAAATGAAGAAATATTACCCAATTAAGTTAGTGACACAGTGAGCTCAGGAAAGTCTGAAAAACAATAGTTGGTCAATATTGCCTTCCTTTACCAAAAAAAAAAAAAAAAAAAAATCCAACCCAAATAAGGATTAAAACCAAAATCTTTTTACAGTATATTTGTGAACTATATGCTTTACAGATGTTGGAAAAATTGTTTTAGAAAAACATTATTTCAACATCAAATAAATAAAATATCAAAAGGCAGCTCAACAAAATATGGAAACATTACTTTTAAAAATCCTGTCCAGACACATTTATCTCATTTAATCCTAAAAACAGAAGTTCTTAACTTCAATTTCATCTATTTCCTTCATGGTTTGTGTTCTTTATGTCTCATTTAAGAAGTCCTTCCTTAATCCAAAATGATAAAATCCTCTCACATTTTTTCCTGTCAGCATTAAAATTACAATTTTCACAAGTGTTTTAATTCATAAGTCCTTGAAATCTTTCTTTCTTTCTGATACGATAGTTAGCTTTTGATATTATAGTAGTAAGTCTTTAGTATCTTTTTTTTATCATTTACATTCATTTATCATTATCCTTACAGTTTTCAGGATATTTTCACAGTCTGCATTTTACATTTTATCCAGTTTGATTCTTTTTTATTAAAAGTTCAGTCTATTTACATTTATTGTGATTACAGACATATTTTGGGGTTTATTTCTACCATCTAATTTTGTGTTTTCTATGTATCCTCTGTCTTATTTTTTTCCTCCTGTTTTCCATCTCTTTTTTTTTTCTTTCTGGGAAATTACCTCAACATCCTTTCAACTTTTTTCATTTCTGCTATTACATATTCAATCTCCAAAAGCCATTTTTGATTCTCCAAATGTTTCACAGTTGGCCATTTCTTCTCTTATCTCTTTGATGATCTAATGACAGGTTTTTGATGGTTGTTTTTTAACTTTCTTCTCCCTGTATTGCCTATTTCCTCCAAGCTTCTTTGATTTTAGTTTCTATCATACTATAAACTGTCCTCAAATGTCTCATAACTGAGTTTTCTGCTCATATTTAATAATGTAGCACTAAAATGGCAATAAATGGCTCTATGCAATGATGGAGTTGCCAACTAGTAAATATCACTGGGGGATGATTTGGGACTTTGTTGAGATACAATCAACTGTCTTTATCTATATGTCTTTCCTTTGGGCGGCTGGTCAGTTTCCCCAGAGAATAATTTCCTGACCTACTGGCTATGAACTTTCTCAAAATCAAGCAGAAAGAGACTAAGAGTCCCCTTGATTTGAGTACAGTAGTTCTACTCTCTGCTATGCTTGGTGTCCCCACACCCAGGATCTTCATTTAATGTCTAGACAGTAAACTTCCAGTCTCCTATTGGAGTGGAGGAAGAACAGTCTCTTGGTTATTAGAGGTATGGAAGGGGATCTGAGTTCCAACTGCTTCTTATCAGGTTATTGATTTCAGTCCCAGCTACACCACCACTTCCAAAAGAAACTTGTATCTCTAATTCCTAACCTTGGAGTGGGGCGACTGTTCTACAGGATGCATTAGTCTGCTTCTTGACTCTACCTACTGCCATATTAAGTGTCCACTTATCCATCTTTCTTAATCATTTATCCATCTGTTACAAGCCCCCAAATTTTCACTGGTATCTCTTACCTTCTTTTGTCCTATCTTCTTTCTCTTATGGGTTTCTTCACTTTTAATCCTTTATTGTCATTTTGGTGGGATTTTAAGGAAGAAGCAGCAGTCAAAGCACATGTTCAAGCCACCAAGTTTAAAGAGAACTTAAGTAATAATATTTTCAAATATTGTAACTCCACCATCATTTTTTTATTTCCTTCTAGGACTCCTATTTTATGAATGTTGATACTTCTAGTTCAATTGTCCTTGACTCATAATTCTTCTCTCATTTATTCCAGATTTTTATTCCTTCCTAATGCTTTTTTGGGAAACCCCTGGTTCTCCTCTTGATCTTACAGCTTATTAATTTATTCTTCATCTATGTCCATTCTATTATTCAATCTATCAATTTCAGGTTGCTATTTTAAAATTATTATCTATTTATTACTCAGTACTTCCAATTGCTCTAATTAATCAAAGTTTCTGCTCAAAATTAATAATACATTCTCTTATTTCATTTAGGATACTTATGCTTAATTTAAATCTTTTCCTTCTGGTCCAATATTTCTGTTTCACTTGATAAAGGCAGAAATCTAAGGTGGCAGAGAGTAACATGATTAATTCATGTTGCAGAAACCCAGGAAGGACCAAGACTCACTAAGTTCCTCTGAAAAGAGAGCAAGTTATATTCTGGGACTGAATTCAGGAAGGCTAGAAGTCTATTTGAGATGCAATAAAACCCAGATACCTTCCTCACTTCTCATAGCCCAAGAGACTGTTCCTCCATCTATTTCCCAATAATTTAGCCCATTACTTTTCCCTGTAAGCTCAGATTCCCCTGGAGTCATCAGCTAGGTTGGCTGGTAAAGTATAATGTAGGTTGTTGCCCAGGCCTATCTTGTAAAGAGGTGGAGGTGGGAAATATATCTCAGTGCAGAGAACCTCTAGCTATCCAATTGAGATCTATGACCTGGCTATAACCACTCCACTCCCAATGATCTGTCAAATACCTGCAGCCCCATGTGTACCCCACCAGGTGGACACACATGTACACATGTGCACACACACACGAGTGACCTGCACCTCAAGGAATCTCTGGTACCTCTACCTGCAATACTGCTCTTTTTGCAAATTGTAAACTTAGAGCCCTGTGGAGAGGGAGGGGTAGAAGAGTGATATGGGGAGCACAATGCAGGCATGACTGCCTACATCTGTAACTGGTCTTCTTATTCACCCCCACACTTGGCCATACTAACTGCTGAGGTAAAAATACCTCTCTACCCCCCAGCTGACTTGACTGGTGGTGCTGTTGTTTTTCTGCCTTGCAGTGGTGATTAGGCAGATGCTAATCTACCTAGAGGATTGTGAAAAGAAAAAAAGAACACATCATCCTTCCCGCCTTTTCTCTATTGACTTTGAGCTGCCATTTCCTATCCATAGTCCATACCTAGAACCAACTACTTTTTGCCTTCCTGGGATTTCTCAGTTCTTGCTTAGTTTCTCATATCCAAAAACCTTCCTCTCACTTTTTGGGGCACATTCAAGGTTGGTTAGGGGGATGGAGCAAGTAGCCAATGTTGACTTACCTAGCTTGTCAGAAACCACTTCCCTTAGTTTTTTAAACTCCAGAATCCTCAAACAATCTTCATATGACATTTTAAGTCTTTCACTGTGGGAATGGCTTACCACTAACCATACATATTGTTGAAATTTTTCTTTAAAAAAAGATCTCATCCTATTTTACCTTATTTTTGTGATGCTTTCTTCCTTGAGCATTTCTTGACTCACTGTTGCCTTACTAGTAGTTATATATGTCTTTGTCATTTTTTTTTCTGGAAGAAAAAAAAAACTATGATGTAACTTGTTATAAAAAATACATTCACTGTTATTAATAGGGGAAAGGGAAAAAGGGAATGATGCAGGGTATATGGGAATCTCCTATATTCTGTTCATCACTTTTCTATAACCTACAGCATCTTTGAAGACAAAATGAAAAAAATGAGACACTGGGGGAATAAACAGAAGAAAATGTCACTGTACATAAAAAACAACATATCTTACAGTGATGAAAGACAAAGTCAAAAACTTTTTAAATATTTTTCTCATTTTTTACTATTCCAATTTTTAAAATTTTTGTATTTAATTTATTTTTTAAACTATCATTATTATTTCATTTTCTTATTAATTATATTTGGTTATTTTTTTTTACCTCATTTTTGAAGAAGTTTTGGATCACAGAAGGGTTACAACTATGACAGGGGAGGATCATTGATGTGGGGTGCCAGTGATGGGGATGCATGGGAGGAGGGTCACCTGGGGCATACTTAAAAAGCATGGAGTATTCTCATGGTGGGTAGAGATTCACACAACAATCAAAAGAATATGGAATTCCCATACTGGGGAGCTCTGCCACATTCTCTAATAGAATAGCAAGAATCTTCCAAGTACAGGGGCAGTGACTAGTGAAGGAAGATAGTCATTGACAGGCCACTGATATTGATAACTGTACTTATGAACCTTTACTTTTGAAACTGAAACTTAGCCCACTATTATAGGGTGCCTAAGAGTTATCTCCTGAGACCCTCCTTGCTGCTAAAATGTAACCTCTCTCTATGCCGAACTCAGCATAAAATGCATTACCTTCCCCCGAATGCAGGACATGACTCACAAGGATGAGCCTCCTTGACACTGAGGGATTACTACCAAGCACCAACTAGTAATACAACTGGAAAAAGACCTTGACCAAAAGGGGGAAAAGGTAAAGACAAATGAGTTTACATGGCTAAGAGACTACAAAGTGAATCAAGAAGGTCATTCCAGAGGTTAAACTTACGCACATCTCAGCAGGATCTCAATGACTGCCAAAGTAAATATTCCCTCAACAGCTGGATACCTGAGGGCTCTGGAGACATCCAGACACTACAGGTAGGGCAGACAGCTCAGGCGTTTGGTGCCTTGCCAGTGGGGCCTATTTTGAAATTTGTGTTCCCCGGTGATACAGAGTTGGACTCAGTTGTGGTTTCCCTACACATATCTCTTCTGCCCTTCTATTTGAATGTATAATTAGTACTAGAGTTGGTCTGTGAATGTCCAAGAGACTTAAATCTTTGGGCTGTCCATGTGCCAGCTGGGCCCTGAATCTCAACAAGAGTTGTAACACCTATTCTCCAGTTCATTGGACTCACCCAGGACAACTAACAAGGAGATGATGATGGACAATGACCATCCCAAGGAACAGAGAGATTCTGCAAATGTAAGCAAGAAAGTCTCATCCTTCTGCCCCATGAGATCTAAGCCTCTCTCAATTAGAAGTGGAGTGGGTATCACCATCCCAGAATCCTCACGATTGGGGAATGAACAAAGGTCTAGAGTAGACTTATTGGTATTCTACTATAGACTTACTGTGATTCTAGCAATGGAAGAACTTATATCATTGATGTGGAAGCAGTGGCCACTGGAGGTTCTGCAGGGAGGGAGTGGGAAAAACAGGTGTAATATGGGGGCATTTTGGGGACTTGGGAATTGTTCTGAATGACACTGCAATGACAGATACATACCATTATATATCTTGCCATAATTTACAAAATTGTGTGGGAGAGAGTGTAAACTACAATGTAAACTATCATCCCTGCTTAGTGGCAATGCTCCAAAATGGGTTCATTGATTGTAACAAATGTTCCACACTAATGAAAGATGTTGATAATGTGGGAAAACGTGCAAGGGGTAGGGAGCAGAACATATGGGAATCCCCTATATTTTTTATGTAATATTTATGTAATCTTAGCATCTTTAAAAAAATTTTTTTTTTAATTTATCAAATTACACACTTACAAAATGTGAACTTTATTGCATGCCACTACTTTAGTGTCAAAAAAAGCTGTTTAAAAAGAAACAAACAACTAACTCCATCCTTTGTGAATTGTGTGACTAAGGGTGTGTACATGACCTTACTGGAATTTCTTTTCTTTATTTGTAAATGACACTAATAATAAAGTACTATGTACCCTCAAGGCTATTTTAAGGTTCAAATGACATGATTGTAAAATATGTTGCAAATTGTTAAGAGCTATCTATACACAATAAAGTATTACTGCTGACATGAAAAAAAAATACATTCACATTAGTTTTAATATAAAAAAGAACATGACAACTATGGATATTGGTACTAAGAAGTGTATCTATATTTCCTACCTCCTCATTAGGCGTCAATATTGTATCCCCAATGCCTTCAAGTGTTTCTTGTAATATAGAATAACTTCCGGACCCTTCATTTTGATAGTTATACTTCTAAGGGCAGTCACTATTTTGACCAACCCCTCTCTTAAGCAATTTTTTTTCTTCTTACAGCAATGGGCTGTAAAATAAACAATTTTAATTTACTTTAAATTCCATACTAAAGATAATGATAAATTTTAAGACCACCTCCTCAGGAAACATCATCAAAAAGAACATTAAAAGAACTGGTATTGTCTGAGCTGTTGAACAAACTTCATGATTCACTAAGCACTAAAAGAAAACACTTACCAGCATTCCTCAGATAGAAAAGGACAAAAAGGATTGAGCTTTGAAGTATGAAAAGGGGGCATCTCTTTCTGATTATTGAGGGAAATCTAATAAGACACAGAAAGTCTCCAAATGAAGAGGACGTGCTGCATGGAAATATACTATAACTAAAGAATTTAAGCTAAAAACTATCCAAGAATTAATGTATGACAGAAAAAGCTTTAACTGACAAGTGAGTATGCTTCAGACATATCAAATAAAACAGAATGAAATAGGCCAGAGGCAAGAATAGTTCTTACAGAACAGAAATAACAGAAATCTCCACATCAGATATGAAGCCAATGCGTCCAGTAGCCACAAAGGACATCTATCTAGTGATGAGACTCATGTTACAGAAAGAGAAGTATTTTTCCCTTGGAGTCTCAATCAGGACCTAAAGACTACAGTACTAAGGATGGCTGTAGAAGGAAGATTCACTGAAACCATATCTGAAGAATACAACTCTGGGTCCCACACAATGAGATAAGATGAGAAAAACAGACTCTAAGAGAGATCCCACTAGATTCAAAAGCATCCTTGAATTAAATCCATTCTAAATATGCAATAGAGCAGGGCCCAGTAAGCTTTTTCTGAAAAGGGCCTAAAAGTAAATATTTCAGAATTTGCAGATCAGGAGGCAAACTCAGAGATATTACATAGGTACTCATATAATAAAAGAGAAAGGAAGTTTACAGAAAAGTTTTATTGATGAAATTCAATATATAATAATTATTGTGTATTTTACTTTATAATACAGGTATCTTATGGTAGATTGAATTTTGAACCCCAATTTAGGTATGTTCTTAATCTTAATACATTCTTATGGTTGTGAACCCATTGTAAAAAGGACATTATGATGAGGTTATTTTTAGGTAAGGTGTGGATTACTGGAGGCTTATAAAGAGGATCTGGAAATCAGAGAGGCCAGAAAGCAGAGAATATCACCATGTGATAGAGGCAGAAATATAAGCCAAGGAATCCCAAAGATTGCTGGCAGTCAGCACTAGAATGCTACAGACTGCAGGGAGAAAGCACAGCCTCACTGACTGATTTTGGACTTCTACCTCATGGACTACACAAAAACTGGTGACAGGCCAGGTTTGGCCCAAGAGTCATAGTTGACCAATCCCTGCAGTTGAATATATGCGATACCCAATTTCTGCTTTAACTTTGCAGTGTCTCATATACCCTTGCTAACATCTTTATCTCCAAACATCCAATAACCATAGGAAAAGTTGTTCAGTCTCATTATTAACCAAACAATATTAAAAAACAAGTTATTTGGTTTTTTTCCTATAAGACAAGTGAAAATTAAAAAGGTCAATAAAACTCATTGTTGGTGAGGGGATGGGGAAATGGTCACCCTCATGAACCATCACTGATGGTGGTGTAAATTGTTACATCCTTTCTGGAGAACAATTAGGCAATATAAATAAAAACTGAAGAAACTAAAGGACTATGATTCAGTAATTCTTTTATTGACTTGGGGTTATTTGAATTCATTATTGTGTATATATATTCAGTGCTTCCATTTGAAATGATATTTAGAGGACTTTCAGATAAAGATGTCAGAATTGTTACTATTCCACTTTCCTCTGACACTAATTTAAAAATTCCACTTATGATGAAACTAGCAATCAACCACAACTTCAAATCATATGTTATGAAGAAAAGCTACTAAATACAGTGAAAGTTACACAAAATTGAGTAATAACCAAAGCAGACAAATATTTCTGCAGCTCTTGGAACACAAAGAATCCTCCAAAGTTAGCACACCCTGACTGCAAATTGGGGGTTTTCCCTTCAATGACAAAGTCTCTAAGTGCAAACAAGTCAATGAATCCTATTTTATACCAGTTAGTGCCAGGGGAGGTGGAGTTAAACAAAAAAAAGTACATATATTGCATTTTTAAAAGTAAAGCCCAGCAGCTAACTCAGGATACAGACATAATCCCAGGATGGAACGTTAGTAAGAACAACTAACACAATCCATTCTTCTCTAATTCAAGCCCTCGTACCATCCTCACATTTTTTTCCTCGAAAATGCTGACTCAGAAAAAAATAATGCCCCCATTTAAGGATGAGTAATAATCAGAAAGAAATTGGCATAGGAGCAATCCAAGATACTATAAGAAAAATAAACTAAAAAATAGGCAAAAAAATATATATATTCATCAAATATTCCTCCATAAATCAAGCAAATGGATGAACAAAATACCCTTCCCAAAACAGCTCAAAGAAGAGATATAGGGATACAAAGAAAGATGATGTAACAATTAAAAGAAATGACTCAGGAAGTAAATGGAAGAGAAATATTAAAGTAAAATGCAAAATAAACACTGCTGAAAACAGGTCAGAGACATGAAAGACAGGTTTGAAAAATATTAAGCAAATTAAAATGGAAAAGAACTGAAAGATTAAAGTATTGGTGAAAAATGATAGATATGGAAGAGAGATCTAAAGTGTATAATTGGTGTCTCTGAAGAAAATAGAATGGGTCATTTAAAAAACCTCAAAGGGGAACTCTGCATTTTATTTTTGATTTTTCTGTAAACCTACAACTTCTCTAATAAAAAGCAAAAAATACCTGAAGAAATTTCCCTAAGGTGAGATAGAGTTCAGTCTTCAGAAAATCACTACCAAGGCACAAAAAAGTAGCCTATGGCCATAATTTTTATTCAGGCACATCTGAAGAATTATCTAGAAAGAAGAAGAGAGATGGAAAATATGAAAGAAAGGTTAAATAGTATAGAGCATAGGGTGATAAATCTAACACAAACAAATCAGGAATATGGAGAGAGAAAACAGGAAATTCTATAATTGAGGGTTTTCCAGACACCTATATTCAGTTTCATAGAGCCCAACAAATTCCAAGTAGAATGAACATACAGATGTCCATGTATACACACATAAACACGCACAATATAGTGAAACTGCAAAATGCAAATGACAGAGAAGATCATAATGGAAGCCAGAAGCAGAATGCTTAACCACTTTACCTCTTGCATTACAATTACTAAGAAGACCAACTACCCTGACATGGATTAGTATGTGGAAAAACTCCTAAGCACCATATGTTTAAGAAGGAAAATAATCTATGAATAGGTTTCTTGATAGCAAGAAATTTAAGCAGAAAATGATGGTATAGTATCTTCAATGTACTACTGTGGCAGTTTGAGATTATGAATTCCAAAAGGAGAGATTATGTTTGTAAACTGGTCTGTTCCTCTTGGCATGATACCCTTTGATTGTATTAAATTCAAAGGTTTTACATTTACTTGATTAAATCAACATTAGGGCTTCGATTTGACCAAGTCAGTAGGGGGTGATTCTGGGTTGAGTCCTCACCCCCTTGGTGGGCTGATATAAGTGGGCACTCACTCAAGAGACAGAAGAAAATACACATTGGAAGAGAAAAGCTCCATAGATACTAGAGTAGAGTACTGTCAACTTTGATCCTGCAGCCTGGGAAGAGAGATAAGCCATGCACCTGATAGTTTAACAGCTGAACTTGTGAAGAGAACAGAGCAGCTGAGCCCTATGCCTGCCTAAAACTGAAATAGAAAGAAGCTGGGACCACAGAGCCTTAAGACAAAGAAGGAAGGCTGAACCCTTGCAGAGATCAGCAACACACTTTGGTGAGTACTCTTATGGTACTTTGAGTTAGACTCTTTAGGGTCTTGTAACTGTAAGTTTCTACCCCAAATAAACACCCTTTACAAAAGCCAACAGATTTCTGGTATTTTGCATCAGCATATCTTTGGCTGACTAATACAACTTTGGTAAAATAAATATCAACCTAGAATTCCATACCTGGTAAAAAAATATATTTCAAAAATAAAAGCAAGAGAAGTAAGGAGGCAAGATGGAATCGGCCTAGGAGGGCACTGGCTGACTTGTTCTCTGAGGACGGCTAACTGGGGACAGGGTCCTGCCCAGGGAGCTGTGCTGTGGGTGCATGAAGCAGGAATCTTGGGGACATCTATCTGGAGGCAGCTCAATGGCGTGGCTTGCTCGGTAGAGATTCATGAGTTTTAAGCCTGCCTGTGGTGGTTAACACAGACAGCTGAGCCCCACCCTCAAGGAAAAAGGCTGGTTGGAGCCACGACTCCCAACTCCCACTGGCAACCCGGTGAGAGGGAGCATTCTCCGAGATTGGGAGGGTTCTGGCGAAGGGTTGAGAGGGGTTTCCTTTCTGTGGATTTGGCTGCCTGGAACCCCTTGCAGCTTTGAGGAACAAAATAACTGGATTGAATCAGCACCCAGAGGAGAGGGGCGAATCTGCTGAGGAAGATGATTTATCTAGCTGCCCAGGGATACGCCCCAACTCCCGCTGGCAACCCAGAGAGAGGGAGCATTCTCTGAGAGTGGGAGAAGGGAGAGCCCTGCTGTGGCTTTGGCTGCCTGGACCCCCTCATAGCTTTGGGGAGTAGATAAGCTGGCTTGAAGCAGTGCCAGGCTGAGGGGAGAGGTGAATCTACTGAGGAAGCTGATTTACCCAGCAGCCCCATGACACTGAGGCTTGGCTACAGAGGGGGTGGAGTCAGCCAATTTTATCGTTGTGCACTGACAAGCATCAGAGCTTCAGCTCCCCTGAGGAGGCCAGGAAGTGAGAAGTGCTTGATTAGTTTCCACAAACCTAGTTAGAGTCCCCTCAGTGAAGGGGTAGGTCTAGAAGAGGACTTATTTTGGGTCCCGTATTTTGCCAAAAAAAAAAAAAAAAAAAATAGTCACTTTAAAAAATAAAAAATGAATTCTTCTTCTTAATTTAGTTTAATACCTAAAATCTGCCTAAAAACCTGCAGATAGAACCTTGCAGGGCAATTGATTGAAAAACACAAGCAGGCTGAGAGGTTCCACAAGGGCCCAAGAAGGGACACTGTTCTTCCTTAGCTTTGTTTGACTGCTTGCTTGTGTGGTTGTTTGGTTTTTCTCTGTTTATTTGTTGTCTCTTGCTTTTCTTTCCTCTTCCCCCCCCCCCTTTTTTTTTTAATTACGTACTGTTAGCTTGTCTCTTATTTGCTGTGCTTCTTCTTCAGTGATTTCCCATTCTCTGCCTATATGGATTTTTGTCTCCCAAACTATCTCTTCTCTTTCCTTCATCTTTCTGCCTTCTGCTTTCTGTTGTGGTTCTTCCATACCACGTTTTTTTTATGGCCCACAACTTAAAGGTGTCAATTTCTATTCTATCTACTCTGTTTCCTTCATTTTTTATTAATATTAACTTTTTCCTTTCAGTCTTTTCTTTACTTTCTCTCCCTCCCTATCATTCTAGCCTTCTAAATCATTATACATATATATTCCTCTATTTGGTTTCCCAGTCCATTGTAGGTACTCCACTTTTTTTACGATTACTCTACACTGCCTACATGAGTTAAATATTCATTTCACTAAGTCTTATATGGCCCCTCTTCTAACTTTTATCAATATTACTATTATCCTTCTTCCTTTCTCACATCTTTCAATTCCTCTGGCCCTAATCTTTTGCCTTCAAGGCAACATAGAAAGAAGCAAGGAAATAAAGAAGAAGAAAAAGTGTCAAAGAGAAAACACACAGAGAACCACCAGCTAAATAAAGTCTAGAGCAGAGAGAGAAGCTAATCAACTGACTAAACCCATCAAGATAAAATGATGACTAGAGGGCAAGAAAAAATTACAAACCGCACTGAGAAACAGGAAGACATAGACCAGTCAAATGAACAAACTAAAAACCAGGAAAAGATGCAGACCATCGAACGATTAATCAAAGGTTTCCAAAAAAAAATAATGAACTGACTTAATGAAGTGAAGAAAGAGATTAAGGATATTAAGACGACACTGGGAGAACATACTGAAGAAACTGTAAACATACGCAAAAAGATAATGGATATGATAGTGATCAATGGCACAATCCAAGAAATCAAAAAGACGCTGGATTCACATAACAGCAGATTTGAACAGGCTGAAGAAAGAATTAGTGATGTGGAAGACAATACATCTGAAAACAGACAGACAGTAGAACAGTTAGAGAAAAAGAAAAAAATCCAGCAGGAACTCAGAGATTTAACCAACAACACAGAATGCACAAACATACACATTATGGGCATCCCAGAAAGAGAAGAGAAGGGAAAGGGAACAGAAGGAGTGTTGAAGGAAATAATGGCTGAAAACTTCCCAACCCTATTGAGAGAGATGGATGTGCAGATCCAGAAAGCACAGTGCACCCGAGACAGTATAAATCCCAAGAGGCCAACTCGAGACATATACTTATCAAAATGTCCAGTGCTCCAGACAAAGAGAAAATACTCAAGGCAGCAAGAGAAAAGAGAACCATCACATAAAAGGGAAGCACTATAAGATTAAGTGCTGATTTCTCATTTGAAACCATGGAGGAAAGAAGACAGTGGTATGACATAGTCAAGGTACTAAAAGAAAAAAACTTCCAGTGACAAATTCTCTACCCAGCAAACCTGGCATGCAAAAATGATGGAAAGTTCAAAATACTCACAGGAAAACAAAAATTAAGAGAGTATGCCAATAAGACACCTGCACTTCAAGAAATACTAAAGTAAGTTCTACAAGTTGAAAGGAAAAAACAAGGGAGAGAGAGTTGGAAGAGAGTTTAAAAACAACTAAAAAGACAAAAACAAAAACAAAACAACATATGACAGACATTAACCCAAAAAAATATGGCTAATGTAAGAAATCCGTTACGAGTAATAACACTGAAAGTTAATGGATCAAATTCACTACTCAAGAGACACAGATTGGCAGAATGGATAAGGAAATATGATCCATCTATATGCTGTCTACAAGTAACCCACCTTCAACCCAGGGGTTCAAGGAGGCTGAAAGTGAATGGCTGGAAAACAATTTTACAAGCTAAAAAATAGCCAAAGAAGGGCAGAAGTAGCTATTCTAATTTCAGACAAAATAGACTTTAAATGAAAATTACTGTAAGAGACAAAGATGGACACTATATATTAGTAAAAGGGGTAATCTCTCAAGAAGAGAGAACAATCATAAACATTTATGCACCTAATCGGGGTGCCTCAAAATACATGACACAAACTCTAGAAAACCGAAGTGGAAAAATAAATGCCTCTACAATTATAGTGGGGACCTTAATACACCATTATCATCATTAGACAGAACATCTAGATAGAGAATCATTAAAGAAACAAAGACTCTGAACAATACATTAGAGGAACTGGACTTAATAGACAAATACAGAACACTACCCCCAAATACCGCAGGATTTACATTCTTCTCAAGTGCACATGGATCGTACTCCAAGATAGACCACATGCTAGGCCACAGAACAACTCTCAATGAATTCAGAAAGACTGAGATTATACAAAGTAATTCCTCTGATCACAATGGAATGAAACTGGAAATCACTAAGGGCCAGAGAAACAGATTAGGCACAAGGATATGGAAGTTAAACAACACACTCTTAGACAAACAGTGGGTCAAGAAGAAAACCTCAAAAGAAATCAGTAACTACCTTGAAACTAATGAAAATGACAACACAACATATCAAAACCTATGGGATGCAGCGAAAGCTATCCTGAGAGGGAAGTTCATAATCATAAATACATATATTAAAAAAAGAAGAAAGAGCTAAAATTGAAGACCTAACTGCACACTTGGAGGAATTGGAAAAAACAACAACAAACTAAACCTAAAGGAAGTAGAAAGAAGGAAATAACAAAGATGAGAACAGAACTAAATAAAATAGAGAATAAGAAAGCACTAGAAAAAAATAAACAAAACCAAAAGCTGGTTCTTAGAGAAGATCAATAAAATTGACAAATGCTTAGCCAGACTAACAAAGAAAAAGAGAGAACAGATACAAATATACAAAATAAGGAATGAGCAAGGGGATATCACTACTGACCCCCCAGAAATAAAGAGGATACTTTTAAAAATTATATGCCAACAAGAATGATAATTCAGAGGAAATGGACAAGTTTCTAGAAACTCACAGCCTACAATGATGAAAGAAGAAATTGATGAACTCAATAGTCCAGTTATGAGTAAAGAGATAGATTCACTCATGAAAAACCTCCCAACTAAGAAGAGCCCATGACCAGATGACTTCATAGCTGAATTCTACCAAACATTCCAGAAAGAGCTAACACCAATTCTGCTCAAGCTCTTCAAAAAACAGAAGTAGAAGGAATATTGCCTAACTCATTCTATGATGCCAACATTACCCTAATATCAAAACCAAAGAAAGATACCACTAGAAAGGAAAATTACCAACCAATTTCTCTAATGAACCCAGATGCTAAAATCCTCAACAAAATACTTGCTAATCACATTCAACAGCACATCAAAAGGATTATACACCATGACCAAGTGGGTTTCATCCCAGGTATGCAAGGATACTCCAATATAAGAAAATCAATCAATGTAATATACCACATAAACAGATTTAAAGAAAAAACACACGTTTTTCATCTCTGTAGATGGAGAAAAAGCATTTGACAAAATACAGCACTCTTTCCTGATAAAAACACTGCAAAAGATAGGAATAGAAGGAAACTTTCTGAATATGATAAAGGGTATATATGAAAAACACAAAGCTAACATCATCTTCAATGGTGAAATCCTAAAATCCTTCCCTCTGAGATCGGGAACAATACAAGAATGCCCACTATCAACACTCCTATTTAACATTGTCTAAGAAATACCTGCTCGAGCACTGAGGCAAGAAAAAGATATAAAAGGCATCCAAATTGGAAAAGTAGTAGTAAAAACTTCATTATTTGCAGATGACATGATCCTATACGTATAAAGCCTGAGAAATCTATAACAAAGCTTCTAGAACTTATAATGGAGTCCAGTAAAGTCGCAGGCTATAAGATCAATGCTCGAAAATCAGTAGCATTTCTATACACCAATAACGAGCAATCTGAGGAGGATATCAAGAAAAAAATTACCCTTTACAATAATAACTAAAAGAATCAAGTACCTAGGAATAAATTTAACTAAAGATGTAAAGGACTTATATACAGAAAACTATACAACACTGTTAAAGGAAAGCAAAGAAGA
Source organism: Tolypeutes matacus (assembly GCA_026826555.1). Taxonomy (NCBI): domain Eukaryota; kingdom Metazoa; phylum Chordata; class Mammalia; order Cingulata; family Chlamyphoridae; genus Tolypeutes; species Tolypeutes matacus. The sequence goes on along the minus strand of JAKSZT010054273.1, from coordinate 920,240 downwards.
CTTAAATAAATGGAAGAATATCCCTGTTCATGGATAGGAAGACTAATCATCATCAAGATGTCTATCCTACCCAAACTAATCTACAGATTTTATGCAATCCCAATGAAAATCAACACTGTATTTTTTAAGGAACTGGAAAAACTAACTACAAAATATATTTGGAAAGGTAAGAGGTCCTGAATCACCAAAGACATATTGAAAAAGAAAAATGAAGTTGGAGGTATCACATTACCTGACTTTAAAACATACTACAAAGCTACAGTGCTCAAAACTGCACGGTATTGGCACAAGGTTAGAGCTACTGACCAATGGAACCTAATTGAGTGTTCTGATATAGATCCTCACATATACAGTCATCTGATATTCGACAAGGCCACCAAGCCCACTCAGTTGGGAGAGAATGGCCTCTTTAACAAGTGGTGCTTGGAGAACTGGATATCCATATCCAAAAGAATGAGAGAAGAATACCAAATCACACCTTATACAAAAATCAACTCAAGATGGATCAAAGATCTAAATATAAGAACCAAAACCATAAAGACCTTGGAAGATAATGTAGGGAAGCATCTACAGGACCTTGTAATAGGAAATGGTATCATGAGCTTCACAGCCAAAGCATGAGCAGCAAGAGAAAAAATAGATAAATGGGATCTCTTCAAAATTAAAAACTTCTGCAACTCAAAGGAAGATATCAAGAAAATAAAAAGGCAACCTAACCAAAGGGAGAAAATATTTGGCAACCATATATCTGATAGGAGCCTAATATCCTGCATATATAAAGAAATCCTACACCTCAAAAATAAAAAGACAAACAACCCATTTAAAAAATGGGCAACTGACCTGAAAAGACACTTCTCCAAGGAAGAAATACAAATGGCTAAAAAACACATGAAAAAATGCTCGACATCGCTAGCTATTAAGGAAATGCAAATCAAAACTACAATGAGATACCATCTTACACCCATCAGAATGGCAGCTATTAAAAAAACAGCAGACTATAAATGTTGGAGAGGATGTGGAGGAATAGGAACCCTCATCCACTGCTGGTGGGATTGTGGAATGGTCCAGCCACTGTGGAGGACAGTTTGGCTTTGGCAATTCCTCAGAAAACTAACAATAGATCTTCTGTATGATCGAGCGATTCCACTGCTGGGTATATACCTAGAAGAATTGAAAGCAAAGACACAAACAGATATATGCACACCACTGTTCATAGCGGTATTGTTCAAAATTGCCAAAAGTTGGAATCAGCCCCGGTGCCCATCAACAGATGAATGGATAAACAAAATGTGGTACATACATACAGTGGAATATTACTCAGCTGTAAGAAGGAATAAAGTGCTAATACCACGGAATAACATGAATGAATCTTGGAAGAACTTATGTTGAGTTATGCAAGCCAGGCATTGAAGGATGAACAGTATATGACCTCACTGATTTGAATTGAGGAAAGTGAGCAATCTCTGAGAACCACTGTCAGAAAGACAGGTTAACAAGGGAGAGAAAGAGAAGAGAAGGTTGTTAGCCATCTCCCATATGGACATAATCTATGGTATAGTGACAGAGTATAGTTGCATATTGAAGGACAGGACGGGTAGGTAGTGATATTACTGGGTTTGGTAGTGCATGGTTGACAGGAGGGTAGATTACGAAGGGTGGGTTGGAATACCCAGGATACTGGAGGGAGAGATGCGAGGGGGACTATGTGAACATGGGATTTGTGGCTATAATTTTGAAAGTACAGGAGTGGGAATGCTCTTATGGCAATATGACAAGGTAGTGTCACTGGTTTAGGGTGTATGTTGGGGGGGCATTCAGGATGGGGTGCATCTGGTGTAGGCTTCTGGGGAGTAAGTGTTCATCCTGTCATAATGTGTTGTGTCAGGGAGTGGAAACCCACACAGTGAGTGGGAAGGAGATGGACTCCCATCTTTGGGAGGACCGATTCACCCAGAAACAGACAGGTGGGTGTCTCTTAGGAGCAAGGGTGGATCCGAATAGGGGAGGATAATCAGCGTGTCAAGACCTCTTACTGCATGTAACTATGAATCTTGTCATCCAATGAGTAAAGACAAGGGAGTGTCATATGCCCCAGGGGGATGGAGAAGAAGGAACAAAAAAGATCAAATGGGGGGTATTTAGTGGTCATGGGAAATGTTTTTCATTACCTTACAGTAACGGACACAGGACATGGTAAATATCATCAAAAATTATTAAACTGTGCCGTCTAAATTGTAAACTATACTGTAAACCATTGACAATGTTTAGTAGCTCTGTTTCAGTAGGGGTGGGGCCAGGACATTGTTTCCCTGAGAGCCAACATGGAGCTAACCTTCTTATTAATAAACACCCTCCCAACTGCCCCAAACTGGTTGGTGAAGAGGCAGAGGGTGGGAGGGTATAGGAGACCAAGGGTGGAGAAGAGCCTCTGAGAACGGTTTTGAGGCCTGACCAGCCCTGAGGACTTGCTTCTACACTGCCCACCCACCTGAGGAGTTACACTGAATGCACTCCCCTTAGCACCTGGCAAAGAGCTGAGAGGTCTGGCAAAGAGTGCCATATGCTGTCCAGACCAGAAAAGTGCATGAAAAAAGTAAAGTAATAATAAACAGTCAAGCAGATGCCTTTACTAACCTTCTCCAAGGCCCCTGGAAACTGGCCTGCACCCCATTACTGGGTCGTTAGTCCTTGTTTCAGTGGTTAAATAAGGGCAATCCTAAATATCTAGGACAAATCGAACCAAAGTCAAAGAACAGCGGCATCCCCCCAAAATGAAAAATAACAGCTTATGTGAATTAAAAACAAAATAAGATTAAAAATACAACAGAGGTACGTAACAGCAGATTTGAAATCATGGAGAAAGAATCAGCAATGTAGAAGAAAAAACAGAAACTGAAGGGAAAGAACAGAGACAGAAAAGAATGGAAAAACTGAGAAGGGGCTCAGGGAGTTGAATGATAACAAGAAATGTACCAACATTCATGTTCTGGGAGTCCCCGAAGGGAAAAGGGGGAAGAAACAGTATTTGAGGAAGTAACAGCCAAAAATTTCCAACTCTGATGAAAGACATGAATATACATGTCCAGGAAGCACAGCATACTCCAATTAGAATAAATCCAAATAGACCTACCCCAAGACATATAATATACAGAATGTCAAAGATAAAAAGAAAATTCTGAAAGCAGCAATGGAAAAGTGAAACATTACATATAAGGGATATCCAATAAGTCTTGGTGAGGATTTCTCTTCTGAAACCATGGAGGCAAGAAGGCAGTGGTATGATATAATTATGACACTGAAAGAGAAAAACTCCCAGCCTAGAATTCTATGTCTAAATATCTAAAATATCTAAAAAAATATACAGAAAAAGAAGAAAGAATGGGATCATACTGTTTCACAGCAAAAGATCAACTATACACAAAAGAATGCAGCAATGGAGAAAATGAAGGGTAAAAAGAATAAGATATAAAGAAATGAATTAAAAATGGCTCAATAAATCCTGTTTTCAAAGTAATTGCTTCAAAAATAGAGTAATAGGTATACATCCAAGAGACTTAAATCTTTGGGCTGTTCATGTGCCAGCTGGTCTTTAAATCTCAAAGGAGTTGCTACACCTACTCTACAGTTCATTGGACTCTCCCAGGACAGCTAACAAGGAGATGATGATGGACAATGCCCAAGGAACAGAGATAGTTGGCAACTGAAAGTAAGATAGTCCCATCCATCTGCTCTATGGCATTGAAGCCCCCTCTCAATTAGAGATGGAATGGGCATCACCATTCCCGGATTCTCAGGATTGGGGAATGAACTGTGGACTAAAGTAGACTTACTAGTATTCTACTATAGAGCTATTGTGATTCTCGCAATGGAAGAATTTATATCATTGATGTGGAGGCAGTGGCCACTGGAGGTTCTGAGAGAAGGGAGAGGGAAAAATAGGTGTAATATGGGGGCATTTTGGGGACTTGGGAATTGTCCTGAATGATATTGCAATGACAGATACAGGCCATTATGTATCTTGCCATAACCTACAAAATTGATGTGGAAGTGTGTAAACTACAATGTAAACTATAATCCATGCTTAGAGGCAAGGTGTGTTCATCTATTGTAATGAATGTACCACACTAAAGATGGATGTTGTTAATGTGGGAAAATGTGGCAGGGGTAGGGAGCAGGGCATATGGGAATTCTCTATGTTTTTTATATAACATTTATGTAATCTAAGTATCTTTTAAAAAATGAAAAATAAAAATAAATAAATAGATTACACTCACCAATCAAAAGACACATGTTGGCAGAATGTATTTTTTAAACATACTTGGAACACCTATGTTATTTTAAAGAGACTTACTTCAGATCCAAAGAAACAAACAGTTTCAAAGTTTCAAGATGAATAAAAATATTACATACAAAGAGGAACTAGAAGAAAGCTGAGGTGACTATACTACTATCAGAAAATAAATAGCCTGTAAGAATAGAAAATTCTTAGAGACAAATGAAAAAAAAATTTTAAACTATGCCAAAAGCTATGGGAAAGAGCAAGGCACTGCTCATTGGGAAACTTATAGCTATAAATTCCTACATTAAGAAAAAATGATCTCAAGTCAATAACCTAACTTCATATCTTGAGGAAATAAGAATAAGTCAAACCTAACATTAGGAGAAGGAAGGAAATAATAAAGATTAGAGTGGAGATAAGTGAGATAAAGAATAGAAAAACAACTGAGAGGATCAATTAAACCAAAATTTCGTTCTTTGAAAAGATAAATAAAATTAACAAGCCTTTACCAGACAAAGCAAAATGAGAGAAGATGCAAATATCTACTCAGAGAATGAACGTAGGAACACTACCCTGATCTAGCAGAAATTCAAAGGGATATAAGAAAATACTATGAACAATCATATGGCAACAAACTAGGTAATCTAGAGGAAATGAACAAATTCCTAGAAACATAAAAATAAGCTGAACTGTCCCAAGACAAAATAAAATATCTTAACAGACCTATAAAAGCAAAAAGATTGAATAAGTAATCAAATACCTCCCAACAAGGAAAAGCCCAAGACCAGATGACTTTAGGGAGCACTGTACCAAACATTCAAACAAGAATTAACACCAATCCTTCCCGAACTCTTCCAAAAAACTGAAGAGGAGGGAATTCTTCTATGAGGCTAGTATTATTGTGATATGCAATCAGATAGAGACATCAATAGAGAACAACAGACCAACTTACCATATGAATATAGAAGCCAAAAAAAAAAAACACTGGCAACTCAAATCAAACTACATATATTATTAGGATTATACCCCATGAACAAGGGTGATATTCCAGGAATGCAGCGGTGGTTCAATATTAGAAAATCAGTCTGTATAATAACACCACACTAAGAGAATGAAGGAAAAAATCCATATGATCACTTTAATAACAGAGCAGATTGTAACAAAATCCACTATGATTTCATAATAAAATCACTAAGAAAAATAGGAATAAAAAGTAACATCCACAACATGATAAATACAAAAACCTCACTGCTAACATCATAGTCAATGCTGAAAGAATGAAAGCTTTCAGTGAATGACTGAAACCTGAGGTCAGGAAAAGACAAGGATGGCCCTTTTCTTTTACAACTTCTATTGAAAATTATCCTGGACATTCTAGCCAGGGTAATTAGGAAAATAAAAAAAGAGAGAGAAAAGGCATCTAAGTAGGAAATGAAAACATAAAACTAACACTATTCTCAGATGATATGATCCTTCATATTGGAAATCCCAAAGAATCCACAAGAAAACTACTAGTGGAATTAACCAAATTCAGAAAAGCTGCAGGGTATAAGATAAACACTGAAAAAAATCAGGTTTGTTTTTCCACACCAGGAAAGAACAATCTGAAATGGGCATAAAAAACTATGTCCATTCGTGATAGCATCTAAAAGAATAAAATACCTGAAAATAAATTTAAACAAAGAGATGAATGACCTGTACATTGAACACTACAGAACACTACTGAAAGAAATGAAAGTAAACCTAAATAAATGGCAAGATATCGTGTGTACATATTTAAGATTTAACATTGTTACAATATCAGTACTACCTAAAGTGATCTACAGATTCAATGCAATATCTATCAAAATCTCTGCAGCCTTTTTTTTTTTTTTTATAGAAATGGAAAAGTAATTTTTCTGACCCCAAAGGAATGAAACTGGAAATCAGTAAGGGGTAGTGAAGCACATTAGGCACAATGATATGGAAGTTAAACAACACAGTTAGACAATAATCAGTGGGTCAAGGAGAAAATTGCAAACAAATAAGTAACTATTTTGAAATGAATGAAAATGACAATAAAATATATCATAACCTATGCAATGCAGCAAAAGCTGTATTGAGAAGAAAATTCATAGCCATAAATGCCTATATTAAAAAAAGAAGAAAGTGCTAAAATCAACTGCACACCTCAAGGAATTAGAAAAAGAACAACAAACTAACCCCAAAGGAAGTAGAGAGAAGGAAATAAAGATTAGTGCAGAACTAAATGAAACTGAAAATAAAAAAGCACTGGAAAAAATAAACAAAACCAAAAGCTGACTCTTTGAGAAGATTAATAAAATTGATAAACTCTAAGACTAACAAAGAAAAAGAGAGAGATAAGGTAAATACATAAAATAAAAAACAAGGAAGTGGATATCACCACTGACCCCACTGAATTAAAGATTATCATTAAGAGGATACTTCAAAAGAAATTATATGCCAACACGATAGCTAATTTAGAGGAAACGGACAAATTCCTAGAAACACACAAGCAGCCTACATTGACAAAATAAGAAACTGATGAACTCAACAGAGCAAGATGTAAATATATGCAGAAAACTACACAACACTGTTAAATCAAAGAAGACTTAAGTAAATGGAAGAATATTTCCTCTTCATGGATAGGAAGACTAAACATCAAGATTTCTATCCTACCCAAAGTGATTTACCGATTTAATGCAATCGCAATAAAAATAACCAAAGCATTTATTACTAAATTGTGAAAGCTAACTATGAAATTTATTTGGAAGGGCAAGAGGTCCCAAATAGCCAATGACATATTGAAAAAGAAAAATGAAATCGGAGGAATCACACTACCTAACCTTAAAACATACTACAAAGCTACAGTGGTCAAAACTGTGTGGTATTGCCAAAAGGATAGACATACTGACCAACAGAACTGAGTTCAGAATTCTGATATAGATCCTCACATATACAGTCAACTGATATTCAACAAGGCCACCAAGCCCATTGAACTAGGAGAGAATGGTGCTTGGAGAACTGGATATCCATATCCAAAAGAATGAGAGGAACACCATTTCACACCTTATTTGAGCCAAGACTATAAAGATCTTGGAAGGTAATGTAGGTCCTTTCTGTTCCTTCCGGTATAGATTATTGTAACAGAAATGCAAGCTGTAGCCTTCAAAGTCATTACTAAGGTGATGAGGAGGATGTGACCAAAGTAAATGAAAACAACCCAAACCTCTCTTACACATTTTCAGCTGTTTTTTTTTTTTTTTTTTTTTTTTCTGTCATGATTCAAAGTTCCCTTTGTTGTGGTATGCTTTTGGTTAGTACAGTTTTCTAATAAATTTTATTTGGATAGTTTTGTCATTTACTAGATGCTTTTTTGAATGGACTAACACCAGGATTTCCTAATGTACTTTCTGTTGTTTTAGGAGGTACCTGGAAATGAATCCAGGACCTCATGATAGGAAGCAGGCACTCAACCACTGAGCTACAGCCACACCCAATGAGAGCTGGGTTTTTTCAGTTGTTTGTTTGTTTTTAGCAGATACTGGGGTTGAACCCGGGATCTCGTACATATGAAGCAGGTGCTGAACCACCTGAGCTACATCTGCTCCCCCAATGCACTATTTTTGCTATTGCCATTCTGTTCCTTTAAAAGTTACCAGACCTTTAAACTTGTACTTTGTAAAGGACTTTCCCTATAGCCCATGCTCTGAATTTCCAGACATACATTTTAGTATTTCATTCTTTTGGAGGTTATTATTTAAGCAAAAGTTTTAGAACATCCTATGGACTGTTTACCTCTTTACTCATCATTTTTCCCCACAGTTTCTCTCAATCTGCCTTTGTTTGCTACACATTCTTGAACTGGTGTGGGGAGAGGAAGAAGGTGATAGCTCCTCTATGGTTAGTTGTTTTCCTTGTTTTGTCCTCAAATTTATTTTTGACTTTTCAACAATCTCTCTCTAAAATGCATACTGAGAGTGTGGTTGTTATGTAAATTTATCACTTTTCTTTTGGGTTGTACTATTATTTTTAGAAAGAATATTGAGAGGAAATTACCTAGACAGATACCATACCCTTAGGTAACCCTAAGAGTCAGTTTCAGTTTATAATAGGATAAATATTCATAGATAGGGAAGCGGCTGTGGCTCAATCAGCAGGGCTCCCGTTTACCATATGAGAGGCCCCGGGTTCGGTTCCCGGGGCCTCCTGGTGAAGGCAAGCCCGCCCGCACGGTGTGGTTAGCTGACCCAGCGAGCACAAGCAGCAAGGGGGGGATAAATAAATAAATAAATAAAATCTTAAAAAAAAAAAAAAAAAAAAAAAATTCATAGATAGAATCCAGATAAAGGAAAGCTCTTTGGCATCCACAATATTTTTCAAAACTGTAAAATGAATACTGCGACAAAGCATTTGAAAAAACCTGATGCATCTGGGAGTGTGCGCTCAGGAATGGAGAGTCATTTCTAGATACCCTGATGTCTTCAGGGAAGCAGCCTCTGTGTTAACAGATTTATAATAGAATGAAAATGCAGACATATGAGAAGCCCTTGAAGTGCTGGGTTCATTCAATGGCTGTTTAAGTCATGGAAACTCCTCAAGGGAGAAGATGACAGGTGCTGAAAAGAAAAACAATCCCTACAAAGTACTAGCAACCTGCATTGGCCTTTCAGAGAATTAGGGCTCAATTATTCAATTATTGTCATCATTTGAGACTGGTCCACTTATCCCAGTGGGTCTCTAATTACATGATAATTGTCTGGTAATGCTGTATGCAGAAATGTAATTGAGTCACCAGAGGAATAATTATAACAATAACAACACTAAGGATAACAATAGAATACTATGGATGGAGGCTGTATTTTAGCCAGGACAATTACTTCATTCATAGGGCACCTAAGAGGTACTATCTCTGTCTTCACATGAGGAAATGAGACCCAGACAATTGAACTAAGTTGCCCAACTGATAAGGGCAGAGTCTGGATTCAGCCCTGACCCTGTGTCTCCAATGCCCATGACCCTAATCATATTAGCCTTTGGACTTTGAACATCATAGATGCTGTCAAAACATCATGGATAAAGTGTTGGAAATTCATTTCAAGACAAATCTTCACAAGACCATTCAAGTTTTTTTTTTTTCCTTTCATAGATGTCATTAGCAGTCAAAATACATCTTGCTACAATTTATATACACTAATCCAAAAAGTTACATGATACAGAAAAGAAAGCAAAGGAAATGAAAATCACAAATAATCTCATCATTCAAGGGAAATCACTTCTAATACTAGAAACCATTTTTTCTCTAACATTTCATACCACATAATTATATGTAAACTGCTAATTTAATAATGTCATGACACTACATATATTTTACCAGTAAGTATTCCAGTTTTCTCTTTCATGCAGATCTTACCATATCAAATATTTGTTTTCAATGTGTCACTGGTTAAATTTTGTTCCATCATATTCATATACCAATCTTTAACCTAGTTACAACAGCTTTGAGAGAGAAAATTTACATACTAGATAAATCACCCTGTAGTGGTTCTTTAGCATTTTCCATATTGCTTTAAACAAAATGTTGTTTTGAAATTTCTGATGAGGAAATACTTAAATACATGTAGGAGATTATTTCTTAAGATTACATTTCTATATTTGCACTCCTTATTAAAATCCGTATTATAATGCCACATCATTTTTAAAAGGATTATTAGTATATAATTTACACAAAGTTTTTAGTTTTAGTTTTTATAGTTTCTGTTCAATGTCAAAGATGAGAAAGAAATGGTTACATATGCATTAATGTAATTGTTTGATTTGTTATATATAATTTCATTTATGTTTTTTTGTGGATAATTTTCCTAAGGCAATCTTATTTATGTATATTTTGTTATTTTTAAAGTGATCTCTCTTTTCCTAAGAAATAATTTCCCTTCTCTAAGAACATATTAACATTTATATATATTTTCATTTTGACATTTAAAACTGTAAGTGACCTAGACATTTTGGTATATGTAGTCAAGGGGGAAAATATGTTTTCATGTTCCTGTCATTTTCTAAAAAATGACATTTATTGAATATTGATAATTTTCTACATCTATTTTTAAAATGGATCAAATTCTAACACATGACTTGTTTTGGGAACGTCTCATTGATCTGTTCACAAAATATGTACCACAACTACATGTGTATCAGAGGGACATTACCTGAAGTTCTGGAATTTTTTAGAAAACATTGCTGTAACCCAGGTACTATGGAGACTGTAGGTGACTGCAAAAGCATGGAATAGATGGGGAAGGCTGCAGGAAGACCCTTCATCCAGTCTGGGCAGGGAAATGTTAAAAGTGGGAACTGAAAGAAGAGAAAGTTGATACCATCTGCGGAGCCCCCCCTGTGCTCATCACTGATTGAAAAGCTGGTGAGGAACAAAAGAGCCATGGTCTCTGGCTTCACAGGGGCTTCAAACCTACAGAGAAAGTGACCACTATGCAAACTATGCAAATCTATTAGGATTTACAAGTCTGTACACTGCTTGAAAGAGAAGTGTAGGAAGCTTTAAGGGCATGTACACAGTGCATCCTGACCTGACCTGTGTGTAGAGTGAATGTTTTCTTCATAAATCATCATATACACAAAACTTTACTTTTAAAATTGCCAATATTGTCTGTCCTCTGAAGAACCCTTGATGTCTGTGCTTACTTGTCACACAGTTCATGGTGAAGGAGGTAGGTGTCAACCCTGTGTGTACCTAACCCATGATGCTACGCCATGGTCAAAATCTCCTGCATCCTATATTTTGGAGTAGAATCCAGTGACTATTTCATAAGCTAGTCCAGGTTTGTTGTGGTCTGGAAATATGTTTACAAGTTCTTTGACCAATCTGCTCTGACACTGCTCTGCTGCCTAGAAGTCCTGGTGACATAGGTCAAGGCAAAGCCAGCTTCAACCCACAGACATGTGAGTGAAGTCAAGCCAGGTGATTCAAACTCCCAACTGTAGAAACAACCCCAGACAGGGAACTCTCCCTATTAAAACCCCAGAGATCAAAAAAGCAGAAACGGCCAACCCCACTGCTCCCTGCTCAATTCCTAATCCCATGAAACATGAGCAAATTAATAGTGTTTTCTATAATTATTTAATAAACTAGGATTTCAGCGTTGTTCTTCCTCACCTTGAAGAGGTGGGGGGCCAAGATCATTTTCCCTCATAGAACTTATTTTCAAAAAAATAATAATGTATGGTTCTATGATTCAGTTTTTAAAATAAAACATTTACTCTGAAATGACACACTTGTCCATGTAAAACACATAAGTTTAGATAGTAGTAGTTGGACCTTGCAATATAGAGAACACATGTACTCTGAAAATTCTGTGATTGCCCATAGCCCTGGTTATCTCACAATACCCATGTGGCTTCATGGTTCTGTCACTGTGCAGAGAGAGATTCAAAGTTGGCAGCAGGTAGAAAAGCTCTCAGCTTCATTCCTACAGTTCATAGACATGGGAGATCTCAAATGCTGTTTGATAGGTATTGCTCATATGAACCTGCTTAATTAACTCAGTCCTTCCAAATAGGCTGGTTAACATTTCACAAATTATCATCTTTTTTCAATTTCCCCTCTCCAACTGTCATGCAGCATTTTAGATGTATTTTATACTTTTCTGTTATTCATTAATTTGTATTTTTGTTTCTTCTATCAACCTGGTTGCCTAAAATGAGAATCTCCATTTAGAAAAATTTAGTATTTCTTATTAATCCTTCAGCCCTCACTCCTGTCCCCACTAGGTACTGGGGAAAATATTACAAAGTCTATTTTGATGCTGTTTTTTACTCATCAAAGATGTAGTAAATTATTGATTTCAGAAATCTGGAGTGAATCTGGACTGGTGGAGATGGGAAAGGAAGTGTTTCACAAAATGAAGGGCTTTTAACTTGCTTTGCTTCAATTCACCCTGAAATGTCTATTTAACTCAGTATAATTAGGGGCCTATTGCTTACATTCATACCATCCATTTTCCAAAACAAATGGTAAGAATTTGATTTTCCTCACTCACACTGATTTATACATTCAATGAAATACCAATCAAAATTCCAAAAGCCTACTTCAGAAAATTAGAAAAGGCAATTATCAGGATTGTAGGAATACAGCCAATGGATTAAGCAGATAAGGCTTAGCTCTCACTAAAACAACAAAGAAAAAGCCAGAGGCTGCCATGGGGACCTGTTTTGGGGCACAGCAAACCAGGACACTGCTTACCAACTAACAGAAGAGTGAAGGTCAGAGACATGAAGAGGCCAAAACAAGTGAGTTATTAAACCTCCAGGCTGCCAGGAAGGGTTCCTCTCCCCCACCCCCAAGATAAGCAAAGATAAAATTCCCAGTGAATTGTATCTGAAGAGGAGAGCTAGTTATTTGAGACTATTCATAAAATTGACAAACCCTTAGCTAGACTAATAAAGAAAAACTGAGAGAAGATGCAAATACGCAAAATAAGAAATAAGGAAGGGAATATCACCACTGACTCTACAGAAATAAAGATTATCATAAGAGGATACTTTGAAAACTTATATGCCAACAAGCCTACATTGACAAAAGAAGAAATGGATGAACTCAACAGACCAATTACAAGAAAAGAGATACAATCAGTCATCAAAAAACTCCCAACTAAGAAGAGCCCAGGACCAGAAGGCTTCACAGGTTAATTCCACCAACATTCCAGGAAGAACTAACACCAATCTTGCTTAAACTCTACCACAAAATAAAAGAAGAAAGAACATTACCTAACTCATTCTATCATGCCAACATCACCCTAAAACCAAAGCCAAAGATGCCACAAGAAAGAAAAACTATAAACTCATTTCTCTTATAAACCTACATGCTAAAATCCTCAACAAAATACTTGTTAATCATATTCAAAAATACATCAAATGAATTATACACCATGACCAAGTGGGTTTCACCCTGGGTGTATGCAAGGATGGTTCATCATAAGAAAATCAATCAATGTAATACACCACATAAACAGATCCAAAGGAAATAAACACATGAAATCTCTAGAGATGCAGAAAAAGAATTAAAAAAAAAAAAAATACAGCACACTTTCCTGATTAAAACACTGCAACAGATAGGAACAGAAGGAAACTTTCTGAACACAATAAAGGGTATATATGAAAAACCCACAGCTAACATCATATTCAGTGGAGAAATCCTAAAAGCTTTCCCTCTAGAATGCCCTATATCACCGCTCCTATTTAACATTGTGTTACAAGTACTTGCTTCAGCACTGATGCAAGAAGCAGCTAGAAAAGGCATCCCAATTGGAAAGGAAGAAGTCAAAATTTCACTATTTACAGATGACATGATCCTATACATAGAAAGCCCTGAGAAAACTAAAACAAAGCTTTTAGAGCTAATGAATGAGTTCAAAGTTGCAGGCTATAAGATCAATGTGCAAAAATCAGTAGCATTTCTATACGCCAATAATGAGCAATCTGAGGAGGAAGCCAAGAAAAAAAATACCATTTACAATAGTAACTAAAAGATCAAATACCTAGGAATAAATTTAACTAAAGATGCAAATGACTTATACAGAAAAATTACAAAACACTGTTAAAGGAAATCCAAGAAGAATTAAATAAATGGAAGAATATTCCCTGTTCATAGACAGGAAAACTAAACATTATTAAGATGTCTATCCTACCCAAACTAATCTACAGGTTTAATGAAATCCCAATAAAAATCAACACAGGATTTTTTTTACTGAATTGGAAAATCTAACCATCAAACTTATTTGAAGGGTAGAAGGCCCCAAATAGCCTAAGACATATTGGAAAGGAAAAATGAAATTGGAGGAATGACACTACCTGACTTTAAAAGATACTACAAAGCTACAGCGGTCAAAATTGCATGGTATTGGCAGGAGGGCAGACATACTGACCAATGGAACTGAATTGAGAGTTCTGACATAGATCCTCACATATACAGTCATCTGATACTTGACAAGGCCACCCAAGCCCACGCAACTGGGAGAGAATGGCCTCCAATATTACATTATTACTATTAACCACAGTCCATAAGTCACTCCAGTTGCATTTTTCCCATGCTTCTCCAAATTCCCACCACCCTGCAATAGGGATGTACATGTGCTCTAGCTCACAAAGGACACTCTTGCATCTGTACCATCAATCACAATTCTCATCCACCTCTGGGTTTACTGTAATATTCAGTCCCTAGATTATTCTCTACCTTTCTGTCAATTGGCATTTATGTCCCTAGACTACCATTTTCAGCCACATCCCCATTTATAAACCAGCTGTTATTCACTATAATGTGTTACCATCAACTGTACATTTCCACACTTTTACAGAAAAGCTAATTAAAGCTTCTACATACATTAAATATCAGTAGTCCATCTCAGTCCTCCTCTTATCTCCTTTAAGAATCCACCACCTACCACCAGGTCTTGAAGATATATTCCTACAATTTCTTATAGAAGCTTTATGGTTCTTGCTTTTATATTTAGCTTTTTTATTCATTTTGAGTTACTTTTTGTATAAGATGTGAGATAGGGGTCTTCTTTCCTTCTTTTGCTATGGATATCCATATTTCTCAGCACCCTTTTTTGAATGGTCTGTTCTGGCTGAGGTGGGTGAGTTTGACAGACTAGTCAAACATCACTTGACCATAGATGTGAGAGTCTGTTTTTCAACCATCAGTTTGGCTCCATTGGTCTATGTGTCTGTCTTTATGCCAGTACCATACTGTTTTTACCACTGGAGCTAGGTAATGTGACTTAAGGTCTAGAAATGAGAGTTCTCCAACTTTGCTTTTCCTTTTTAAGATGTTTCTGGCGATTTAGGACCCCTTACCCTTCCAAATATATTTGATAATCATGTTTTCCATTTACTTAAAAAATGCTGGTGGAATTCTTGGCGGGATTGCATTGATTCTGTACATCAGTATGAGTAGAACTGACATCTTAGTGATATTTAGTCTTCCATTCCGTGAGCATGGAATGTTCTTCCAATTATTTCAGTCTTTTTTAAATTTCTTTTAACAATGAGTTGTAGTTTTCTGAATAAAAGTCCTTTACATCATTGGTTAAGTTTATTCCTGAATATTTAGGTTTTATCTGTCATATTTTATTTTCCCCACTCTTTTGACACTTTTAGTTACTTTTATTGATATAATCTTCATTTCTAGACTCTCTTTCAGGCATCTTTCAGCTTCCTCCCTGCGAGAGGCGGGGCTAAAGCCTAGGCTAGGGCTGCAGGCCAATCTGGGTGGAAAAAAACAGTCTCTACCATCACTATGATTTTCAGTCAGCCCGGCTTCCCCTCATGCTGGGGGTGGAGTCAAAATGGTGGCTACTAGCCTCCTTCTGACTTGGACAGGCTCAAACTAGCGGTTCTTAGGGTTATATTTTAGCCAGCCAAATTTACTAACCAGTAGCTGAGATCCGTGGCCAACCATCTCTTCCTCCCCTGTTTTTGGGAAATGGAGCTTCCAATTCCTACCACAGAATAGCTCCTGGGGTGGCTTGTGCTTCCAAAGTAGGATGATCACCGGCCTCTGTGGCATGGCCTGCAGTTTCCCAGAGAGGCTGGCACAGCTCCCCCCAGCTTCCTTCCTGCCAGAGGTGGGCCTATGGCTTAGGCTAGAGTGGCAATCTGATCTAGATGGAAAGAAGCTGGGTCCTGCCAGCACTGTGATTTTCAGTCAGCCCCACTTCCCCTTGAGTCAGGTGCAGACTTAAGATGGCAGCTACCAGCCTCTTTCTGCCTTGGAAAGGTTCAAACTTTAACTGTTCTTAGGATTATACTTTAGCCCACTGAATTTACTAATCAGTAGCTGAAGTTGATACCCAAGTGTCTCTTCCTCCCCCATTTTTGGGAAGTGGAGCTTCCAATTCCAGCTGTGGAACAGCTCCCGAGGCAGCTTGTGCCTCCAGTGGAAGATGGGTACCAGCCTCCGTGGCATGGAGAGCTCTACTTACGAATCTTCTCTGAAGATGGGTAGTCTCCTCCTTCCATTCTTTCAAGGATGTTACAAGATGCACTTCTGGCTTTCTGAAGCCCCTAAACAAGTGCTCTAGATAGCTCTGGGTGATCACCAACTGCCCCGTAGCAGGAGTTGATTCTAGGAGCTCTTTACTCTGCCACCATCTTGCTGGTTGTTCTACTGGCTTCATTTTAAAGAAGATTTGGATCACAGAATAATTACAACTAGGGCAGGGGAGGATCATTGATGTGGGGTGTCAGTGATGGGGTATATATATATATGTGTGTTCAAATGGTATATAAATGTGTTCAAATGTTCATGGGGCTTTGTCACAGTAGGTGGAGATACACACAATAACTGAGAGAGTATTGAATTCCCATACTGGAGAGCTCTGCCACATTCTCTAATGAGGAGCAACAGTCCCCCAAGTGCAGGGACAATGACTTGCAAAGGAGGATGGTCCACTGATGGGTCCCTGATATTGACAATTATGTTTGTGAGCCTTTGCTCTTGTAATTGAAACTTAGCCCAATGTTGTGGGGTGCCTAAGAGTTGCCTCCTGAGGTTCTCTTTGTGCTCAAATGTGGCCTCTTTCTAAGCCAAACTCAGCATATAAATGCAATACTGTCCCCCCAGTATGAGACATGACTCCGAGGTATAAGCCTCCCTGACACCAAAGGATTACTACCAAGCACCAACTAGCAGTGCAACTGGGAAAAAAGACCTCAAATAAAAGGGGGAAAAGGTAAAGACAAATGAGTTTATATGGCTAAGAGACTTCAAAGTGAGTGGGGAGGTCATCCCAGAGGTAACGCTTATGCATATCTCAGCAGGATTTCACAGACTGCCAAAGTGGATACTACTCCAAATAGTGGGGCCTCTGAGGCCTCTGGAGAAACCTAGGTTCTATGGTCAGGGCAGATAGCTCCAGAATTTGGTGCCTTGCCAGTGGGCCCTACTTTGGAGTTTGTGCTCCTGAGAGTGACAGAGGTGGACTCGGTTATGGTTTCCCTACACATGGCTCATCTGTCTCTTCTATTTAAACTTATATTTGGTGCTGGAGTTTGTAGGTATACATCCAAGAGACTAGAATCTTTGGGCTGTCCATGTGCCAGCTGGGCCCTGAGCCTCAGTAGAATTGCAATACCTACTCTCCAGTTCATTGGACTCACCGAGGACAACTAACAAGGAGGTGAGGATTGACAACCACCAAACCAAGAAACTGCAAACAAGAGAATCTCATCCTTCAGCTGTATGGGATTGAAGCCCCCTCTCAATGAGAGGTGGAGTGGACATAACCACCCCAGAATCCTCAGGATTGAGGAATGAACTATGGACTAGAGTGGACTTACTGATATTCCACTATATACTTATTGTGATTCTAGCAAAGAAGAAATTACAACATTGATGTGGAGGCAGTGGCCACTGGAGGCTTCTAGGGAATAGTCCTGAAAGACATTGCAATGACAGATATAGACCATTTTATATCTTCCCATAACCTGCAGAACTGTGTGGGAGAAGAGTGTAAACTACAATGTGAACTATGGTCCATGCTCAGTGGCAATGCCCCAGGATGCATTTATCATCTGCAATGAATATGCCACACTAATGAAGGATGTTTATGTGGGAGGGTATAGGAGGTATGGAGAGTGGGGCATATGGGATTCCCTAAATTTTTTGTGTAATATTTACATAATTTAAGTATTTCTAAAAAAATAAAAATAAAATATTAATTTCAAAAAAAAAGAAAAGGCAATTACCAAACTCATTTGGAAGGGAAAATATACCCAAATTGCCAAAAGCATTCTAAAAAAGAAGAGTGACGTGGAAGGAATTTCACTGCCTACCCTTGAAACATATTACAAAGCTACAGTGGTCAAAACAGCATGGTACTGACATAAATATAGACACATCAATCAGTGGAATAGAATTGCAAACCCAGACATAAACCCTCATCTCTATGGTCAACTGGTTTTTGACAAACCTACCAAGTCCATGTTAATGGGATAAAACAGTCTCTTCAACAAATAGTGCTGGGAGAACTGGATATCTATAACCAAAAGAATGAAAAAGAACCTCTATCTCACTCCCTATACAAGAATCAACTCAAAATGGATCAAAGACCTAAATATAAAAGCTGGGAACATAAAACTACTAGAAGAAATTGTATGCAATCAACTCCAAGACCTTGTGGTAAGTGGTGGTTTCTTGGACCTTACACCCAAAGCACGTGCAACAAAAGAAATAAATAGATAAAGGGGAGCTCCTCAAAATTGAACACTTTTGCACCTCACAGGACTTTGTCAAAATGGTCAAAAGGCAGGCAACTCAATGGGAGAAAATACTTGGAAATCCCATGTCCAATAAGGGTTTAATATTCATGATATAAAGAGATGTTACAACTCAACAATAAAATGACAAATGACTGGAGTAAAAAATGGGCAAAACACTTGAATAGACATTTGTCCAAAGAAGAAATACAAATAGCAAAAAAAACAAAAACAAAAAACCACATGATAAAATGCTCAACATCACTAATGATTAGGGAAATACAAATCAAAACTACAATGAGATCTCATTTCACACCTATCAGAATGGTCATTATTAAAAACACAGAGAACTACAAGTGTTGGAGAGGATGTGAAGAGATAGGAACACTAATTCACTGTTGGTGGGAATGCAGAATGGTACAGCCACTGTGGAGGGGTGTTTGGCAATTCCTAAGGAGGTTCAATATAGACTTGCCACGTGACCGTGAATTACCACTACTGGGTATATATTCAGAAGAACTGAGAACAGTGACACAAACAAACATCTGCATGCCTATGTTCATAGCAGTATTATTCATGATTGCCAAAGGTTGGAAACAACCCAGGTGTCCATCAACCGATGAATGGATAAACAAATGGGTGTAATCACACGATAGAATATTATGTAGCTGTAAATAAAGTTCTAAAGCATAAGAAAACATGGATGAACCTGGGCAGCAGTATGTTGAGCCAAGAAAGCCATACACAAAAGAATAATTATTATATGATTGCATTACTATGAACCAAATGTATTGTGTAACATATTGTATGATTTAAACATTTTTTGTGTATCCAGTACATTTACTTGAGAATGAATGTTTTTATCCAACTACATTTTCTTTTTATTTCTAAATTATTGTTTATATTTCCAATTATTAAATATACAAAATGAAGTTTAAAAAAAGGGAAAATAAAGAATTTGCTTTTCTTAAGTATCAGTTTGTGGCCTAAAACATATATCCATTTATTCTTAGTGGTTACCCAAAATTCCTATTTTACAGAGACAACTATTTCTGCTTTCACTGAACCAATTCCTTCCATAGAAGTAGCATGGAGAAAATAAAGAGTTAATTTTTCATCAATTACTTAGTGAGGAGTCTTTCAACACACAAAGGGAGACAGAAAAAGGTAAATGAACTGATAGTGATTAGTAGATAAATAACCAAATACTTATTCGGTTATTCACACAGAAAATTAGGTAATGTATACAGAGAAGAAAAATAAAATTCATGGCATGGATGGTTCAGCAGTTTTCAATTCATACTTGTTAAAACAACATTGATAAACAGAGGCCCTTTGTGCAATACGTGAGATTCCCTGAGTAATTCATGAGCACAGCCACCAATGTACTGACAGCTAATTTGTGTCCCCTCAGGTCCCCCAGGGGACCCATTGGAGGTGCTTCCTACTGCCAGGGCAGAAGAGGAAAACCCATCCAATGCCAAGGTAAGGTTGTCTTTCTTTGCTTGAAATAGATAGGTTGCTTTCTTCATTTTTGTCTTTTCAGTCAAGTTCAGATTTGAAAACATGATGTAGATTATGGAATTTAGGTACTACCTTCTTGTGTGTGTATGTGTAGTGTGTGTGTGTGTGTGAGTAGAATCTCTTACTAACTGATAGTTGGTTCCAAGGGCATTCAATGTAGGTACCATTAGATTGGAATTGATTAGATTGTGTATGATAAAAGGTCTTTTCATTAATGGCAATTTTTCCTCCTTGGATTAAGAATTTTTAATTGTCAACCAAAATGGACTTGAAAGAAAAATCTTCAAGGCCTTTTCTACAGATTTCTTCTATCTTGCTTTTGTGTTCTTGACATGATCACTGTTTCCCATCTGGTTTTTAAAAGACACCAAGAAAGCAAAAAAACTGTGCAAACAGTACTCAGCATGATATGAACCTCACAGTGTTTGCTTTCCTTCATTGCAGATGTCCTCAAGTACAAGAGGAAAAGGTGTGTATTCTGTTATCTCTCTGCCTCAGGAAAGAAATCTAGATGACTATGATGTCTTTAGTGTGGACAGCCCAGTGATTCTGCATTCCATGTGGAAGCCAGGATTGAGAGTATGCTAAGAAAAATTGATTTTCAGAAAAAGATCTTTGACAAGTTTCTACAGTTCCTGAAATCAGCTTGATTCCCTCTGGGTGGTCTGGCTTACCATAAATTGGAGTTGTGGGTTGTCAATGGATTAAGTCTATGTTGCGTGATTGTGTATGCTTGTGTATTTCTGCATATTTCTCCTAGACACAGCTCTTATTTATACAGAACAATAGCTACTGTCAACTATGTCAAGAAACTAACCTCATCTTACTACTGCAAAGTTTACATATAGGAACTCATTCAGTCCTCATCACAGCCATATTTAGCAAGATTACTAAAGACACAACTCAGATGGAGAACCCCAGGTATAGAGACAAATATTCCCAATCTCATGTGGAAGAGCTTAATATGTACCCCATCAAGTAACCTCAGTGTTGATACACTGAAAACTGTGAAATGGGAATATTAGACACTGTACAAGGGAGGTCTAACATCTGTGTGTATTACAGTTTCCAAATACTGCACATTATTATAAGGTAAGCTAAGTACTCACATCACCTACTGCAACTTTCACGTGACTTCATATCTGTCTGTTGGGCATTTTAAGTAAACAAAAAATGACAAGATTTTCTTGAAACCTGCCTTTAATTCACATGGGTCTATTAGGCAACTTATGAAGAATGGAATCAAAAGTTTGAACCATAAATAAATTATTAATAATGTTCCTACTTTTGTCTGTCAGTAAGTTGTCAACAGCTCTTTCAATTGGGAAGATTATCCCAGGATTTTGCCTAAAGGGTAAAAAATGAAAATTTATTTCTCAGCCCATTCACACCCAGTCCTTAAGTAGCATGAAAATCACTATCTGGCCAAAGAAGAGGGAACACCAGAAGGTATCCCCCAGCAACTGCCCTACAGAAGGTAATGGGGAAATGTAAACATTATGCCAATTCAAGAACAATAATTGGGACTCGGGGAAGATGGCAGACTAGTAAGACCGGGGAATCTCTTCTCCTCCAGAAAAATCTCTAGAGAAGAGGCTGAAACAGCCCCAAAAAAGATCTTCTAGGGTTTAAGACAGCAGAAAAAGATCTTCTAGGGTCTAGGACAGCAGTCAAAAGCTGGACAGCACCCAGGGGAGAGAGGGACAAAGAAGGGAAATCATGACAACAACAGAACCGTGAGTTGAAAGCAGCAGCTACTGCTGCCGGCACCATCCCCCACACTAAAGCCACTTTAGAATTCTCAGGCCTCTGAGCCTGCAACTACAGACAAAGGGGGATCCAGCGATCTACCACCCCAGGAAAGGGGAGAGGGAGGGACACAGCCTAAGGTGGACTCAGCTTCTGACCAATAAATTTGGTCTGCTGTGTCCCACGAGCCCATCCAGGCCAGGTGAGACCACACAGTGTTTGCCCTGGGAGCCAGGGAAGGGCAGGAGAAATCCAACCCTGGCAATCTCCCTCTCTGCTAACTGGAACTAATTGTTGAGGAGCCCCAGGAAAGGCAAGAGAGAGGGAAACAGCCTAAGGCTGACATAGTTTTTCATCACAAAGTTGTTCAGCTGTGTCCCAAGAGCCCTCCCAGGCTGGGTGGGGCTGCACCATTGTTTGCCTTGGAGCCTGCAAGAAGCTAAAGATATACAACCCTCCCAATCTCCTCCTCTACTAACAGGAACAGATTGTTGAGGATTCAGAGGGGAGCGGAAATATTTCCTAACTGGGAAAAGGGAGGGGGCTACCAGAAAAGGATGGAGAACTGTCTCAAAGAAACTTTGAATTACAAGGCTCCTAACCTCCAGACAGGAAGCTCTATCACATTGACATGGTCTGTGTTGGAAAAAATACACTTCAACCAGGCAATGAACTGAGAGCTGCCAAAGAGAGCCATCTCCTGGCAGACCAAGGAAGTGCACAAAAGAAAATAAAAAATAAGTAAGAGAGGCTTTTTCTGGACTCTATAGCCTCCCAGACAAATGCCCCAGGAAGCAACTCTACAACAAATTACTGCGTCCAGTGCCCAGTTTTGAGCAACTAGCAGTACCATCCTAATAATCCAGGTTGAGCCAAAAATCAAAGAGCAGTGGTAACCCACAGCCTCCTACCACTAAATCCTTACAAAAGAGAAAGAAAATTGAGCATGTGAGTAAACTACATCCTAATCAGATGGCTAGATATCATCAAAAAAATATGAGCCATACTAAGAAAATAAAAGACATAGCCCTAGAAAAGGAATACATCAAAGCCCCAGAAGAGATGCAGAATTTGAGAGAACTAATCAGCGAGATTTGCACAAATTTCCAAAATCAAATTAATGAGTTGAAAGACAATCAAGTTAAAGAGATAATTGACATCAAAAAGACAATGAGTGAACGCAATGAAGAATTTGAAATCCTGAACAGAAAAGTAACAGGGCTCATGGGATGAAAGACACAACAAGTGAGATCAAAACCACATTTGAGGCATATACCAGCAGATTCAAAGTGAAAGAAGAAATAATAAGTGATACCGAAGACAGAACAGCTAAAATTGAAGAAAAGAAAGGAGAGAGAGAGAAAAGAATGGATAAAATTGAGCAGGTGCTCAGGGCATTGAATGACAACCCAAAACCCAACAATATACATGTCACAGGAGTTCCAGAAGGAGAAGAGTAGGGAAAAAGGGCAAAAAGAGTATCTGAGGAAATAATAGCTGAAAATTTCCCAACTCTCACAAAAGAAATGAACCTACATGTCCAAGAAGCCCACCCTATCAAAATAAATCTAAATAGACCTACTCCAAGAAACATACTACTCAGAATGTCAAATGTCAAAGATAAAGAGAAAATTCTCAGAGCAGCAAGGGAGAAGAAAACCATTACATATAAGGGATGTCCAATAAGAGTTAGCAGATTTTTTTTCAGAAACCACGGAGGCAAGACAGTGGTATGATACAATTAGGATACTGAAAGAGAAAAACTGCCAGCTGAGAATTCTTTATCCAGCAAAACTGTCCTTCAAATATGAAGGTAAGTATAAAATATTTACAAACAAACAGAAACTAAGAGAGTTTGCATAAAAGAATCCACCTTTGCATGAAATATTAAAGGAAGCCTTAAGAACCTGAAAGAAAAGGACAGGAGAGACAGGCTTGGAGGAGAGTATAGAAGAAACAATAGCTGAAAGGATAACCAAAAGAGTAAAAAACAGACAATAACAAGATGATATATGAAAACCAAAGAATAAAATGGCGGAAGTAAATAGTGCATTTACAATAATATCATTGATTGTGAATGGATTAAACTCACCAATCAAAAGACACAGGCTGACAGAATGGATTTAAAAACATGAGTCTTCCATATGCTGCTTACAAGAAACATATCTTAGACCCAGAGATAAAACCGGCTGAAAGTAAAAGGTTAGAAAAAGATAGTTCACGAGAATAATAACCAGAAAAGACCAGGGTAGCTATACTAATATTAGACAAAACAGAGTTTAAATGCAAAAAAGTTATAAGAGATACAGAAGGCCATTATATATTAATAAATGAGACGATCCACCAGGAAAATATAACAGTCATAAATATCTATACACCTAACCACATGCCCCAAAATACATGAGACAAACTCTAACAAAACTGAAGGTAGAAGTAGATATTTCTACAATAATCCTTGGATACTTCAACACCCACTCACATCATTAGATAGAACAAATAGACAGAAGATCAACAAGGAAACAGAGAATTTGAACAATATGGTAAACAAGTTAGACCTAACAGACATATACAGAACACTGCATCCAAACTCATGCAGTGCCCATCGATCTTTCTCCAGGACAGAATACATTAGGTCACAATGCAGCTCTCAATAAATATAGAAAGACTGAAATTATACAAAGGGGAAGCGACTGGGGCTCAATTGGTTGGGCTCCCGTTTACCATATGGGAGACCCTGGGTTCGATTCCTGGAGCCTCTTGGTGAAGGCAAGCCAGCCCACGCGGCACAGTAAGCTGACGGCCCGCGGGGCGCAGTGAGCTGCAGCGTGGTGCGGTGGTGCAGCAAGATGATGCAACAAAGGGTGACAAGCAGACACAGAAAAACGCAAAGCAAATGGACACAGAGAGCACAAGCAGAAAGGGGGGGGGGATAAATAAATAAATAAAAATAAATCTTAAAAAAACAAAAATTATATAAAGCACCTTCTCAGATCATAATGGAATGAAACTGGAAGTCAATAATAAAAAGGAAAAAAGTAAATTCGCAAATGTGTGGAGGCTGAACGACACACTCCTAGTTAATCAGTGGGTCAAAGAAGAAATTGCAAATGAATTCAGTAAATATATTGAGACAAATGAAAACAAGAACACAAGCTATCAAAACTTATGGGATACAGCAAAGGCATTCTTGAAATTTGTAGCAATAAATGCTTATATTAAAAAAGAAAAAAGAGCTAGACTGAGAGATTTAACTGAACTACAGAAACTAGAAAAAGAACAGCAAACCAATCACAAAGCAAGCAGAAGGAAAAAAATAATAAAGATTAGAGCAGAAATAAATGAAAATGAGAACAAAAAAAAACAATAGAGAAAAATCAACACAACCAAAAGCTGGTTCTTTCAAAAGATCAATAAAATTGACAAACCCCTAGCTAGACTAACAAAGAAAAAAGGAGATAAAATGCAAATAAACACAATCAGAAATGAAAGGGGAGAAGTTACAAATGACCCTACAGAGATAAAAAGAATCATAAGAGGATATTATGAGAAATCATAGGCCAAGAAACTAGACAACCTGGATGAAATGGACAAATTCCCAGAAATGCACAACCAACATACACTGATGCTACAAGAAATACAAGAACTTAACAAACCAATCACATTTAAGGAGATTGAATCCATCATCAAAAATCTTCCAGCAAAGAAAAGTCCAGGACCAGATGGCTTCACAGGTGAATTCTACCAAGTATTTAGAAAAGAATTAACACCAACCTTGTTTAAACTCTTCTAAAAAATTAAAGAGGAGGGAAAATTACCCAACACATTTTATGAAGCCAATATCACCCTAATATCAAAGCGAGATAAAAATACTACAAGAAAAGAAAATTACAGGCCAATCTCCTAATGAACATAGATGCAAAAATTCTCAACAAAATACTTGCAAATTGAATCCAACAGCATATACATCACAACCAAGTGGGATTTATTCCTGGTATGCAAGGCTGGTTCAACATAAGAAAATTCATCAATGTAATACACCACATTAACAAATTGAAGGAAATAAAACACATGATCATATCAATCAATGCAGAAAAGGCATTCAACAAAATCCAACATCCTTTTTTTCATAAAAACACTTCTGAAGATAGGAGTAGAAGGAAAATTCCTAAATATGTAAAAAGACACAGCCACATCACACTCAATGGGGAAAGGTTGAAAACTTTCCCTCTAAGATTGGGAACAAGACAAGGATGCCCAATGTCACCACTGTTATTCAATATTGTACTAGAAGTTCTAACTAGGGCAATTAGACAAGGAAAAAAAATTAAAGGCATCCGAATAGGAAAAGAGGAAGTAAACACTCACTGTTTGTAGATGACATGATCCTGTACTTAGAAAATCCTGAAGTATCCACTACAAAGCTACTTGAGCTAATACATGAGTTCAGCAAAGTGATAGGATACAAGATCAACACACAAAAATCTGTAATGTTTTTTGTACAATAGTACTGAACAATCTGAGGAGGAAATCATGGGGAAAATTCTATTTTCTATAGCAACAAAAAGACTCAAATACCTAGGAATCAATTTAACCAAAGTAGTAGTATATGCAGAGAACTACAAAACAATGCTAAAAGAAATTTTTAAAAGACCTAAACAAATGGAAAGACATTCTGTGTTCATGGATTGGAAGAATAAATACTGTGAAAATGTCAATCTTAACCAAACTGCTTTATAGATTCAATGCAATACCAATCAAAATCACAACAGCTTACCCTACAGATTCATTTGAAAGGGAAAGAGCACCTGAATACCCAAAAGCATTCTAAAAAAGAAGAGCGACATGAGAGGAATTTCACTGCCTGATCTTGAAACATATTACACAGCTACAGTGGTGAAAAAAGTATGGTACTGGCATAAAGAAAGACACATCCATCAGTGGAATAGAATTGAGAATCCAGAAATAAACCCTCACCTACACAGTCACTAGGTTTATGACAAACCTACAAAGTCCATGTTAACAGGACAAAACAGTCTCTTCAACAAATGGTGTTGGGAGAACTGGGTATCTATAACTGAAAGAATGAAAGAGGATCCCTATCTCACCCTCTGTACAAGAATCAATCAAAATGGATCAAAGATCTAAATATAAAAGCCAGGACCATAAAACTAATCAAAGAAAATGTCAGGAAACATCTTCAAGACCTTGTAGTAGATGGTGGTTTCTTGGACCTTACACACAAAGCACGTGCCACACACACACAAAAATAGATAAATGGGACCTCCTCAAAATTAAACACTTTTGCACCTCATAGGACTTTGTCAAAAGGGTGAAAAGGCAGCCAACGCAATGGGAAAATATATTTGGAAAACACATATCCGATAAGGGTTTAATATCCATGATATATAAAGAGATGTTACAACTCAACAATAAAAAGACAAATGACCCAATTAAAAAATGGACAAAAGACTTGAATAGACATTTATCCAAAGAAGAAATACAAATGGCAAAAAAACACATGAAGAAATGGTCAACATCACTAATGACTAGGGAAATGCAAATCAAAACTACAATGAGATATTATTTCACACCTATCCAGAATGGCCACTATTAAAAGACAGAGAACTATAAGTGTTGGAGAGGATGTAGAAAGATAGCAACACTTCTTCACTGTTGGTGGGAATGAAGAATGGTACA
Source organism: Tolypeutes matacus (assembly GCA_026826555.1). Taxonomy (NCBI): domain Eukaryota; kingdom Metazoa; phylum Chordata; class Mammalia; order Cingulata; family Chlamyphoridae; genus Tolypeutes; species Tolypeutes matacus. The sequence goes on along the minus strand of JAKSZT010054273.1, from coordinate 892,720 downwards.
GCCACTGTGGAGGACTGTTTGGCAGTTCCTAAAGAAGTTGAATACAGACCTGCCACATGACCCTGCAATACCACTACTGGGTATATACCCAGAAGAACTGAGAGCAGTGACATAAACAGACATCTGCACATCAATGTTCCCAGCAATATTATTCACGATTGCCAAAGTTGGAAACAACTCAGTTGTCCATCAACAGATGAATGGATAAACAAACTGTGGTCTATTAACACGATGGAATATTATGCAGCTGTAAGAAGAAATGAAGTCGTAAAGCATATGACAACATGGATGAATCTGAAGGACATTATGTTGAGTCAAGCAAGCCAGACACAAAAAGACAAATACTGTATGACTGCATTACTATGAACTGAATATATTGTGTAAGATATTGTTTGAGTCAAAAAAATTTTATATGTATCCAGTTTTTAATTGAGAAATGTATTTATTCATCTGTATTTACTTTTTAATTTTTAATCATTTATATTTTCAATTATTAAATGTACAAAATATAGTGAAAAATAAATAAATAAAAATAAAAAACACTCCAACCAGGATTGAACAGAGAGGGTTGCCAAGGATTGCCATCTGCTGGCAAAACTAGGTAGTACATGTGAGAAAATTAAAAATAAATAAGTTAAAGAGGCTTTTTCTGGCCTTTATAGCTTCCCCGCTAAGGCCCTAGGAAGCAGGTCTGCAACCCATTACTGAGTCCAGAGCCCAGGTGGTCTGAGCAACTAACAGGGACAACCCTAACAATCCAGGTCAAACAAAGAATCAAAGAGCAGCAGTAATACACAGCCTCCCTCCACTAAATCCCAATGAAAGAGAAAGAAATTGAGCATCTGAGTAAACTACATCCTAATCAAATGCATAGACATCCAAAAAAATATATGAGCCAGACTAAGAAAATGGAACACATGGCCCAGGAAAAGGAATATATCAAAGTCCCAGAAGAGATGCAGGATTTGAGAGGACTAGTTAGCGAGAAGTGTACAAATTCCCAAAATCAAATTAATGAGATGAAAGACAATATGGCTAAAGAGATGAACAACATCAAGAAGATACTGAACAAGCACAAAGAAGAGTTTGATATCCAGAACAGAAAAGTAACAGAGCTCCTGGGAATGAGAGACACAATAGGTGAGATCAAAAACATATTAAATGCATTAAAAAAGCAAACTTGAAATGATGGAAAAAAGAATAACTGATACTGAAGACAGAACAGCTGAATTTAAAGAGAAAAAAGAACAGAGGGAGAAAAAACTGGAAAAAATTGAGCAGGGGTTCAGGGTATTGAATGACAACACAGAAAGCAACAATATACATGTCACAGGAGTTCCACAAGGAAAAGAGAAGGGAAAAGGGGCAAAAAGAGTTATTTGAGGAAATAATAGCTGAAAATTTCCCAACTCTCAAAAAAGAAATGAACCTACATGTCCAAGAAGCCCACCTTACCCCAATCAGAATAAATCTGGATAGACGTACTCCAAGAAACACACTACTCAGAATGTCAAATGTCAAAAAATAAAGAGAAAATTCTGAGAGCAGTAAGGGAGAAGCAAACCATCACTTACAAGGGATGCCCAGTAAGACTTAGTGCAGATTTCTTATCAGAAACCATGGTGGCCAATAAGACAGTGGTATGATACAGTTAGGATACTGAAAGAAAAACTGCCAGCCAAGAATTCTACATCCAGAAAATAGACCTTCAAATATGAAGGTGAGTATAAAATATTCACAAACAAACAGAAACTAAAGGAGTTTGTAATAAAGAATCCATCTTGCAAAAAAATATTAAAGAAAGCCTTAGAGCCTGAAAGAAAAAGACAGGAGAGAAAGGCCTGGAGGGGAGTACAGAAGAAAGGATAACCAAAAGAGTAAAAAGACCAAAATATGATATGACATATGAAAACCAAAAAATAAAATGGTGAAAATAAATAACGCATTTACAGTAATATCAATGAATGTGAATGGATTAAACTCGCCAATCAAAAGATATGGCTGACAGAATGTATATTAAAAAACATGAGCTGCTTTCAAGAGACACACCTTAGACCCAGGGATACTAACCAGCTGAAAGTGAAAGGTTGGAAAAAGATACTCAATGCAAATAGTAACCAAAAAGAAACAGGGGTAGCTATACTACTATCAGACAAAACAGACTTTAAATTCAAAAACTTACATGAGATAGAGAAGGTCATTAGACATTAATGAAAGGAACAATCCACCAGAAAGATGTAACAGACATAAATATCTATGCACCTAACCATGGTGCCCCAAAATACATGAGACAAACTCTGGCAAAACTGAAAGGAGAAACAGACATCTCTACAACAATCATTGGAGACTTCAACACACCACTCACATCATTAGACAGAACTAGACAGAAGATCGACAAGGAAATAGAGAACTTAAACAATACGATAAATGAGTTAGACCTAAAAGACATATACAGTACAGAACGCTTCATCCAAACTCGGCGGGCTATACATTCTTTTCACATGCCAATGAATCCTTCTCCTGGATAGAACACATGTTAGGGCACAATGCAGCTCTCAATAAATATAAAAAGATTGTAATTATACAAAACACCTTCTCAGATATTAAGGTAATAAAACTGGAAATCAATAACAAACAGGAAAAAGGTAAATTCACAAATGTGTGGAGGCTAAACAACACACTCCTAAATAATCAGTGGGTCAAAGAAGAAATTGCAAGTGAAATCAGTAAATGTATTGAGACAAATGAAAACAAGAACACAACTTAGTCACTGTTGACAGGAATACAGAATGGTACAGCCACCATGGAGGACTGTTTGGCAGTTCCTAAAGAAGCTGAATATAGATTTCCCATGTGACCATGTAATACCACTATTGGGTATATACCCAGAAGAACTGAGAGCAGTGACACAAATAGACATCTGCACACCTATGTTCATAGCGGTGTTATTCACGATTGCAAAAAGCTGCAAACAATCCAGGTGTCCACCAACTGATGACTGGATAAACAAACTGTGGTGTATTCACACGATGGAATATTATGCAGCTGTAAGAAGAAATGACATCATAATATGACAACATGGATGAACCTGGAGAACAGTATGCTGAGAAAAGCAAGCCAGATACAAAAGGACAAATACAGGAAGATTGCATTACTATGAACTAAATGTATTGTGTAACATAGTGTATAATTCCATTTATATAAAATGTAAATACAAATCAATTTATACAGGAAAGAAAAAAGTATTTGTGCAAAAATAGCCAGAAATGGGGGCTGTGGGCAGGAAGCCACGCACAGAGAGATCAAGAGGTGATGGATTTTATTTTATTTTTTTTTTTATTATTATTGAAATAATGAAAATGCTCTAATGACCACTAAGGTGATGAATGCACAACTATGTGATTGTGCCAAATACCACTGATTGTGCACTTTGGATGAAATGTATGCTTTGTTGACATGTATCAATAAAATTGATACTTTTTTTTTTTTTTTTTTAAAGGCAAACAGCACTTAAAAATGGGAAAATATGTGAATACACATTTACCAAAGAAGAACCTTTCAATTCTTCTCATCACTAAGGAAATACAAATTAAAATCTGCTATGAGTTATCATATACACATACCAGAATGGCTAAAATCAAGAGATATAATACCATCTGATAAAGAAGACATGGAAAAACGGGAGCCCTCATACATTTCTGGTGAGAATGCAAAATGGTGCTGACACTTTGGGAAACAATTGTCAGTTTCTTAAAAATATAAACTTACCATAATTCTTGCTAATTCCACTCTGAGAAATCTATCCAAGACAAATGATATCATGTCCATGCAATGAATTCCTAGGGCAAGTTCATGTATGCATAAACTAGGAAAAAAACCCACAAATGTCTATTAACTGGTGCATGGATAACAAAATGTACATCCATAAATAGATTTGCAGCTTTAACTATCTAATTTCAAGCCTCCTCATGCTGCCCTTAGAAGCAGCCCCACCCAGCCTGTCCCTAACCCACCAGGAGGGCACACAGGCCTCTGCAGTACTAACTTTAGCACTAATTATAGGTTCAAATAGGACAGAAGACCCTGTGTAGGGAAACCACAACTGAGTCCAAATCTGTCACTCTGGGGAGCATAAATTTCAAAGTAGGGCCCACTGGCAAGGCACCAAACTCTTGAGCTATCTGCCCTGACTCTACTGTATGTCCCCAGAGCCCTCAGGAGCCATGCTATTTGAGGTAGTATCTACTTTGGCAGTCAAGGAGATCCTGCTGAGACATACATAAGCCTAACCTCTGGAATGACCTTCCGACTTACTTTAAAGTCTCCTAGCCATATAAACTCATTCTTCTTTACCTTTTCCCCCTTTTGGTCAAGGTCTTTTTCCAGTTTCATTGTGAGTTGGTGCTTGGTAGTAATCCCTCAGTGCCAGGGAGGCTCATCCCCGGGAGGAGTCATGTCCCACGCTGGGATGAAGGTAATGTATTTATATGCTGAGTTTAGCTTAGAGAGAGCCACATTTGAGCAACAATGAGGCTCCCAGGAGGCAACTCTTAGGCACCCTTTAATACTGAGTTTCAATTTGAAGAGTTACAGTTCATACACACAGTCATCAGTATCAAGGGCCCGTCAGGAGACCATTCTCATTCACTAGTCATTGCCCCTGTACTTGGGGGATTCTTGCTGACCTATTAGAGAATGTGGCAGAGCCCCCCAGGATGGGAATTCGACATTCTTTCAGTTATTGAATGAATCTCCACTCACCATGGCAATGGCCCATGAATATTTAAACACACTTATATGCCTTATATGCATGTCCAGGTGATCTTCCTCCCATGTATCTCTCATCACTGACACCCCACACCAATGATCCTTCCCTGGCACAGAGAACCACAAGTGCTGGAGAGGACGTGGAGAGATAACAACACTTATTCACTATTGGTGGGAATACAGAATGGTACAGCCACTGTGGAGGACTGTTTGGCAGTTCCTAAAGAAGTTGAATATAAACTGGCCACATGACCCTACAATACTGCAACTGGGTATATATCCAGAAAAACTGAGAGCAGTGACACGAACAGACACCTGCATACTGATATTCACAGAGGCATTATTCACAAATGCCAAAAGTTGGAAACAATTCAGGTGTCCATCAACTGATGAATGGATAAACAAACTGTGATGTATTCACACAATGGAATATTATGTAGCTGTAAGAAGAAATTAAGTCATAAAGCACATGACAACATGGGTGAATCTAGAGGACATTGTGTTGAACAAAGCCAGCCAGACACAAGAGGACAAATACTATATGACTGCGTTACTACGAACCAAATCTATTGTGTAATGTATTGCATGATTCAAGAAAAATTATATGCATCCAGTATATTTAATGGAGAAATGTATGTTTTTATCAGTGTTTTCTTTTTATTTTAAATTATTGATTATATATTCAATTATTAAATGTACAAAATAAAGTTTATTAAAAAAAAAAAAAAAAGAAGTGAGTTTACACAGCCAGGAGGGGTCACAGTGGGACTGGGCCCCCAGACCCCAGACCTCACCTGCCCTGTGTACTCCAAGAAAGCAGAAAGAAGTAAAACAGGGAAGGAAGAAAGAAAATTAAAGGCTCAAGTAACTCATCAGGGCTTAGATCTAAAGACTGCAGAGTGCCTAAGATGAAGATCTCTGGGGTTGGATACACACTCTTACTTGCAAAGTGTTGGGGTCCCTGCAAAACTCCCGGGCTGGGCAGAAACCTGTGCCCCTAGGCCCCTCCCAGAAGGGGTCCCCATTCATTGTGTTCCCCCAGCACACACCAGGTGTCAGTCACGCTCCCCACCCCATGAGCCCGTCCTCTGAGCATGATCAATCTCCTCTGCTAATAACCCTTTAAGAGCTATCTGCTGTGGGCCAGTCACCTAGCAGGCCCTTTCCAGGTGGGAGGCAGAAGAAAGAGACATGGCCTCCGCCAGTCTCTGAGGCAAATCCGAAGCACAGAGCCTGGGAAGGAGGCGCCCTAATAGGGAAAAGATCCCGTCGCACCGCTGAGGGTCAGGAGGGAGGGCAGAAGGCGGACCGTGGGGGGGAACCGGAGGAGGAACTGTTTGGGGGGGGAGGGGCCGTGGGGCGGAGGAGCCGTTGGGGGGGTAAGGGCTGTGGGAGGGGGACCGTGGGGGACGGGGGCCGCGCTGCGGCGTGGGCCCGGGACTCTTATTCTGACATGGGACTCCGCGCCACGGCACAGCCATCTGGCCCGGGACCCCGGCAGGACCCCGCGCACCCCATCTGCCCACGAGGCGCCCGCGGAAGCAGCGCCCCCAGCCCTGCGCGGCCAGGTCCCCAACCAGCGCAGGGCGCGCAGGACAGGCGGCCGCGCCGCGCACAACTTTCCGGGACTTTACGGGCGGCGTGGGAGAGGCGCTCCCGAAACGCAGGAGGGGAAGGCTCGCTCACACCTCTCTTCCGCGCTTATGGGGGTGCCCGCAGGCCCCGCGCCCCACCCCGCCCTGCCCCCCACAGAGCCCGCAGGCGTTCCGCGCCCCGCCGCCAAATTCCGTCGGCAAACTCACCGCTAAGGCAGGGCCGGGACCAGGGCTGCATTCCTGAGGCGGGGCCCTCACTCGCTTCCCCGTCGCCCACAAGGCGGGACAGAGACTCCTTCCTCGCTGCACTCCTGGAAGCGGCGCTGCGTCACAGCCGGAACAAGCGCACCAACTCAGCGTGGCCGTGGCTGCGGCTCTAAAACACCCGGTGGACTGGGCTGGCCCGAAGGAACGGGAGTGCCGGGAGCTCAGCGGGCCAATGAGGTCTGACCTGGGTTCTGGGACTCCGCCCCCAAAGAGGGCATGGCCTGCTCCATGATGGACAGCAACCAACAGCCAATCAACACGCGATCCGGCTGGCGCATGGAATCGAGCCAGCGGTGGGATGGGCCCAAAGGGGCGAAGTGGAGTGACTGACAGGATGGCAGCCAATGGGAATGCGGAGCGGCGACAGGGCGGGAACACCGCGAAAGGCGGGGCCTGGGGACGCGGTCCTTCCGGGGCCTGCTAGTTCGCGCCTTGGCGAGCGGTTTCCCAGGGCTGGTGGCGGCTGCTGCTGACTGACGGGGTAGGGGGTTCACCCCGCTGTGGGAATGTCACCACTCATAATGCACCAGAGGTGGCCTGGGCTGGGCGGGCGTGGTCACTGACACCCGGCTGCGTGCGGGGCCGCTGGAAGCGCGGTCTGAAGGGAATCTGGGCGAGTCGCGTCCTGACCTTGTCCCAGAGCGGGCCCATCGCCCCTGGGCCTCTTGCTCCCCAGAGCTGGGGGCTTGGCTTTCCTGAGGAGAGCCTTCGGGATTCTTGCCCCTAGCCCGCATTCTGAGAATTTTTTTTCCCAAATATATTTTATTGACACCCTACTTTTGCTAAAGTGCCCTTCTTATTGTCCTCAAATAAGTAAGGTTCATTCCCATCTCATGTGTACCGATATCATGTCTTCTGTCTAACACGATCCTCTCCCAGAACGTTACATGGCTCAAACGCTTATTTCCTATTTGGGTGTCAACTCCTTAGGGAGGTCTTCCCTGACCAGCCTCCATCTTCATATCCATATCTATATCTGTTTTTTTGCCCATGTCTATATCTATAAATGGCATGAATATAGCAGAGAAAGAATGCTTATAAAATTTATAGGTGACACCAAATTAGAAAGGATAACCAAACCAGAATTCAAAGAGTTCCATAAATACAAATTATTAATTCTTTCACTTATTCATCAAACATGTATTAAGACACTCAATTTGAAAGCCCATTATGTACCACTCTGTTATAAGAAGGTGATGCAAATTTGAAAACAAAAAGCCACTTCCTCAAGATGCTCAAATTCCACAGAGGCAGATGCACATGAAAACAGAAAACAATGCAAATAGCAAAATGATGTAACACAAGAGATAAAAGATGCTGTGGGAGCCCAGAGGAAGTCTCTGCTTGGTGTAGAGGGAGGAGAGGGTTGGAATGGCATTACAAAGGAAGATAGTCTCAAGGCAGGAGGGGTTAAGAGAGAAGCAGAAAAACAGCTGAGTTGAGAGGCGCTTGCATGGAAAAGGTCTAGCAGTCAAAATTGAGCACAGTCTCAATGCCAATTGAAAAGGTTTTCTTTTGCTTTTAATTTTTTTTTTTTTTTCTCTTTTTGCTAGCATCTTCCTTTGTGGTTTTATCTTGTGTGAACACAACCCTTATTAGGGAAAGAGTGTTTCCAGAGATATTTAACAAGCAAATATTTTCTATTCAAAAGATAACTTAAGTTTATCTTTAAAAGTTTACTGTAAATAAAATGTCTGTGAATTGAAAGAAAAGACATGTTACATAACAATACTTTGCTTTCACCAAGTTAATAAAATCGAGTTTCAAATAATCAGAGAAGGATATCTAAAGTTATAGACAGAGAGATAAATCAGAGTATCTGAATGATTACTTTAGAAATCCAAGTGCAGACAGACTGACACACGCACACACACACACACACCCCTCTGGAAACATGGATTCAGTATTCAATAACCTGGTCATGCCAACTAACAATAGGCTGCTTTTCAGGAGGATCTCTCAAAGATATGGCTGTTAACATGAAAAGAGTCTCCATACTTATATATATATATTTAACTGTATCATTTTTCTCTGAAAGCAGAGCAACCCAAGGTACCTAGGTAACATAATAGTTGATGCATTAGCAAAAGGTAAGTTCAGGATCAATCTAACCATCTGGTGAAATGGTGAGGATGTTGCAGGGGGGTGGACTTGGTGACAAGACAGCATACAACAATCATGCTTTTGGAGGGATTCATTTATTATCTTGTAAGTCCAATTGTTCAATTAGTCCACACGAATCTCTTTGGATACAAAGAAACCAAATGTTTAAAATAAACTTTCACTTCATTTATTTAACTGCAATTCATGTATTTGACTGGGATATGGAGCCCAGAGCATCAAATTTTGCTAAATTTGAGTGAAGCGTAAGCATGAAAATCACACCCCAAACCAGTATCATATTAAACCCAAGTAAATGGTTCTGGGAAAGTGAATTATTTTCATAAATACCCAGTATACTACAAAGTTTTTTATTCCTTCATATGAAATTCAACTCTATGTAGATAATAAGGGTAGAAAAGGATCACTTCATTAGGCAATCTATGATGCATATCAAAATTATTCTTACTGAATGAAATCATGCACAACAACATAACTAGTTGTTATGTAGACTGCTAGCAACATTTGTCATATTTCATATCAGTCTTAAACTGATAAAAGGACAAAGTTGCTGGAATATGACTTGACCTATGATTGGAGCTTACATTGACACACACTTCTATTATTTTGAAGCCATCAGTTTAAAGGAGATAGGAGCTGGGATGTAGTCATATGAACGGTTGGTTGGACAGTGTTGCTGAATGAGGTTTTCCATGGACTTAGAAGTTGGAGTAGAATGAGTCCAACTCATTAATACACAGGACTTGGAAATGTCTGAGAAATCTAAACTAATTTTTTTGCTGGAAGTGAAAAAATTAATGCAATGATGCCCTTTGTGCTTAGTAGTTGTTACAGCAAGAAGAGCATTTATCAACAGCTGTCAGAGACCTTCAGTAATCATTTATTTAACTTATATAGGTCAGGTCTACTAATTCAGTCCTACTCTATAGGTATATGTGACAATTAGAAGGTTGCCAACTAAAATTTGTCTAATATCTTTTTTATGTAAAAACTACATTTATATGTATACATAACTAATCAAAGAGTCAACAGATATCCTGATACTAGGTGTCAGATATTTCATGAGGTGTTGGCAATACAGAAGTTTAGAGGACAGTCCTGGATTCTAACTTCCTGATACCTACAATTTGGAGTGGAGGAGAAATGGTAAACAGATAGGAGAATGATGGGCACAATGAAAAGGTAGAATGGTACCTTGGGGATATAGAGCAGGTGACTCAACCAAGCCTGGGACACCGAGAAATGACATGTTTGCTGAGTCCTAATAGCTAAAGTAGCTGGGTAAAGGGAGGGAAGAGGGGACAATTTTAGGCAGAGGAAATAGCGGCCCCCAAACAGTAGAGAACACAGACTTTTAGAAGAATTTAAAGAATTCTATAACACCTGGACTTAATAGAACAAGGGGGCAGATAAAGTCAGAAAGGCAGGCAATAGAAATCATTCAAGGTCGTGGAGGCCATAGTAAGGACATGGAACTTTATCATAGGGGCAATGAAAAATAAATGGCAGATTTTAAGTAGATAAAAACATATGATAGTCTTTGTGGTTATTATTAGCTATTTGTGGTTATTATCTCCTTAAGTCCCCACAACAGCCCTATATGTACGTAATGGATATGATCCCCTCTCTGCAGATGAGGATGCTGAAATTCACAGAGATTAAACCAAATACCCAAGATCACAAGACCAAATGGTGACAGAGGCATTACACACCCTAGTCTTTGATTTTAAGTGCAGTGCTCTACCACAGTGAAGTCATTCCCATTAGCTGGCAGAACTTTTTCATTAGCAGGATCATCTGGTTAGGAAACCTCCCCATGACATTTGGTATTAGAGAGAAGAAAGTGAAAAGGACAGATGAAAGCCCAGAGGCCTCCTGAGAGCCCAGCAGTCTTCCTATAATTACTATCAGCACTTGAGGGGATCAGGGGAAAGAGGTCTACTTTTTGCAGCAGGTGATCCGGTTTCACCCTTTTTTACTGATAGAATGGGGGAAAGTAGGTTAACTGAATGATCTCCAAGTTCTTTTCCAGTTCTACAATAACTGTCAAGCATCATGGACTTCAAGTGGTTCCTAGAAACTAACAACCAAGGAAGGGTCAGTGCCTGTGTCAGGGCACAACAGTTTTCACACCTAGATAAGAAGCCAAGAGCAGAGGAAGCACAGCAGAAGGGAACTGCATATTTTTTTTTCATTACATAAAAATTTTTATTTTAAACAATTTATTGAAGTATATCATTCATACATGAACATACATAAACTATAAGTGTTCAGTAAACATCATGATCTTATAAAACAAACATGCATAACATCATACAAGGCTCCCACACAACACACCTCCACAAACACCCTGCATTGTTGTGAAATATTTGTTAACAAATTATGAAAGAGCATCATCAAAGTATTACTACTAACTATAGTCTGTATCTTCCTCCTCTATACATTTTTTAAGGATTTACTTATTTATTTATTTTTCTCCATTTTTAACCTCCCCCCCCACCCCATTTTTGCTGTTTCTGTGTCCATTCACCGGGCAACTCTCTGTGTCCATTTCCTGGCCTCTCTTCTAATCCTTCTCCTCCTGTCTTCACTGGGATTCAATCCTCAGAATCTCCGATGTGAGAGAGAGGTGTCCTATTGCCTGCACCACCGTAGTTCCTGGTTTTTCGGTGTGTCTCATTTTGGATCTCCCTTGGGTGACTCTCCTGTTATGTCATCATCTTGCTGCGTAGCTCATGGGCCTGGTGGCTCACCTGCTCGCAGGGCCTAGCAGTGTATCCACACATGGGGCCTGGTGGCCCACATGACTTCTATATTTTTCTTTTTTTTAATTTTTACCAGGAGGTCCTGGGGGTAGAACCCAGGTCACTCCATATGGGAAACGGACACCCAACCACTGAACCACATCCGTCCCCCTGCTGTATCTCTTAAGGTTGACCAAAGATACCCAAAGTTACAGTCTGTTCCAATACAGGATGGTCATATAGTAAATCAGGCTTAGTTTATCACCAGCATTCTAAAAACCAGACTTAGGGGAAAAAAATCTAGGTCTGGGGACACATGCATGGTTTTAATATAGCAAATGTTTAGCTTACCCTGATTATCACAAAATCAGGACAGCAAGAATATTCACATGAGAACTGCATATTGTTACCAGAAAAAGCTGGTAACACAGTGGGTTGTACATCCAAAAGGATTTCAGATGGGTGTGTATATAACAGTTTTTGAACTCTTTTACTACCAGTTAAAGGAAAGGGACTTCTTTTGACTCAGAGCAATTAGATATTGGTGAGGACCCATCTATTTCATTCCCTTCCCTCTGCAAATTGACAGGAATCTCCATGTGATGGGTCAGTCACCTAACAGGTACTTCAGTTTTCTTCACCAATAAAATTGAGATAATGCAGCTATTTAATTAACATTTGTGATTATGGAGAAAATGAATATGAACAGAATGAAACACAACTAGCATTATGGTTATTTCTTTTAAGGTGACCCCATTCTAAATTAACTGTATTGTTCTAGCGGAATACAAAAGTCGAAAGCTATTCTCCCTCTTACACTTGGCTTGGGGGTGGTGGGTAGGAAGATTTCTACCAAAGAAAGCATACAAACCTGGAAGTATAGATATTAAGTAGACATTTACTATTCTTAAAAATGCCAGTCCTTTCTTGATTTATGCCACCTACAAGAAAAGGTGACGAGTGAAAACTGCAGAAGCATCAGGGCGTTACATAGTGGTTTTCTTTCATTTCCCTCTCCTGCTAGCTATATTCCATTCTCAGTAGATATTTAACATGAATATCACTTCAGGATTTTCTAGAAAAAGAAACAAGAGAAGTAACATTTTTCAGCAAAGCCTAGTGCAGTCATTAAAATTGCAGGGTCTGCCGCCTGGCAGTTGGATTCAACTCCTGACTCTGCATTTTCTGGTTGTGTTAAGTTAACCTGGGCAAGTTAATTAACCTCTGCTTCCTGATCTCTAAAATGGAAATAGCAAAAGTATTATCATGCGGTTGATGTTAGGATTTAATGAATTAAGACATGTATTGGATTTAGGACAGTTTCTGGCACAGAATAAAAACACACACAAAAATATTCGCTATTATCATTACTGCCATCCATCCTGCTTTTCATTCCTTCCACATAACTATTCCCTGCTCTGTTGTTTCCATTAACATCTTTCAATTTTTCCAAAAGAGGACTAGGGTTGGTAGAAAAAAGAAACATTTTTCTGTTTTAAGATATTAACTACAGTTTCTATATTAATTGTAAACATTTTTGACATCTTTACAGGAAGTAGAGGCAAGACCACAGAACGAAGGCTGCATATGCCTGCATGCACATACCCACCCCAGAAGGGCAAAAATGAAAACTAAAGGGGCCAGAAGAGAAAAGAGCAGGACATTTATCTTCAAATATCATTTAAGGAACTGAAGAATAATACAGTTTAATAATAATATTTTACATGAACAAATTTTCCCTCTTTTTAGAAGTGCTTAATGTGCTTAATTTGGTTTTCATTTATATTAATCACTTCTCTCTATTAAAGCACTTATCACATTGTGTTGCAATTTACCTATTTTTAAGTCTATCTTCCCCACTAGACCATGAATTCTTGAAGACAGAGGCTCAATATTATTCAATCTTTATGGGCTCAAGGCTAATACAGTACCCCAGAAAGTAACACATTCTCAATTAATATTTGGTAAATAAACAAATGAATGAACTCCTCAATCATACTGTTGGCTCGATTAATCTCCATAACAAATGGTCCAGGTTTTATATGCTTTAAGCACATGTGTAAAGAAAAAAAAATCTACATTTGTGATTTAAACAATACATTTTCCAGTATCCTACAAAGAGTGCTTTTCAAAAAGTCAGTCACTGTTGTTTAAAGAGCACACATCTAGGTAGTCCAAATTTTGGTGTTAGAAATTCTTTGTGAATAATTCACTATGTCCTGCATAAATAATGCTCCTCCTTCTTTGGGCCAGCTCAGATGGGAACAACATGAATCTTACTCCTCCTCTTTGCCCACCCTAGAGGCATGTCCCATTTGCAGTGCCTTTCATGGTGGTTAACTCCCACCCTTGCCCTCAGTAGACTTGTTTTAGTAACCAGGTCAGTTTGGGCCCAATTTTCTTGCTCTTGGCTCTTGCTCTTGCTATCTTTTGACCCCCTTCTACTTTGACCTTCAGGGCCCATTTCTTGTCTCTATTGCCTAATATTTCCAATCTTCACCCCTGGCCTGTGTTTCTGAAGACTGATCTTCCAGAGAATCACCCAGCTCCTCTTTGCTCTATGCCTGGACTCATATCTCAGATTTTAAAGTGACAAACTAGGATAAGAATCTAGAATCAAGCAGTGAGGAGCATGAGGCTAGAGAATTGCAGAGGCTTACCTAGGGTACTCAGAAAGTCAGAGTCCGGGAGAGAGCTAAAGCTAAACTCTCTGGTGTCTGTCTCCAACACATTATATCATGAGGACCTGCCCATACTAATCCTGACTAGAGGGCCTACTTCCTTACCTGGCTTATAAGGCAGGTGTGCTTTTCCCTACTTCAGCTCAAGTTCTAACCATGATTCCTTGCCATGATTTCAGGCTAATCAGGACTTTCATATTGGCCCTACTCTTCTGATATTCCTTTACAATGAAACCTGCCCACTTCTGTCCTTTCTAGCCACACTTTCCAAGGCTTGACGCTTAGACATCATGGTTATCACATGCTGCCTTGAGACCTTATGGATTTACCTCCAAGGTTCAGATAAATGACTAAGCAATGTATTAACAGGAATGCAGTCTTTTAACAAGTATTTATTGAGTGCCTACCATGGGCAAGGCTCTAACTTAGGATAGCTAAAGAGAATGCCCATGGGACTTTATATCCTCATCTCTTTCACTAGCTATATGAACCTGAGTGATTCACTTGGTTTGGGTCTTTAATATTCCAGATCTCAGCTTCTGACAGTTTTTTTTTATGTAATTACTTCATGTTTTTTCTTGACCTACTAGTTACCTACAGCTGTGTTTTTCAACCAAGAATTTGACATATTAGTAAGTTGCAAAATTATTTTAGTGAGCTGCAAGAAGAATTTTTTTAAAAAATGGAATAAAAAAGAAGGGAAAGTACAGAATATATCATACATACAAGGGTAAATATTACTTTATGGATCTTATGTTTTATACATATACATAGATAGGTGTATATAGATAGCATATATGTGTGTCTATGTATATGTATGTATGTGTATGTAGCTGGCTACTGCGTAGTATGCATTTTATATTGTAGATCATGATAAAAAACAGTTAAAAGTCACCGACCTAGAATATACTTACTTTATTTTGAATGAGAGACTGTGATATTGCCACATTTTTCTTAAATTTAAGTGATATGCATTCTCAACTTTTCAAATCAAGGGCATATTTGGAAATATTAATGAGTAAATCAGGGGTCACAATCTCTATTTCAGCACAAGTCTGTAAAGAAAATGTATATTCAAATTTCTAATGCCATTCCAGTGGACTGAAAGTTTAAATAACCTTTAAAGATACAATTTACATGCAACTTTTCAGAAGTTCAGGCCCTGCATAAGAGAAAGCACATGTTTCCTTTCACTTGCCTGGGTTAACATCTGCAGATGAGTCAATTCCTAGTTATCTTTGGGACTTTTCTTCTTTGCATAATGTTTTACTATTCTTTGACTACATTGAAATCTAAAAATAATTGACTAATACTCCCGGAGCATATAAAATGTCTGTGGATATGTAATTGTAATACTTTTATGTATTTTGTGGAAGGTGGGAGACAAAGAGAAAAATTGTTCCATAAATCCTTTAGGCAACTAAAAGGTTAATTAATAAAGAAGGAGAAGAAAAAGAGTAAAATGTGTGTTTAGATAGTTCATTTTCAATTAAAAAAAACAAAGGTATCTTCTAATCATCTGGAATGTTTGTAAAGGTTTTAATGATTCTCTTTCCATATGTGAAGGATAAATAGACATGCAAAACATACAGAAAAAAGCAATGAACAGGAATGATCTTTTTGTGAGAATGAGAGATAAAAAGAAATGCAGATATCATTAGAAGTCTGAGAAAAGAAGATGGTTGTGAATCCAATCATTTCCATCACACTCAGTGTGGATTTACGGGCTATTGTGGCTGCCTTTGGCATAGGTGTGTGACCAAGAAAGGCTTGGGAAACTTCCTCCCCACTTTGTTTTATGATGTTTGTTTGTTTGGAGTTTGACAAATTTCTTTTTCATTAGTTGTTAAAATAATATTTTGTGCAAGAGAAAAAGGATAAATCCCAATGAGCACTGGCACTCACCTGCCATCAGAGGAGAAGCTCCTCACAATGCCCCTTCACACTCTCTCCAACTCTCAAAGGCTGAGCTAATTCAAAGACTGAGCTAATATTTGGCTAAGAAGGGGGGCAACCATTATTCTGTAGCCAAGAACAGTAGAGGAAGAGTCATCAAATTTGGAGAGGTAAAATACCTTAGACATCATCTAACTCCCTTTTTGGTAACTAAGGATATTGTGACTCAGAGAAATGATAGGACTCTCCCATGTCTACACACTTCAGTGGCAAAGCTAACTCTCCTTTCTGCTGGTCCAGTTCTATAAGACAACACCCAGCACAGGCTTAAGATAAAACCATTATGTTTCTTACTCTGATTAGAGATGTTAATTCATTTGCCAAGATCATATAAAGAGTCAGTTGGGGTAATTGGAATTTCAGTATATTTGATTTCCAAAGGCCATTCTTTAGGTTCTATGCTGTTCTGCTGAGATGGTATTAGCAGCAGCACAAGTGAAAAATAAAGTCCAGATACAAAAAAAAAATGATCTATCTATTAACACTTGAATCTCATAACTTAATGTTTAGAGTCAGATGTGGTTGCATAATGAGGGATAGTACCTTTGTGAACTGAAGTTCATCAAAAGTGTTTCTTATTATGAATTCACATGCCAGAGTTGCACACAACTGGCAACCATCCAGTTGTGTAGCAACTGGAAAATCATGGGCCTTTCTGAGTGAAGATACCACAGTATTTACAGCAGCCACAAACTCAAAATACATTTGGATGGGTTGCCCATAGCTACAAACCTAGGTATAACCTAGGGAGTGCCCTCCTTGATTATGAATGGCACTCTTCTCTTTTGTCACTCATCTTGTGAGAGAAAAGGAACATTCCCTTAAAGGAGGGCTTCTGCTTTTCTTTATCTCCAAAGGTCCCCTTTAATTGCACTAGCATATTTTTCTGAAAATGACTACAGCCTTAAACATTTACTTCTGGCACTATCTCTTACTCTTTTCTAAAACAAAATATAATAAAATAAAACAAAATTGAAAGAGAAAATAAGACAAAACTTAGAGAGAGAATGTGTCCTTTCATTACTCTTATTAGGAAAATTACTCTATACACAGGTGCTGTCATTTAGCTACAGAATAGGGGCCCATTATACCAGCTAGCAGGTGATGCTTTCAATTATTATTTCTGGGCCCTCTAGTACCTGTCTTCAAGTCAGTAAGATCAAAGTGTTCTACTTAAACAAATAGCAGAATGGCACCATCACCTTGGCAACCAGAAACAAGAGCTTTTTAGGATGGGAAAAAAAGGGAGTGGGAAAAGGAGAGGTGTTATTATTTATTTTGCATTAAAGATAATGCATGCAGGTTTAATAGTCAAAAATAGCCTAGAATATTAAAAAAGAGATAATACAATAATGAGTCCAATTTCATTATTGTGAACAGAAATTGGAATTATCCAGTGAAAGAACTCAGCTTTCTTTCATCAGTACTGCCAAATGATACAAATTATTTCAAACAATTTACTATTTAAAATCTTGTAGAGTTGATTTTGGAAAGAGATGGATATATATATGTCCCCATACCATCAGAAAGGAAAATTTGATAAAAAGCGTGAGAATCTCAGCCATGTTCTTAAAAATATAGTTTTCAATTTTACAGATAAATCTCAGTCAACATGTGGATCTCAGTAAACTTGCTTGATGCCAGAGAAAGGGATTTAAATCAGCCAGCAGAGTTGTCTTTTCAGGCATATTTCAGATGTTCCCAGGCATTAAGCTTGAACATCGTAGCAGCAGGGTTTCTATCCTTGTAAACTTGTTTTCAAACCAGTTCAAGCTCCCGATTTGTATATTCAATATGCCTTTCATCTTTACTTTTTTCTCCCTCAATATTAGTATAAAATAATACACTATAAAGACCAGTTTTACTTCTAAAACAGATGTACATTTCAATATATTTAATGGTCTTGCCAATATATTTTCTGACACTGAAAGAATTTCATTGTTCAGTCCTGTCATAAGGATGTTTAGAAAAAGCCCAATGTTTATATTGTTCAGAATGTCATTATTTTTATTGTCCCAGAGAAATTAAAGGTAAAACTAGAAGCACTAGTGAGAAAATTACTGAATTTTGCTTTTCCTCTAAAATAGAGTTGTGCAACTACCTCTGTGTGAGACCTGTTGTCTTAGTGACAGAACAAGGGGTAAGAAATAAGGGGATCATTTCCTCTCATTTGTTCTTTGGGATTCTCTAGATACTGTTTTCTGGTGTCATGAAAATTTCTAAATGAGGGAGTCTGAGACAGACTTTACAGAAACTGTCTCCACCTGCTGATTTGGGGAACAGAATAATCTTGGCTTAAAGTAAAGACTGAAAAAAGAAATTGGCTGGTGATTTAATATTCTCCATGTTTTATTTTGTTTGGATGAAATAAGTCTCACTATTTACAAATAAAGTTTTCAGTTTAAACACACCTCACCAGGAAGTGTAAATGGCATTCCTTTAATGACCTTTAATAGATAATTTGGCACATTTTACAGAAACTTCAGTCATGTAAGTATTGCCTATGTAAAGTAAATGCAACTAGAAGAAGAAACAATAAATGCCAGGGACTATGCAGCCATGAAAACTTCTGCTTTTCAGCCTATGGTGGCAGCTTTAGGCCACCCATCATTGAGCAGCTCACAGAAAGATCTGATTAGTCTTTCTTTACCATGAAAAAGGCAATGAACAAGAAGTTAGTATACCCAGTTTCTCTTTTCCATTCTTCTATGCTTTGCTCTATAAATGTGTATGAATAATATCTTTCAAGGCAAAGAGAATTTGGGAGCTGCCAGGAGTTTGAGAGATCATTTAGAGCATGTGGATTTCCTCAATGTGCTTTTTAAAATAATAAGAATAACTTAGGGGTGTGATTTCCTAGAGGATTAAGCTGAACAAGTGTTCTGGGGAAAATGACTTTGGGAAATGATAGGTTATAGAAAGTCATACAGGGCTCTTTACTGTAGGAATTCTCAGAGCCTTTAATATGGTAATTAGGTTGGAATGCTCCAGAAGGGAATTAAAATAGGCCATTTTCCCCAACCATGTTTGACTACACTTTTTTTTTTCATTAAGGGCCTTGAAAGACCAATGGTTCTAAGAATACAGACTTTGAGAAAGTCTGATCCCACCCTAAATCTTTACCTTACTTAGGAGTAGAGCCAGGCCCAGGAGGATTAGGTGATTTGCTTGCTCAAGGTTTATAGTAATTGAATGACAAAGCCATGACTAGAACCCTGCTCCCCAATACCCAGTTTAGTAATAATTCTTTCTGCTGTACCATGCTGTCCTTCTTAATTTTGCTGTACTCCACTATACATGACTGTAAAATGGGGAGAATCTGGCTCCTTAGAAGGGATGTTTTGAGAATCAAATGAGAAAATGTTTGGAAAAGTTCACGAGAATTTGTTAGCCTAGCACAAATATATAGTTTTAAGGATGGTAAATTATACTTTTGGAAAACTATCCAGTTATAAGCCACTTGTTCTGAAAGTTTCACACATACTATATGAGAGGAGATTGTTATCTCCCTTGCCTTCTGCTTGATTTGCACTGTGAGAGAGGCTGCTAGACCACAAAAGAGTCCACTGAGAAGCATTGGGATGCCGAAGCACTTTTTGAAATTGGATTTTTAATTCTTTGTTAATGCTTCCCAGATTGTGGGAGACCCTGTGAAATATTTTCCTTTTTCCATAGGAATTGTGACAATTTAGAACCCCAAGCTGAGAATCAAAGGTACTAGCACCCCAATTGTGAGTCCAACTTTGGGTCCAGCCATCTTCCCACAGAGCTTACTGAAAGGTGCTCTTTCTGCTGAATCAGCAATATCACTCTTGTCTCCAACCTAAAGAAGCCTAAGTGAAACATAAGCCTACCATATGATCCATTTATTCCTTTCCTAGATATTTATTCAGGAGAAATAAAAGCATATATCCACACAAATACTTGTATACAAATGTGCATATAAGCTTTATTTTTTAACAGTTCAAACTTAGAAATAACCCAACAGTCCAACAAGAGGTGAATAGATAAACAATATCTTCTATATCCATACTGCAGCACACAATTCAGCAATAAAAGGGAATGAACTATTGATTCATGCAACATGGCTGTGATTATGGCTGAAAGAATCCAGACAAAAGAAAGCACAAGCTGTATGATTCCATTTGTGTAAAATTCTAGAAAATTCAGATCAATCTATAGTGACAGAAAGCAGAACAGTGTTTGCTTGGGTGTAGAGGGATGTAGGAAGTGGTAGGAATTACAAAAAGGCAAGAGGATACAGTTGCAGATGATGGATATGATCATTAACTTGATTGTGGTAATGATTTTACAGGTGTGTAGATAAGCCCAAACTTATCAAATTGTGCACTTTAAATATGTGCAGTTTTTATAGGTCAATTTTACTTCAATAAAGCTTTCAAAAAGGGGGAGGGGTTCCACAACAATGTAGTGTGTTGGTGGAGGGTGTTGCATGAGAATTCCACACATATGCATGATTGTTTTGTAAGTACACATCTTCTCTAATAAAAATATATTTAAAAATGAAAAAAAAAAAAAGTCAGTGAAGTGGGAAGAAAAATAAGAGAGTGACCTGTCACAGAAGCCAAAAGAAGAAAGTCTTTCAAAGCAGAGACAGTGGTCAATTTTATTGAACATTGCTAACCAAATAAGATAAGATACAAAAACAACCATTTGATATGGAAACATTGAAATAATTGATGTTCTTAATATATTACTTTAATTATTATTTTATGATATTAAATAAATAAATCTTTCATCATATAAAGTGGGGTGTCTAAAAGTGGGTGGGTAAATAGGTATGAGAATTCCACTTTTGGGATATAGTATTTGTTCTTTGTCCCACTAATCCTTCCTTTCTGCAAGAATGGATGGCCTGAACTGCTGATAGTCTGTTTTTTAAAAAATTGGTTGAACCACTGAACAGCCTAATGGACTTCATACTGCTGAGAAATGGTTTAAAAGGTGGTAAAAATTGGCAGAACTGAGTGAGGGAGTTCTGTCTGAATGAGGAAGACTCTAATCCCATAGTTTTATAGAGCAAGGGTAGGTAAATTTCTCAGTTTATGGGATGCTGCATAAGGTGACTGTGACTTTAGAGAGCCTCTGTCTGGGTGAGAGGATCCAAGCTAGGAAAGGTTGCAGAGTAGACCACCAGTGGTAGAGGTTGAGTATAGGTGTAGTGAAAGATTGAGCATGAGCCCAACTCAGGGGGACTGTGAAGGTAAAAACTTTCTCAGTCCCTCTGAAAAACCAACAAAGGAATTTCTCTACTGTACTAACATTACTGAAACTTTGGGCACTGTTTTAGTTTTCCTGGGCTGCTCAAACAAATACCACACAATGGTTTGTCTTAAGCAATGGTAACTCTGAGTTAATGGTTTTGAGGCTAAGAAAAAATCCAAACCAAAGCATCATCAAGGCATTGCTTTCTTCACAAAGGCTGGTATTCTGGGACTGGCTGCCAGTGATCCTCGTTCCTTGGCTCCTCTGTCACATGGCAGCCTTTCCTGGCTTCTCCCTTCTCTTCCGGGTTCCGTTGACCTTCAGCTTTATGCTTCCTATGGCCTTCTCTTTTCTGTTTGAATTTCATTCTTATAAAGGACTCCAGGAATAGAATTAAGACCAATCTTGATTGGGTTGTGTCACACCTTAACTGAAGTAACCTCATCAAAAGGCCCTACTTACAAGGGGTTCATACCCTTAGGAATGGATTAAATTTAAACACATATTTTGCTGGGGTACATAGCTTCAAAGTTACCCCAGCATCTGAACTGCTGCTGGATGGAGAAGCAGAGATGACCAAAAATAGGGGTGCACCCCCATCTTCATTCATGTTAGTTGAAGGTGGAGTTGGAGAGAGTACAGACCTCCAGCCACCACTCACTCAGCCCACTAATGCACAAGTCTAGCCTAATGAGGGGAAGGGGAGAGCATTAAATATGACATGGATGTTTGAAAATATTCATTACTGAAATAAGACTCTTTTATTAACTGAAAGTAACCTGAAAGTTATAGGAGGTGATTGGGTTGGGGGAAAAGAAGAATACTGCAAAATAGTAACAGTCATTAGTAAAAATAAAATTGGTTTAGGCTTGTAGTTCATTAATTATCTTCTATCTAAGCAGTTACTTAGAAATGTGCACTTTTTTTTTTAGTGGGGGAAAGGGGAGAAGGAGAGAGAGGGTCTATATGTTTCATCAGATGCTTAAAGGAGCCCAAATTTCCAAGTACTAAACCACTAAATTTTTTTAAATTAAATTAACTGAGTTCAATTTCCAACAAGAGTATTGGTGCGAGGGTTTAAGCATATTCCTTTCTAGGAATAGCTAATATTCTCTTCATTATTATAAGCTGGAAAGGAAAAAAGTTCCAATCTTGGTGCAACTTATTGTATTGACTGTGAAGTGATGTTCATTGCTGTTTTTGTGTGTCTTTGTCCAGTCTCCATATCACTGCCCCAAACCTAACCTGCTTATCAATTCTTTAGCATAAAGGTCTGAATGATGTTGGTTTTCTTCAAGCCACGGAGGGAATCTGTAAAAGGAAACATCATTTTCCATAGCTCCTATTGCCACAACTTGGAAACCCATTCGGGAAAAGAGAGACCCTTTTTTTGAATTATAAAGCTTGGACTGTCCCCCTCTCCCTCAAGATGGACTGCCCACAGGCTTTCCAGTAATAGTTCCACAGTTGTGCTTTTCAAAAAATTCCAAGAGTCATGAGAATCCTTCTCTTTCTCTCCTCTCTGGAAGACACAGGGTCTATAGAACAGAGTTGTTGATTTTATCTTTCTAAATGATATCTCTATGAATCACCACAGTGTGTACATAAAGGCAGCTTTCTTTGCAATTAGTTTTCTGGTGTGCTCCCAGGTCTAACCCTTCTTCCTGTGAAATTTCATTGTTACTCAAATGCTTTAAAGCTTCTATGTTGGGGAACAGTTTTGGTAGTGGCATCCAAACATAAAAGAGCTTCTGGTACTCAAAGGATTGACTTAGAGATTTATTTTCTTGCTAATTGACATATTTACTGAGCATTACCAGATTTCAAAAAATATATTAAAAGTGCCTGTTTCCCACATTTACTTGGTATTCTCAGTGTGGGATCACTAACAAGATAGAAATTTTGCATTAGTAAACTCGGAACATATTTGTATTTGTATTATTTCTGGCATGTTTTTAAAGGAAAGGAATCCTTTCTATTAGGCAACTTTATTAATTAGTGTACCTTTTTTTTTTTCCTGCTAGACAGAATAGACCAAAGCTCACTAGAAAAGAAATATTAAAACCCACAAAACCTCTTAAAGGAAGACAGTTTAGGAAGAAATAGAAAAGCCAGTGTTGATGTGGAGAGATTAGAGGTCTAAAGAGCTGGATTCAAATCTTAGCTTTGCCACTAATTAATTGTGAGGCCTTGGGAAAATTAGTAATTCTCTTTGGGACTCAGATTCTATATCTGTTAAATAAAGGATTAGCATAAATATTCCAAAGATTTCTTCTAGCGCTGCACTACAGATTAGTATCTTCCTTGTGGCATAAAATGGCACAGGGAGAAAATTCATATTGTCTGTATTAGTCAGCCAAAGGGGTGCTGATGCAAAATATCAATAATCAGTTGGTTTTTATAAAGGATATTTATTTGGGGTAGAAATCCATAGTTACCAGGCCATAAAGCATAAGTTTCTTCCCTCACAAAAGTCTATTGCCACGTGTTGGAGCAAGACAGCTGCCGCCTTTTGCTTCCTGAGTTCCTCTCTTCCTGGGGCTGCGTTTCTCTCCAGGTTTAGCTCCTCTGTTTCCTCCACAAGGTCAATTGTAGACTATGAGGCTCTCTAGGCTTTGCTTCTCTCCACAAGGCCAGCTGTGAACTCTCAGGTGAATAGCTCATCTCTATCCCTGGGCCTTCTCCCCTCCCTCATGACCAAGCTCTCTTAATTCCCGGGGCTCCAGCTCAAGACTCCAACATCAAAACTTCTCTATCACTCTCCTTTGCCTTGTCTTTTATCTTGGAGGCCCCACCCACCAAGGGATGGGGTTCAATACCCTATTGGCATTGCCCAGTCAACACCCTAGTCATAACTTAATCATGCCTGGATTAACAGACCAGTTTACAAGCATAATACAATATATATTTTTGGAATTCATAATTACATCAAATTGCCCAATGGCTACACTGTCTTACTTTGAGGCTTCTTTCAGTTATACCACTGTAAGAAGCTAAGATTTCTTCTTGTATAACTTAGAGCAACAAACAGTATCCTTATATATTCATGAATATAAAGTCCTTATAATAAGTGCACTGCCAATACCAAGTGTAGTACATAATTCTGCCCATTAGCTATACTTGAGTTAATTCAGGACAATGAGAGTCCACACTGTACAAAACAGAGTTTACTATAGGTAGAGAAAATAAACATGGTAAACCTCTATTAAGCAACAGATCAGCAGATAATTTCATTAGATGATTTCTGGTTTGGAATTATACAATCATCTTGAGAATTTGGGAACAATGGGTGACAATTCAATGCCTGGATCATGGAATTAAATTTCTTTGTGTGTGTTTGGTGTCTGTATGTGCATGTGCTGCAGGGAATCTAAAATATTTATACAGTCTAGTTTTCTTTATTCCTGCGACCCATTATAACACTTATTTTCAGTGCCATATTATTTAGTTATTAGCTTAATAACTACAGATATAATTTTACCAGTGGAATTGGAAAAACATTTTTCTGAGTACAATGACTTACATGAAATTCGGGAAAGTGCTAGAAAAGTGATCATAGATGGTCCTTAAGTGACACCAAGGGAATATTCATCCTAATGATTTTATAACAGCCATCAGGCACATAGAAGATGAAAAAGAGTTTTAGTGGACTCTCTTACAATTGACCATTCTTCTTCCTAAGAACCTCTAAGTTATGAGTCATCAGGCTTTACAAAATATTTCATTCTTTCTTTCTCTTTCTCTTTATTGCTATCATTAGGAAAACTTTAAAACTTTCTTTTGTACATGATGATTTTCTAGGACTTCAAATATAAGATTCTGCTGTAAAAAGGGATGTGAAACAATGTCCAAATTCTCCCCTTATGGTCTGTGCCTTCCTGTTGCCCCCTGATTTTTCTTGGCATTGGTTACTGAGTGAGCTGGTCCTTGGAAAGTCCTGCCTTTTGCTTCTTGTTCAAACAAACTCTCTTTAATAACAGCACATGTAAAAGAAGACTTTAAAATTTATTTATTCCTTTGTAATGAGGCTGCCAAGAACATATTAAGGTAAAAGTCAAATGCCTTTTGTTTGTTTCTTTTTGAACACAGCCCTATCATACCCTGCCTTGCTCTCCAGTCTCCTCTGCAGTATCTTGTACTTCATTAATACTAAACCAACTATAGTTCTCACCAAATACCTTTTGCCTTCATTCCTTGGTATATGCTATATCTATTGTTTTAAATTCCATTACCCTATCCTTCTTTTCCTCCCCCAGCTACTTCTAACTTGTCCTTAAAGACTTGATTCAGAGCTTCTCCTCTGGAAAATCTAAATCTTATCCCACAACCTATCATCAGCTACAGCCTGGAATTGATATGTTTGTCTTGCTCTGTGACCCCATCTTGTTCATATGAAATCATAGCACCTGCAGTCATCTCCATTAGAATTCCTTTAGTCTCCATCTCCAGAGATAGTCACATACCTAGATCTGGCTAGCCTCCCAGTGGTTTTGGGTGAATAAATGAAGGAATGGATGACCCTCCTAGGTGATATTAATTTAGGTTTTTAATCAGGAAAAGAGAAATTTAAGAGACATATGAGAGGGGTCTAGAGACCCTCAAACACTGTCATTAACATAATATAGCTCATCTTTATTTATTGCTTAATAAGTATTATGCTATGCTTTAAATTCTTTATAGGTATCATGTCATTTAATCCTGTAAAACCTCAATTGGTAGTACTATAACTATACTCATTTTGTACATGGAAAATCAGAGGCACAGACAAGCTAGGTAATCTGCATAACCTAGGGCAGAAAATGAGGCAGAATGACTCCAGAGTCCACTTAGGCTCCTACAGTAAAAGTAGGAGACTGTATTCCCAGCAATTGAGTACAAAGCTGGTATACATAATGAATTCAATAATTGTCTCTATGATGAGTTGTTCTGAGTGACCTGAAGGCTGGAATTCTGTTAAATGGCAATGGTTTTTGACTCAACAGTAAAAATAACTTTTTAACAATTAGATCTAACAATGGAATAGGCTGGTTCTGAAGCACATGTTTGTAGAAATATTGAAGCAGAGGCTGAGCTACCAGTTAGTGGGGGGATTGATAACAGGAATGCATGTGTGTTAGAAGGATTAAGCACTGGTAAGTTGTCAGCAATGATGCCATGTAGTTCTTCTCTGGCCAGGCATCTACTGGGGTATAATGACTACAGCACAGAACTTATTCAAATGAGATCATGGAATTCTTTCTTTCAAAGAATTAAGATGTCATTCAGGCCCAAATCAAGACTTTTCTAACAGTAAACTTGGCAGGCCATGGATTGCCTGCAAGCTACCACCAGAAGGCAGGAGAGAGGAGAATAGACCAGATTCTTCCCTGTACTCTTCAAAGGAAGCATGATCCTGCCGACTCTTGATTTTAAACTTCAGAAAATCAAGTAAAAAACAATAAGCAAATGTGAGCTGTGAGGCAATAAATTTTCTATTATTTTAACTCACCCAGTTTGTCATTGGAACTCTAGGAAACTATGACACTTATACCTGTCACTCACTAGTCAAGTTACCTTAGCTATATCATTTAATCTTTCAGAGACTCAGTTTCTTCTGCAATAGGATGGGGGCAATAATAACTTCCCAACTTTCAATATGCAGAAACTTTCAAACAAATAGGATTTATGAAAGTGGCAAAATGTGATAGAAATACAGAAATTTGAAGAGATATTGAAGACGAGTTACGAGGAAACTCTCAAACAATACCAGATGTATATTCTGCCTGTAACTATTACTAACCATGGTGATTCTCTCCAAAAAAATCTGGCATGATTCAGATATCTTTGTCAAAAAATGTTCTCCTACAATGGGCTGAATATATTTGTTTATCTCAAATGAACTGGTACCTTCTCCTGGATGTTATTTTCTTATCTCAGTATTTGTATCTTAAACTAAATGCATATGTAGCTCCATTTAAAATTCTAAGTTGCTGAGGACAGACACACATTGGGAATTTTAAGATTTCTCTTTCCTACACATTCATTTCTGCTCAGGACAATATCAACTGGGTATGAACAATAAGCAACACATTTGTTTTTATAATGATAACAGTAGGGACATCTATGTGGCAGGCAGCCTTGATCAAGGGAAGAAATTTTGCCATCTTTAGGTTACAGAGCCATCTTTGGTAAACACTGCGCCTTGCACACCAATCAGACAAATTGTCAAGTCATTTTAGTTGGCACTAAAGAGAAAAGTAGGACCTAAAAAAATGGGAAATGATTGGGGGGGGGAGCCAAAAAGCAGAAAGAATAACAGAAAGAAGCCAAATGAGAAGTTTGGAGAGAAAGGTCAAGGAGAGAAACGATAGAAAAAAATCTACAATACAGGTGAAGAAAAGAACAAGTCTTCACTACCTGTTACGCTGGATAGTTGAAGGGGTTTCCTGAACCCCACTGCTCTCACAATTTCCAGAAATGGATTAGCAAATGAAAAGAAGCTGTGCCTAATTTTACTGACTGCGGTGGCCCTGAGTCACCTTGGACCTCATCAACATTGCTAAACATCGCTCATAACCTTCCCATTATCACTGAGGGTCTACTCCACACCAGGCCCAACTGCCCCAATAATTTCAATTACTTTCCCTGACAAATTTTATATTTCATGCATTTTAGTGGCCTAATAATTATGATTTCTCTCATTTCTTGCTATTGAGCTTAATGGATTCCAGCATGAGTGTGCAGTTTCAGAAATGAATTTCCACTTGAATTCATAAGTTATTATCTACTTTCATTAATTGAATTGGAAAAGAGAGAGTGGAAAAGAGATAACAAATGAGGAAGAAGGAAAAGATGAGTGAGTGGGAGAAAGAAAGGAGACAAGAAAACAAAAAGCCAAGACTAAAGAAAAAACATAGCCAAAGAGGGAAAAGGCCAGATTAAGTAGAAATAGAGAGTAGAAAGAAAAGTATGTGGACAATCTTTTTAAAATATTAGACACTGAATAGATTATTTCCATTTGAGACACATGATGGATGAGTAAGAGTGGTGTGTTGCAAAAATTTCAGGCTTTTCAGCTAGTCCACACTGGGTTTGAAGAACCTA
Organism: Tolypeutes matacus; assembly: GCA_026826555.1. Classification (NCBI taxonomy): domain Eukaryota; kingdom Metazoa; phylum Chordata; class Mammalia; order Cingulata; family Chlamyphoridae; genus Tolypeutes; species Tolypeutes matacus. The sequence goes on along the minus strand of JAKSZT010054273.1, from coordinate 864,280 downwards.
GTATTTTCATTTTTTAGGTATGTGATCACAGGCATGTCACTTGAGGTCTCTGAGATTTATTGGTTTTCTTCCCTAACATTGACTCTGCATGATTAATTTCCTTTATTCTTTCTCAATTCCTCTTCTGCGTATGTCTATGTGTTTATCAACAAATTTTTGTAGAACAACAAATATTCTTAAGAAAATATGCTGCTTCAGGGAGATGGGCTCTCCTAGAGGTGGCAGAGCTGGAGACAGAGATGTATATACAGTTTAAAGATATCAGCACATTGACTCAACTTCCCTCCCACATGAGGGTATAGCTATACTCTCTGACATAAAAAATAAAATGTACAATTTTGAAAACACTCCCATCAGTGGAGTGTATTAGTCTACTAAAGGGGTGCTGATGCAAAGTACCAAAAATCTGTTGGCTTTTATGCAGGGTATTTATTTGGGGTAAAAGCTTACAGTTACAAGATCCTAAAGAGTCTAACTCAGGGTTGCTTTTTCACCAAAGTCAGTAGCCTTGTGTTGAAGCAAGATGGTCACTGATCTCTGGAAGGGTTTAGCCTTTCCCTTTAGGCTTCCTTTCTCTCAGCTACAGGCTGGCATAGGGCTTGTCTCTTAGGGCTTTCTCTCCTGGCATGAGGCTCATACCTTCCCGGGCTTTCTATATCAGTGTGGGCTCTCTTCCCAAAGTCAGCTGCAAACTATCCAGTGAATGGCTCATCTCACCCTGAAGCTGCAGGATCAAAAAGCTGTCTCTCTTCCAGTGTGTCTTCTTGAGGGAGTGTCCATTTATATCAGCCCACCAAGGGGGTAGAGACTCAACCTGAGTTATGTCTTACTGATGCAGCCCAACCAGAAGTCCTAAATTGATTTTTTCAGGTAAACTTAATCAAAGGCCCCTCCCTGAATTTGATAGTCAAAGAGTATAACACCCAGAGGAAAAGATTAGTTTACAACATAATCTTCTCTTTTTGAGATTCAGAAAATAATCTCAAATTGCCACACCTAGTAAAAAAAGATTACTTGCATCAGTTCTACTTGATTATCATGTAAACCCCTATGAGGAACAGATTTTGATATAACAAGCCATCAAGGGACTCAGATCCATCAAGACCTTGTGAAGCCAATGGCATGAGCAGCTGTATTTCACTTGGTAGACTGCAAATATGTTGCAACAGGCTGCAACTTCTCCTACCCTGTGAAGTTCTGATTCTTGGCCAACTATGTGATTGTTATATTAATCTGAACTTACAGTGGAATTATGCCCATGCTCTTTTCCCAACAACATTTTAATTATCTCAAAAGATGTACCTGGGAAAAATAGGACATCGAAAGATGAAGAAAAATAACCCTTGCCTTCAAGAAGCTAACAATCTAATATGGGATATACAACAGGTTTAAAAATATGTGTAATAGAAAACAAATCTGATAGATGCTGAAAAAGTGGCATATAGAATCAAACAGGTTTAATGAAGGAAAATGAAATATCCATTTGGAAAGGACCTATGTCATAAGCTAAAGGAATGACTCTTTAGTATTACAACATCAGTCATCAATGAGCTACTTGGGGGGAAAAAAGGAAGATTCTAGCCTCCTTTCCTACATCTCCAAAAATACATCACATAAGTGGTGATGACCAAGTGCTGTATGGCAGGCACATAAGGTGTTAAAATGATAAAAATTTAGAAAGAAGGAGAAATACTCAAACAAATGCTGGAATTAAAAATGCAAAAAGTAACCAAAAGCATCAGTAGTGAAAAATACAACAAAACTCATATGTGAAAATAGCTGAACTGATGATTCACTTAAAATGCCTTTACCCTGTATTCTACAACTGAAAAAGGAATCACATTTCTCAAATGAGGCTAATAGGGACCACTGAAATGTGGCTCATCATCTTCAGTTCAGTTAGCATGAAGTCAAAATGGCTGTCCTGCTTAATGTGGACTGAAGGGACATAACGAAATAATTGGAAAATGTCCTCCTTGCACAACAAATACCTTTCTGCAAAGGCAACTAAAAACAACTGAGAATTTACTTAAGGTCCTCTTTACTGTGAACACATTTAACAAGACCATTCTCTGGGAGGAATTTGATTAGTTGATCAATTGATTGACCAATCAACTTTTAAAAGAGGTCCTTTTAACACTGGCTTTTCAATAACATATCTCCGGGGAAGCGGCTGTGGCTCAATCAGTAGGGCTCCCGTTTAACATATGGGAGGCCCCGGGTTCGGTTGTTGGGGCCTCCTGGTGAAGGCAAGCCCACCCGCACGGCGTGGTTAGCTGACCCAGCGAGCACAAGCAGCAAGGGGGGCATAAATGAATAAATAAATAAAAATCTTTAAAAAAAAAACAAAAAACAACATATCTCCGTCCAGAGGCAGAAGAAGCAAGTCAGTCATGTTCTAACTTTGAGGCACTAAAGCCAGTTTTCCTTTGAGCAACAAGAAAGAGGTTACGGGGTGAGTGCAGAAGAAAAAAATTAATAAGAGAAAGCCAAATCACTTGGTATTGCGCTAACTCTGTTTTTGAAAGGTAAACTATTTTCACATGCAGTCACTTTTTGCACAGTCATTCAAATATTGGTGCAATGTCTATCTATTCCTCACCAGGCATTGCGTGCATTACATGGGATGCAAATATGAATGTATTGAGTTGAATGGTGCCCTCACCACAAAAGATGTCCACCTGGAACCTGTGAATGTGACCTTATTTGGAAAGAAAGATCTTTGTAGATATAATTAAGTTGAGGATCTCAAAATGAAATCATTCTGAATTATTCAAATGGGCTCTGAAGTCAATGACAAGTGTACTTATAAGAAAAAGAAAGAGGGAGATTCGAGACACACAGAAGAGCTGAAGGCCTTGTGAAGACAGAGGCAGAGATTAGAGTTATGGAGCACAAATTAAGGAACACCTGGAACCATGAGACACTAGAAGAGGCAAGGAAAGATCTCCCCTAGAGCCTCCAAACAAAGTGCAATCTTGAGGATACCTTGACTTCAGACTTCTGGCCTCCAGAATGGTGAAAGAATAAATTTCTCTTATTATAAACCACCAAGTTTGTGTTTATTTGTTATGGAAGCTCTCAGAAACTAATACAATGAGTGAGGAAATTCCTACTTTTGGAATTCACATTTTGTATTTGGAGAGACAAACACATACACACATAAGTATGACTCCTGTAAGAGAGGTAAGTAAAACAAACAAACAAACAAACAAACAAACAACAACAAAAAATCCTGGTGTAGTAGCTGATGGGAGAGGAAGGGAACAACTACATGAGTGACAGGTGAGTGGCAAGCTTCCTGAATAGGTGAAATAAGAACTGGGCTGGAGAAATCACAGGTGCGTTCCCTGTGGAGAAATGGAAAAACAGTTTGAAAGTCAAGAAGGGTCTAAACAAGCAGTTCTCAAATGTTCATTACATATTCAGGCAATTGCTATCTGTCATACAATCTTTATTGACTGTGCTCAAGTTACTACCTGACAGAGACAGTGTTAGTGACCCACAGAATGCTTTAGCAACTGTTTTTCATTACCATTTTAAACCAGTGCCAGTTGTAGAGACTCTCATGATAGAGACACAATTGAATTTGCCTTCTCTGTATCACAGGTCTGTTTTATCCCACCAGGATAGCATCTAGGCACAAATTAAGAAATTGGACATTATTGAAACTTCTATCCTCATTATCTTTTACAATGGCCCACATTGCCTCAGTTATCATGACAGAGAAGCATTTGAATGTTAGAGGACAGATGATGAAGAGAAAGAACCTAGAGGAATCTGGACTTCCCATACTTTGGAATCACCAGCTCACTGCAGAATTCCATGATGGACCTAGCCCTAAAACTGAATTAGCAATCATCTGGAATCTGAAATCTTAGGGGCAGATCTAAGGTTTCTTTAGCCCATTTAAGCCTCTTAAGAGTCCTGCCTTAGTTTCTGTAATATCTACCTTCCTCACCCAATGGGCAGTGGAGTAATACATACAGAAATCTTAAAAAGTAGAATAGTCTATTTAAAGTCAAATATTCCATAAGCTGATCTCTCACAAAAAGGTGGTAGCATGAAATACTCCAGGGTACAATTCTATCACAGAATCTTTGAAGACTAATAAAAATTGGCAATGCCATCTCCCTAAACACTCTAGAAAACTGTTAAAGGGCTGCAGTAACTGGGCAAGTGCCAAATCAAGAAAACACAGCTTTAAAAATGGTAAGAGTGTGAGTATTCTCACTGTCCTGATTTTGTGATAATCAGGGTAGGCTAAACATTTGCATATTAGAAACCATGCATGTGTCCCCAGACCTAGTTTTTCTCCCTAGATCTGGTTTTCAGAATGCTGGTGATAAACTAAACCTGATTTATTATATGACATCCTGTACGGGAAAAGACTGTTACTTTGGGTTTCTTTGGTCAACTTTAAGAGATATAGCAGGGGGACGGATGTGGCTCTGGTGGTAGGGCATCTGCCTCCCATATGAGGGACCTGGGTTTGACCCCCAGGCCCTCCTGGTAAAAATTAAAAAGAGGGAAATATAGAAGTCACATGGGCCACCAGGCCCCCTGCATGGGTGAGCCGCCAAGCCCTGTGAGCAGGTGAGCCATCAGGCCCTGTCTGCAGGTGAGCCACCAGGCCCCATCTGCAGGTGAGCCACCAGGCCCTGTGAGTGGGTGAGTCATCAGGGCCTGCGAGCGAGTGAGCTGTCAGGCCCCATGTGCTGGTGCACCGCAAGTCTCCGCAAGCCACGCAGCAAGATGATAACATAACAAGAGAGTGACAGAGGGGAGAGCCAAGATGTGATGCCTTGAAAAACCAGGAACAAAGGTGGTACAGGTGGTAGTAGGGTGACTCTCTCTCACATCAGAGGGTTCCTAGGATCAAATCCCAGTGAAGACAGGAGGAGAAGTATGAGAAGAGGGACCAGGAAACAGACACAGAGAGTTGCCCAGCGAATGGACACAGAAACAGCAAAAATGGGGGGGGGGGGGATAAAAATGGATAAAAATTAATTAATTAATTAATTAATCTTTTAAAAAATGTATAGCGGAGGAAGATTCAGACTATAGTTTGTAGTAATAGTTTGACGATGCTCTTTCATGATTTGTTAACAAATGTTTCACAACAATGCAGGGTGTTTGTGTGTGGGGGTGATGTGTGGGAGCCCTGTATAATGTTATGCATGTTTGTTTTGTAAGATCATGATGTTTACTGAACACTTATAGTTTTTGTATGTTCATGTATGAATGATATAATTCAATTTTTTTTTTAAAAAAAAAACCTTTCCAAATCCTGAGAGTCTACCTAATCATAGCTCATTCCAACCCACTTTAGTATCTCCTCACACTTCTTTATCATGTTTTCCCTCAATAATGAACTACCCTTATTCTTTCACTACACAAACAGAAAGTTGTTAGACCATCTCCTATGGGCTTTTTGGGGTAAATAAAACACTTCTATTATTTTAAAAAAATGGTAAAAGAATCTCATGTGTCTTTTCTGGCTCCTCCCCCACCCTATCAACTCGGAGGCTGCCAGGGTTCTCATCATGGCTCACTGGCTCTTTTCCCTATGGAGTAGAATAATCCCTATGTGTATACTGGGATGCCTGCATTTTGGTGCCAGTCTTTCCAGTGGCGAACTGAAAGATTGAACCAGGAAATTCTTCTCAGACTCACCCTCCCAGAACTTATCCTGCATGCAGAAGCAGCTAACAGATCATTAAAACAGTGTAAGAAATAATAAAGTCAGAGACTTGTGGCAAAGGATTACATACTTTAAGTCATACCATAGAGTACATGGGAGAGGGAGAAAGTCAATTTAAATTTCTCTAAATGAGGGAATTCCTAATTTCACAAAGTAGTTCAAGCCTAAAACAAGATGCAGGTACAGAAAAGAAAGAGAAGACCCTGGACTTCATTATTGCCTCATGATGATCTTCTTGATAGGATAGCTAAACTCTGAAGTAGAGCAACAACCAAACTTTAAAAAAAAAGTCTCCTCACCTGAATTTAATGCAATCAAAGAGTATCATACCCAGAGGAATAGATTAGTTTACAAACAATCTTTCTCTTTTGGGGATTCATAAAATAATCCTGAACTGCCACAGAAATGAAAAACTTTAAATGTTTATATTAAAAGAAGAAACTTTTCAAATCATAGACCTAACCTCACAACTGTAGGATATAGTAAAAGAAGAGCAATCTAAACCCAAAGTGAGCCAAAGGAAGGAAACAACAAAGATAAGAGCAGAGATCAATGAAATCTAGAATTTTATAAAAGAATCAACAAAACCAAAAGCTGGTTCTTTGAAAAGGTTCATAAAATCAACAAACTTTTAGCTAGATTGACAAAGAAAAAAAGGTGGAGCATGTAAATAAATAAAATCAGAAATGAAAAATTGAATAATACTCCCAGCCCAACAAAAATCAAGAGGATTATAAAGGGATACTATGAACAACTGTATATATATAAAAAAAATAGATAACCTAGATGAAATGGACAAACTTCTAGAATAACACAAACTGCCTAGACTGACTCAAGAAGAAATAGAAGACATCAACAGACTAACAACAAATAAAGAGTTTGAATCACTTATCAAAAATCTCCCAAAAAAGAAAATCTCAGGAGCACATGGCTGCACTGGAGAATTTTACCAAACATTCCAAAAAGAATTAACACCATTTCTGCTCAAATTCTTCCAAAAAATTGAAGAGGAAACATTTCCTAACTCTTTCAATGAGTCCAACACCACCTATTATAGAAGCCAGATAAAGACCCCATAAGAAAAGAAAATTACAATGTTCCTTAAGAATATATATACACAAATCCTCAACAAAATACTAGCAAATCGAACCTAATAACACATTTAAAGAATTATTCAGTATGATCAAGTGGTGAATTTGTCCCAGGTATGCCAGGGTGGCTCAACATAAAAAAATCAATTTGTGTAATACACTACATTAATAGAATGGAGGGAGAAAGAACATATGGTTATCTCAATTGATGCAGAACAGGCAATTGACAAAATCCAGCACCCCCTTTTTATAAAAACTCTTAGCAAACTGGGAATAGAGGGAAACTTCTTCAACATGATAAAGGGCATATATGAAAACCCCACTGGTAACACCATTCTCAATGGTGAAAATTAAAAGCTTTCCCTCTAAGATCAGGAATAAAACAAGGACCCCCACTGTCACCACCATTATTCAACATTGTAATGGAAATTCTGGAAAAAGATATTAGGTATGAAAAAGAAATAAAAGTGATTACAACTGCAAAGGAAGAAGTGCAATTGTCCCTGTTTGCAGATGATATGATCCTATATATAGAAGATCCTGAAAATTTATTCAGAACAAATCTACTAGTCCTAATGAACAAATTCAGCAAATTGACAGAGTACAAGATCAACACTCAAAAATCAGTATTGTTTCTACACACTAGTGTGGTGGTTTAAAGCTGTAAGTACCCCAGAAAAACATGTTATTAAATTTAATACTCTTGAGGGTGTGAACCCATAATAAGTTGGATATTTTAATGAAGTTAAGTTAAGGTGTGACTCACCTCAGTGGGGCTTTGTCTTAATCCTATTACCAAAGTCATTTATTAGCAGAATGAAATTCAAACAGTTGAGAGAAAACCATGGAAAGAAAGAAGCTGAAGGTCAGCAGAACCCAGAAGAGAAAGGAGAAGTCAGAAGAGGCCACCACATGCATTGCCATGTGACAACGGAGCCCAGGACCAATGATCACCAGCAGCCAGACACAGAATGCAACAGCTTTCGAAGAAAAAGCATTGCCTTGGTGATGCCTTAGTTTGAATATTTTCCTAACCTCAAAACCATGAGCTAATAAACTCTTATTGTATATTTTACTGGTTAAAAAAAAAAAAATTCTTATTGTATAAGCTGACCCATTTCATTGTATTTGCTTGAGCAGCCTAGGAAATTAAAACAACTAGAAATGAACACTCTGAAGAGGAACTCAAAGAAAAACAATTCTATTTATAATAGCAACTTAAAAAATCACGTATCTAGGAATAAATTTAACAAAGTATGTGAATGACATGCATGGAAAACTACAAAACATTGCCTAAATAAATCAAAGAAGACCTAAGTAAAAGGAAGGACATGCCATGTTCATGCATAGGAAGACTAAATATTGTTAAGATTTCAATTCTACCTATAGTATTTTTACAGATTTAATGCAATGCCAATCAAAATGCCATCAGCCTTATTTGCAGAAATGGAAAAGCCAAGCAGAAGTCATGGGCCCCTAATAGACAAAACTATCTTGAAAAGGAAGAATGATGTTAAAAGAGTCACACTTCCTGATTTTAAAATCTATTACACTGCCACAGTCTCCAAGGGAGCAGCAATAGTCCTCTGAGTGTAGGGACAGTGCCTGTCAAAATAGGATGACCCACTGATGTGTTTTTTTTATTGATGACTACCCTTGTGAGTCTTTGCTCTTGTAAATGAGACTTAGCCTGCAGTTGTGGGGTGCCTAAGGGTTGCCACCTGAGAGCCTCCTTGTTGCTCAAATGTGGGCTCTCTCTAAGCCAAACTCAGCATATGATTGCATTACCTTCCCCCCAACGTGGGACATGACTCCCGGGGATGAGCCTCCCTGGCAACGAGGGATTAATACCAAGTGCCAACTGGCAGCTTTGTGCAGTGGCAGTATCGTAGCCAATGAGGTTTATCCGAGGCACGATTATTGCTAATTGAAAACTTTTCCCAAGTGCCAACTGGCAACACAACTGGAAAAAGACCTTGAATAAAAGGGGGAAACGGTAAAGACAAATGAGTTCAAGTGGCTAAGAGACTTCAAAGAGAGTCGGGAGGTCATCCCAGAGGTAACTCTTACGCACACCTCAGTAGGAGCTCATAGAACATCTAAGTGCCCTGGTCCTATATAAGGGGGGATAGCCCCAGAGACTGATGCCTTATCAGTGGGTTCTATTTTGGAATCTGTGCTCCTGAGAGTGACAGAATTAGACTCAAATAAGTCCTCCCTGCACATGGTTCACCAGTCCCTTCTATTCAAACCTATATGTGATGCTGGAGTTTTTAGGTATACTTCCAGAGACTGGAGCCTCCCGCCTACCTATGTGCCAGGTGTGCATGAAATCTAGGTGGAGCTGCAACTCCTACCCTACAGCTCAATGGACTCATCCAAGTCA
>JAKSZT010054273.1:829579-855089 GCA_026826555.1 Tolypeutes matacus | reverse complement strand
TAAGCCCTCTCTCACTTGGAGTTGGAGTGGACATCACCATCCCAGTCCCCTCAGGATTGGAGGGGACATCACCATCCCAGTCCCCTCAGGATTGGAGGAAGAACTATGGACTAGAGTGGACTGGATGGTATTCTCTTGCTCACATATGGTGATTCTAGCAATGCAAGAAATTATAACAATGAGGTGGAGCCAGTGGCCACTTGACACTTTTGGGGTAGGGAGGGGATGAGCAGTTGAAATACAGGGGCTTCTTTGGGAGTTGGAGGTTGTCCTGAGTACTGTTGTGGCAACGGATGTAGGCCATTTTAAATCAGCACACACCACTCAGAACTGAGTGGGAGAGAGTGTGGTCTACAGTGTGAACTGTGGTCTATGGTTGGTGGCAAGGCTCCAGGATGTGTAAGTTCATTGAGGGTGGTGGGCCACACTTGTGGGAGATGCTTGTGTGGGATGTGGTGGGAGGTGTGGGAGGTGGGCAACATGGGAATCCCAGTGGGTTCCGTGTAATATTTTGGGTAATCTAAGCACCTCTTAAAATATATGTATATATATATATATATAACATTTTTGTAAGCAAATACACATATATGCATATATATTTATATATCATTTTGCAAATGTTTGTATGTATTGTGAGGATTTTGATTTTTACCCACAATAAAAATAAATTAAAAAAAAAATCTATTACAAACTACAGTACTCATAATAGCAAAGTATGGGTACAAGAATAGACATATAGACCAACGGAATCAAATTGAAAGTTCAGAAATAAATCTCCATATCTATGAACAACTGATTTTTTGACATGCGGGGGCAAGTTCACTCAATGGTGAAAAAAATAGTCTTCAAAAAAATGGTGCTGGGAAAACTGTATATCTATATGCAAAAGAATGACGGTGCACTACTATGTCACACCAGATACAAAATTTAACTCAAAATGGATCAAAGATCTAAATTTAAAAATCAGGACTATAAAATTCCTTGAAGAAAACATAGGGAAGCATCTTCAGGATGCTATATTAGGCAATGATTTCTTAGACTTTACACCAAAGGCATGAGTAACAAAAGATAAAGTGTAGTGGACTTCATCAAAATTAAAAACTTTTGTGCAGCAAATGACTTCATCATGAAAATAGAGGCATTCTACAGTATGGGAGAAAGCATCCGGAAAACATATATCTGATAATCTTACATCTGATATCCAGAATATATATAGAAGCCCTATAACTCACCAACAAAAGGACAAACAAACCAATTGATGAATGGGCAAAATCTTGAATAGGCATTTCTCCAAAGAAGATATACAAATGATCAAAAACCCATGAAATGATTTTCAGCATCAATTCCATTAGGGAATCAAAATCAAATGCAATCAAAACCACAATAAGATATTTCACACCATTAGAAAGACCTCTATTTAAAAACAAATGATTGGGAGGAAGTAGAGAAATAGCAATACTCTTAATTTGGTGGGAATATAAAATGGTGCAGCCCCTGTGGACAACACTTTGTCAATTCCTCAGAAAATCAAGTATTGAATTATGATTTTTGACTTGTAATCCCACTTCTAGGTATATACCCAAAAGAAATGAAAGCAGGGACTCAGACAGATATTTGCCCACTAATGTTCATAGCAGCATTATTCACAATTTGCCAAAAGATGGAAGCAAACCAAGTGACCACTAACCAATGAATGGATAAGCAAAATATGGTATATATATATACAATAGACTATTGTTCAGTAATAAAAAGTAATGAAGGTCTGATACGTGCAACAACATGGCTGAATATTGAAGACATCATGTTGAGTGAAATAAGCCAGACACAAAAGGGAAAATATAGTATGATTTCACTGATATGAAATAATTAGAATAAGAAAATTCATAGATTTGGAAACTATAATACAGTTTACCCAGGTCCAGTGTAGGGGTAAGGAATGGGGAGTTAATGCTTAATTGGTAGAGAGTTTCTGTTTGGGGTGATGGAAAAGTATAGGTGGTGAAGGTAGCACAACATTGTGAATTTAATTAACACCATTGAATATGTATTTGAATGTAGTTATAAGGGGAAAGTTTAGGTGATACATATTACTAGAATAAAAGTTTTTTTTTAAAAAAAACAGAATTATAAATCATAAACAGTGAACCCTGTCTTAGTTTGCTAAAGACTGCCAATGCAAAAATACCTTTTATTAGTGGTATTATAAAAGCAAAAATGGCTTTTATAATGGGAATTTATTAGGGTAAAGTCTTACAATTCCAAGACTGTGAAATTGTCCAAATCAAGGTATCATGAGAGATGCTGTCCACCAAAAGTTGGCTGCTGGCAGATCCTGAATTCATGACCATGTTGTAAGGCAAAATGGCAGCCGGATTCTGCCTTCTCCTCCAGGCTCACTTTCTCCCCAAATTCAGCTGTGAGCCATCAGGCATTTGACTTGTCTTTCCCCAGGCCTCCTCTCTCCAGCTTCAGTCTGCTCGCTGATGCCACCTGCAGGCCTCACTCTCAGCCTCTTGGGACTTCTCTGTCTTTCTGAAGCTGTAGGCAATCCTGGAGTCCTCTCACACATGGCAGGGTGAAAATGGCAGCTGTCTTTTTCTGTACGCCATTGATATAAGACTTAACTAAAAGGATTAGAACCCACACTGGGTCCCACAATCTAAGCAAGGGCCTTAACTGAAGCAATCTAATCAAAAGTGGTCTTTTCAAAAGGTCTAACCAGTAGGTTTACAGGCACAGGAATGGGATAGCTTAAGAACAGAATTTTCTGGGATCCACAAAACACTCAAAACAGGACAAATCCTAATGTAAACTATGAACTATAGCTAATAGTATAATTATAATAATACTGTTTCATTAATAATAACAGATTTACCACATTAATGTAAAATGTTAGTAATAGGGAATCCTGTGGAAGTTTCTCTTGCACTATAGTCATATTAATTTTGAAGCAGCTCAACCTATTTATGTCTCTGAGTATGAAAAATGTGAAGAATCCCACAGGTTGACTAGACCTTTTCTTTTTCTTTTTCTTTTTTTTTTTTTAAACACTGTCAGACCAGTTGCCTTCTGTGATTCAATACAATCTTTGAAATAAAATAGTGAACACCTATTTTAACCTGTGGAATTATATTCTTAAATTCTTTGTTTGGTTTCACCCTAAATGTTTTATGGATATTGTAAATAAGCATCTTTGAAAATAAAACTCAAAATAAAAGTCTAAATAAAATAGGAAAGACAGTGTTGAAGCAGAAAAGGTGAAAAGGGTGTATATAAAAGAGTAGTGTGATTTGCATATCCCCACTATCCATCCCCATTCCACAGCCCTAGTCTCAGTAGACCCATATATTATTTAGCAATATGATTTTTCATGAAAATTGACATTTGGACCACTCATTAAAGTTCATTATATGACAGGTACATGTCATATTTTAACTCTAATGTTTACAAACACACATTTATTATTGAGAAAATAGACTCAGAGAGCTCAAATGACTTGGGTTCGAAACTATGTATATCTGAATCCCAGAGTAAGTCTTTCCCTTTTACTGCCAAATTCCTATTTATAAGACTTGTAAGGGTTGGAACTCAATTTCCAGCTCTTTCTTTCAGCTTGTGGCTGTGGTCAGGTTGCTTATCAATCCTCCTCTGCCCCTCTTTTTTCATACCCTGCAATATCTCAGATGTTTGGAAACATTAAAATCCCATTTCTACTTCCTTGCTTTAGAAGAGAACACATGGAAAAATTTACAGGACCTTGTATTAGGCAATGGATTCTTAGAGATGACATCAAAAACATGAGCAACAAAAGAAAATAGATAAATTGGACTTTATCAAAATTAAAAACTTTTGTGCATCAAAGGACATTATCAGAAATGTGAAAAGACAATCTATAGAATGGGAGGAACATTTGGAAATCATATACCTGACAAAGGTTTAATATCCATAATATATAAAGAATTCCTACAACTCAACAACAAAAAGAGAAACAATGCAATTATTTAAAAAAAGGCAAAGGACTTGAATAGACATTTCTCAAAAGAAGACATACAAATGGCCAATAAGCACGTGAGAGGGTGCTCAACATCATTAGCCATTAGGGATATGCAAATCAAAATCATAAAGAGATCACTTTACACCCACTAGGATGGCTATTATTAAAAACAAAACAAAATAGAAAATAACAATTCTTGATGAGTATTCTGAGAAATAGGAACCTCGTGTATTGCTAGTGAAAAATGGAAAATGGTGTTGCTAATGTGGAAAAAAGTTTGGCAGTTCCTCAGAAAGTTAAACATAGGATTGTCATATGGTATGTCAATTCCACTTCCAGGAATATACCCAAAGGGATTGAAAACAGGGATTTGAATAGATATTTGTACACCAATGTTCATAGTAGCATTGTTCACAAGAGACAAAATGTAGAAGCATCCCAAGAAGCCATTGGCAGATGAATGGAGAAAGAAAATGTGGTATGTGCACACAGTGGAATATTATTCAGCCATAAAATGGAATGAACCTTGAAGACATCATGTTGGGTGAAATGAGCCAGACATGGAAAGGCACATATTGTATGATTTCACTTATATGAAATACCTAAAATTAGCAAGTTCAGAGACAGAAAATATACAGAAAGTATATAGATTACCAGGGCCTGGGGATGGAAAGGAGAGGAGTTTTGGCTTAATGGGTATAGAGTTTCTGTTTGGGATAGTGAATAAGTTTTAGCAATGATGGTGATGATGGTAGTACAATATTGTGAATATAACTAATATCATGGAATTGTACCCATGAAAGTAGTTAAAATGGGAAGTTTTGTTGCAATAAAAACAATATAAATAGGTAGATGATGGATTCAATATATAGATAGGTAGATAGATAGATAGACTAATTGATGATAGATAGATCAATCTTAGTAATATCCAAGATGGAGAAGGAACAGATCTGTAGGACAATTGGTAAAGTTGTAAGGTGGAATAATGAGTCAAGGGGAGAGGATTCTGCTGCAGGAGACGTTTGGAACTTGGGATTTCTAGAGATATCTCTGTACACTGTTGTCCAATAGAAATACAATGCAAATCACACATAAAATTTTCAATTTCCTATTAGTTATGCTAAAAAAGTAGAAGTAAGCAGGTGAAATTAATTTTAATATATTTTATGTACTCCATAAATTGTATCTAGGTTACAATTTCAACATATAATCAATATAGAAATTAATGAGATATTTTACATTCTTTTTTTATACAAAGTCTTAATATTCTTATATATATTTTATACTTAGAGTACATCTCAGTTCAGACTGGCAACATTTCAAGTGCTCAATAGTAACATGTGGCTAGAGACTATTGTATTGGACAGCACAGCTCTAATAGCTCAAGACAAAAGCTGGAACAGGGAAAATGGTCAAAAGAATCTTGGGGGCAATTTAAATATAGGAATTTATAAATTGGTAATTGGAGTAGGACAAAAAATTCCATCAGTTGGAAGTGAGGTAGTGGGCTATAGGGGAACAGTGTGGAGTGGAGTAAAGGGGGACGAAAACAAAATGCCTATAGAACAGACATTTTATAGCCATTGCCAATATACAAACTCAACACAAAAAACCATTCTTCTCATTACATAGAAAACTGAAGCTCAGAGAAATTCAGTAACTTGTCAAAGTTTCTATTTTTTACTACTCTATGAATCTGTGACTTCCAAAATCAATAATTTGACTCTATCTTTATCTCACTACCTATAGAAAAAGAAAATATAATCTGTCAGCTGACTTGAGTCTCTGTGTTGCTGAGGTGTGTCAGAGGCAGAGGGGATTTGCAAAGGCAAAGGTGAAAGGGGATAGAAAGCTTGAAAAGGACTGCTTCAAGTCTGTAGTTATAACCCTTGTGCCTATAAGGTGTTAATGAAAGCTGGGAGCAGGTTCCCGGCAACTGTTGTACTACACAGCTGTGATTCTGGGGACACCTACCTGCCATTTTCTTGGTGCTGTTGAAGACAAAAAGTGAAAGTCTGACATGTAGTCAGACAGCATAGGTGAAAGGAACTGAATTAACTCCTGAAAATGAGGTTGGTTAAAAATCTGAGCAGCTTGTCCAATGACCTACTCTCAATATTCAGATAGTTGGATAGGTTCTTACCTGACTTGTGCAATCTCATAATATATCCTGATTCTCATTTCTAAACATAATATAATGGCCATAGTTCAAAACATACATATGAAATGTAGATAATCTACGTTCTGTGAGTATAAATTGTAAAGTAACCTGCTTATGTCATTGTGAGAATATTTTTCATCACATTGTACTGATAAATCTGACTCTATGACAATTTGGACAAACAGAAAATGGGTATCAGACAACACAAATAAACCTTACTTTCATTAAAACTGACTAATAAAAAAGATCAAATTATTTTCAGTTAAGGATCATTGCTAAAGGGAAAGAAAAACAAATGAGTTGAAGAATATGAAGATTCTTTTTAAAAATGTAATCATAATGAATTCTCACAACTATTAGGATAAGTATTTCACTCATAATTACTTATCTTATTGTAGGACAGTTAAAAGATATACTATATTCATTCATTCAAAAATTCCTTCAACAACTTATTATTATTATTTTTTTTTTGAGATGCTGGGGGCCAGGGATTGAACCTGGGACATCATATGTGGGAAGCTGGTGCTCAACCATTGAGCCACATTGGATTCCCTGAGTCAGTTTTTTTGTTTGTTTTGCTTGTTGTTTGTTTTTGTTTATTCAGGAGGCACTGAGAACTGAACCTGGGACTTCCCATGTGGGAACTGCTTAAACCACATCCACTCCCAACTTTTTTTTTTAAGTAAACCGAATAAACCATGTATTAAAACATTAAGTGATAAAATAAACTTTTTGATCCAATTATATAGTGGCAAATATTTCCCACTCATTAACATTCCACCTAAAACAGTTAAATTACAACATAATCTACTCTGACCAGAACTTGAAAATATTTATGTCATTTATCACTCAATGATTTAACAGTGAGGGAATGCTGATCTAGGTCTTCTTGATGAGTCAATGATACAATCAAAACCCCATAAGCCTGAAGGTTAAATTTTATTTACTCTATTCACTGGTATATACCCAAACTTAAAATTTTCATTAAATCAAAGAAAGATTTCATGAGTCACATCTCCCCTCCCCTCAAAAAATAGGTACCAGAAATAAATTAAGGTTAAGAGTTGGGCTTGAAAGTGTACTTTATTTGTTACTATAACATTCTCTCTCTCTCTTGTTAACTGATCAGCCATAAGCATGCAAAAAGTTTTCTTCTGAATGGAACTGCTTCCAAAGCCCCTTGGCTATCAGTAGGTAAATTATAAAGTCATTCAATTTGTAGTTCTTTCCTCCATTACAGCACTTCTAAGCAGTGTGTGTGACACACACCATAGAGGTAAGAAAGACCACCTTTAAAAATTTATCTTCTTCATTGTAGAGAATTTCCAAAAATAAACTGACAAAATGCTAAACCATGCCTCTCATGAATGCCAAAGGACCACGGATCCACCTCCTCCTATTTGGGGAAATAAATCCCTTGGAGTGTTCAAGTCTTTGTAGGGCACTTGCTGATAACAAGATCCATCAGGGCTCCAAACAACTGCATTTAAAAAAGCTTTCCACCGCTCTCATTTGCCGATTCTTTGGACTACCCAGTCTTGCTGGCAGAGAGGGCAGCGATTATTCTGTTTTACCCACAGGGACATGCAGTAATTGTGGAAGGAATGATTACATTCTCCCCAGACCACAACACAATCCTCTTTGTTTTCAGCTTGACATCTAAGACAGGCATCCATCACCTGGACCCTGCAGATAGCGCACGTATCGCACTCCACGTCCCAGCTCTCGGCGTTCCACTTCTTGAGGGAGAACATTTTATCACCCCCCGACTTGGAGTCTGCGCTCCTGGAGTGAGAGGATAGGGTTCCCCGGGTTCCTCGCCGTCTTCCACGTCGGCCATAGCGGCGGCGCGGGGCCGGCGACCGAGTCCCACTATTTTTTGAACATCTACTCTGTGTCAGAATCTATTCTAGGCTCTGGTTATAGAGTAGTGTGGCAAAAGCTTCTAGTTGATCCTTGAACTGGTTTTCTCTTCTTGGGGACACAGCATTGTTGCCATATGAACAAAACAGACATGTTCTATATCCTCTTGGTCTTACATTCTAAGGTGAAACAGATGACAAATAAATTACATAAATAGACATTTGGCTTATATGAAAATGTTAAGTCTAGATAGGTCAACGATGATTGTTTCAGGTTCATGCTAAAAGATTAAAACTGGAGGTGATATAAAAATAACTTACATTTGACTTTAGAATAAAGTATCACTTTCTCTCATCCTCTCCTCTCCCATAAACCACCTCCCCAATCCAGAATACACACACACACATCTCTTTTACTGAGTACAATCTTTCTGAAACAGTGATGAATTCCAAAGCAATGGAAATCTTAGAGCTCTCAGCTCATTGTTCTCCTTTCTGTATGATAACCTACTTACAGATGACATAAATGCATCTTTTCCCAAACAATAATGAAACATTGGTTAGCTTTTCAATTTTCTCCCATGAGCAAAAAATAGAAATGCTGAATATACTGCCTGGTGGTAGAGCTGCAGAAGGATAACTGGAGTGTATTTAAAGAGATCTGAGATCTAGTCCTAATTACATGGCTTTGGGTAAGGTAGCTACTTCTGGGGACTTAGTCCTCACCTACAAAACTGGAGGCTTGGGCTAATTGATCTGTAAGATTCCTCCCATCTTTCAGATTTTCAACTTCTGAATCAATTTTTTTGTTTGTTTTTTGGACAGAAAAATGTTAGAAGTGTGGCTCAAATGCAGTGCTTGGAAACATTCTGCATAGTTTGCAGGTTCAAATGATGAGACTCAGTAGGTAAACTCTGAATCCTTCATTTGCAGTTAGAAGCCTGGCACATTATTTAGAAACAGGAGGCTAAAGAGACATTGGGAATTTCCAGGTGATGTAGGGATTCTGTTTGAATTATCCACAAACTGCCTAGGACTTTGCGTCATTTGACCCCTTACTTCTGAAGGCAGATATATTTTGTAGATTCTGATTCCACAAAACTCTCAACCCTCTCTGTCCTTTGAAGCTTCAACCTTTCAAAATAAGAACTGTATTGTTTCTAACAATTGGGTCTCTCTCCCCAGCTTTCTACCCTCTGCCCAGATTCCCTCCTCTCTGTGTTCTTTCTCAGGCCCCTCTCAGCTGTCTGGCTCCTGCTGTTGTGCATTGTGATTTAAGGCACTCTATGCTTTCCTTTCCTTACCATGGTGCCTTCGATTCAGATATGGACAGATATCAGATACATTATTGATCAAATAGTGGCTGCTTCTCTTAGCCTGCTGGTGCCATACTACTTTGCTTGCTGGTGCCATACTACTAGCTAATAAACTAGCAAGAGAAGAAGAGTGAAGAGAGCTTGTCTCCTTTTAAAAAGCATGTGACTGATAATCCTACCATCTCCATTTTAGAACTTTAGGAAATGCTACATGGGTGGCTATGGTAGTACAACATTGTGGATGTAACACTATTGAATTACATAGTTGAAAGTGGTTTAAATGGGAAATATTATGTTGCATATATACCACATTCTTTAAAAAGAAAATGAAAAAAACAACACTGCCCTCTCTCCTCCTGATCACACCTGATCAGAACTGAGCTGCTGTTCATAGGACCCCAGGCCCCAGGAAGGGTCAAGGACAAGCTAAGCAGGAGGCATGACCCAGGGTCTGTTGGGCAACGACAGTTCTCCCCTTACTCTTTTGATTAGATAGCTTCAGTTAAGAGCCTTTGATTAGATTGTGGGACTCTTCAATTGGATTGCATTCAGCTGGGGGGCCTTTGATTGGAGCATTTCAGGGAAGCATGACACAGGGTGGGTCTCAGGCTTCTTGCTGAATGGTGTGTTTATAAATAGGAGAAACATTTAGAGACATACATAGAAAGCTGCCATTTTTACCCTGCTATGTGAGAGGGGACTCCAGGATCACCCACAGCTGAGCTGGGACAAGCCATATGCCTGATCACCCACAGCTGAGCTCTCAGGGAGAAAATGAGCCTGGAGAAGTCAGAGTCCAGCCTTGTCACATGGCAGGAGTTGAGGGTCTGTCAGCAGCTGACTTTTGGTGAGGCAGCATCTCTGATGATGCCTTGATTTTGACATTTTCACAGCCTTGGAACTGTAAGATTTTATCCTAATAAATTCCCATTATAAAAGCCAACACATTTCTGGTGTTTTTGCATTGGCAGTCTTTAGTAAACCTGCCAACCCATGAGCATAAAAATAGCCTTCATTTGCATTAAAAGAAAAAAAAAAAAAGAAAGGCTACTTGCTTTCCCACTAGGCCCTCTTTATTTGTTTGGTCATGCATCATCCCTGACAGAGGCTGAGTGGTCCACACACCAGACAGTGAAGGTCAGCTTGGATGAAAAGGGGGATATTCTCATATATGGAGCACCGTTCTTTGTTCCACAGACCATGGGTGGTTAGGCTTCTCAGCTAAACATTCCTCATAAACCTTAAGTAGCCATTTTAACCACATACTTTATGATGGTATTTAACTTTGCCACCACCAATGGAGTAGTTCACATTATGGATGAGGATTTTGGGTTGAGAAAACTCATGTGCCTGGAACTAGATAAGTTCTCCACTTACTCTCATTGAATGAATCAAGTTAACTTCCAAGCCTAAGATCACAAGTGGCAGGACTGATTTAAACTCAGGTCTTCTGACTCTTAATCTATGCCCGTCTCTTGACACCACTGCTGGGAATTTTCTCTGATTACTCACTTTGAAACATCTATTCTTGCTCTTTAGGGAGATGCCTGAAAAAAGCTACAATTTTCAAAATTCCTTCATCTTATCTAAAGTTTCCTCCCTCTTTACGTTTTTAAAATTTCTTTTCTTTTTTTTTTCTTTTTTTTTAAAGGGACTGTAGATTATACAAATGTTACATTGAAAATATAGGGGATTCCCATACACTTCACTCCCTCCCTCTCCCACACTTTCCCTATTAACAACATCTTTCATTAGTATGGTACATTTGCCACAATTAATGAATACATATATTGAAGCACTGCTACTAGCCATGGTCTATAGTTTACACTATGGTTTACACTTTGCATCACACAATTTTATAGGTATTGACAAAATGTATCACAGCTTTAGACACTTTAATATCTTATTTCAAAATATTTATCGAATTTTTGAGTGCTCATGCCCCTTAATCCATTATTATAGCTATGCTTACAAAAGGGTGTATATGTGTGTGTGAGAGTACATACAGATAAATACACATATAAGCATGATTATTCTAACCTATAATAGCAAAACCAGGGAACAACCAGGGACTTGATAAATAAATTATTGTACATCTGTAGAATTGAACACAGTAGGCAACTATTAGAAAGAATTAGATAGATGAATGCATGCTGGTTTTAAAAAATCTCTAGGTTCTAGAAAGATATTCATATAGGTGAACTCTTGCAATAAACTATCCATCTATGTCTATCTACCTAACTCTATATCTATCTGTCCATCTCTTTCTGCTGTTTTATTCATAAAAGTTTTGTATTTTGCTGTTAAGAGCAACCTCTACTGTAGAGAGTACTATGGGAAAGGGAAACTTGTATATTAAAGTTTACCTTTTTGTGATTTTTGAATGTCTTTGTCCCTTTTGAACTTTATGCAGTTATTTTTTTTTTCCTTTTTAAAGAATGTGAACTGAAATTAGCTGGGACTTTTCTTAATGTATTTCTATATTTTAAAACATTTATAAGTTTTGTTTAAAAAATTTCCTAATACCAACTTATATATATGCATATTATTATAAAAATATATAATTATATAGTTATATATCCTTTTATGTGAATATGGTGACAGTCACTTTCTTGAAAATGCATTTTGAAAGATGAAGAGAGGGAATCATGGGGGTCATAAGTCCCTGAATAGTGAGAGGAGATGTAGGGGAGCAAATGAAAGCACTGCGAAGGGGCGACAGTGATACTAAAGTATTTGCTTCTCTGTGTTGCATAGTGGTGATGAGAGGGAGGGCTGCACTAGTAGTTAGGAAAATTGGATTCTAGCCCTGCTCTTCCATTTACTACCCTCCTGCACATGTCACTTAACCTCTCCTAACTTCAGTATCCTCATTTATAAAATAGGGGAATTGTGTTGGATGATTTCTGAGGCATCCTCTAGCTCAGAAATCTATAAACTTCTATGGAACACCATTCTTTCTCCTGCCACATAATTGGCAGGCAGTGGTAATGAAATAAGGTCTGGAATATAGCTGATCTTTCAATGTGCATTTTCTCTGTCCTTCTTAGGAAGGCAGTTGACAGGTCTTTATTTTCTCTCTCATCTTACTGTGATTGTGAGTAACGGTAAACTCCCTAGGCAAGGAAACACATATAGCCTTTTACATGCCTGGAAAACTGAGCCAGCCTGCAAATGCCTATTTGACAGAACATGCATCTAGTCAGAGCCTGCAAAGTTAGGCATAAAAAATAAAAAATGGGGTAGAAAGATTAATCAGGATTTTTTTCTTTAATTCCAGCAAAAATAGATCATCTGATGTTTGGAATTGTCTAGTATGTGGTACTCTGTATTTTCTCTAACCCAGCCCACCTGTCCCTTTGAAAGCATCTCAGTAACTCTAAAGCTCTCTATTTCAAACCTGCAGGGATAAAAGAAGTCTGACCTAGCCCCAGCCATCCCAGCAAACTGACAAGTATCCCCAATCTTTTAAGCCTTTGCCCTGGGATCATAGAAAGAGACAAGGCTACAATCAAGGTTGATCACTATTTAATGGTGTGTCCTCAGAAGGCTAATACAATGCAATAAATATTTATTAAGTACCTACCATGTGTAAGACATCATGCTATGTATTAATATTCAGAAATAAACACTACAAAATCCTACCCTGAAGAAGATAGGAGTTGAAAGGGGGAGAGTTGCACATCTGTACCTATTGTGTAAGTCCCACACCAGGTAGATGGACCAAAGTGATATAACTACAGAGGAACCATTTAACATGAGGAACAGTGGGTAAAAGCTTAACAGAAGAAATCATGTTTGAGATGAGCCTTAAAGGCAAGTAAACAATAACTAGGACTTTCTTTTGCTAACAGTTTCTGATCTTACTGTAGTAAGGCAAATAGACCCACCCTCCCCACTTCACTCAAAGGTCTGCCCCAGAAGGGTGCAGGTGTGTGGAGAGCAAGCAAGTCATTTAGAAATGAAGGGATGAAGAAACAATGAGGAAAAGCAGAGCTGGGTTGGGAAAAATGGAAGACTATGGGGTGGGTGAGCAAGCAAGGGAAAGAATGGACCCGGGAAGGAAATAATAGGGAGGCAGAACAAGGTAGGGGTGGGGTAAAACATTGGGGATTGGCTGTGCCTCTTAGGTGTTACAAATTTCATTCTAAAATGATCTTGTTTACATCAGCCCCTCATAGACTGGGTTTCAGTGGGCATCCTGCAGTAACTGCTACCAGAAGGTGTACCTCCCTTCACATACAGTCCCAGTCCCTCTCTGTAAGCTGTCATTAACATGGCAAGTTTTGTCCTGAAGCCTTTGGTTAAGTGGCAACAAAACTAGCAGACACCCTGCTGGGGTGAAGAGTAATGGGAACACAGCTGGGAAATATTTCACAATCAGGTGTGAATAGGTGGAGAATGGAAAGAAAACATTTCTATCATGGAGTGATTTACACTAGATTTAGACTGAGACTCATATTTAAGTGCAGAAACCAGCTGGAAATCACTTGTGAAAGTGCAAATATTGCATTTTTTCCTTCAAGTAATTTGTAAATTTAAATCAAATCAGTAAATACTTTTTAATGGTTTTATTCCCCCCCCCCATATTGTCATTTCTTGATTTAGTTACTTTTCTTCTAGCAGAGTCAAGGTCAGCATTGCTGGAGTCCCCAGAGTTAGGGAGAAGATGACATTATATTAATGATTGACTGAGCAACTGTTTTCTCTTGGGAAATAAAATTGAGGGGTTCAAAATCTTTCCAAATTCCTAAGAGTCTCTAACTGGCCTGAATTTTCTGAGGACAGCATTATTCTGGGATATAAGGATGGTGTGTTTCTATAAAGGTCCTATTCAAATATCAATTAATAGACCAGTAGTTGAAGCCAAATAACATATGTGTTCTAAAATTCCCAGGTACCTTATTAAGATGCTATACAGAGGGAGTAATTTGGTTTGTGATTGTGGAAGAAGAATCCAAGTATAACAGTCCTCCTATTTTCATGCTTGATAAGAGTGTCTCAGTTTGCTAGGGCTGCTGTAACAAAGTACCACAGACTAGTTGGCTTAAACAACAGAAACTTATTGTCTCATAGTTTTGGAGGTTAAAAGTCCAAAATCAAGGTGCTGGCAGGATCCTGCTTTCTCTGAAGTATGAAGAATTCTGGTGGTGGCTTGCTAGAAATCCATAATGTAATCTCTGCCTCTGTCACATAGCTTTTTCTCTCCCCATCTGTCCCTTCTTGTCCCCTCCTGTGTCCAAATTTCCTCTGCTTTTAAGAACTCCAGTCATACTGGATTAAGGCCCAGCCAGATTCAGTTCGGTCTCACCTTAACTTAAAACATCTTCAAAGATCCTATTTATAATTGGGTCCACACCCACAGGACTGAGAGTTAGGACTTGAGCTTGTTTTTATAAGGAACATGATTCAAAACATACTAAAGATATTTTTTAAATGACATTAATGGAAGATATTGTCTGCTTAATTACTTTTAGGGTTGACCTGGAGTCTGGGAAATATGGACTAACCATAAGTCATTCTAATTATATAGTTATAGCTATTGTTCAAATACAGTTACAGAGTATAGTTATAGGTAGTTGAATTGTAGTTAGGCTATCTGAAATCCTCCAAGACAGGATCTTTTGTTTTGGTACTGGAGGACTACTGCCAGATATTTACTGTTCTTTTTGGTTCTCCATATACATAGTTATTCTTATTCTAATCAGATGAGCTGCAGTGTCTTGAATCCATATAATTATGAGTCATAATATCATATGGTTCTAGCTTTATTATTTATATAGAATTAAGGAGTTTACATCTATGATTTCATTCATCCTCTAAAGCACAAAATATGTTTGAATTATTCAGTCTTTACTTGTGTTGTGATGAGCAGATGTGGCTCAAGTGGTTGAGCACCTTCTTCCCACATGGGAGGTCCCCGGTTCAGTCCCCAGTGCCTCCTAAAAACAAAAAAACAAACAACAAGCAAACAAATGAAAAAAACCAACTCATGGGAGCCGATTTGGCTCAGTGGTTGATCGTCAGTTTCTCACATACGAAGTCCAAGTTTCAACCCCTGGCTCTGGTTCATCAAACAAACAAACAAACAGACAGACAAAAAAACCTGACAACTTTCAATGTTTTCTGTAGATTCCCCTATTGCTGATTTATCTATGAGTAGAAAAATTCTAGAGACCACATCATAAGAGAAAACTTGATCAAAACTCTGCTTTCTGACTAGCAAATCCATGCCTTCTCCTGGCTTCATCTTAGCCCCTGGAGTTCTCATATAAAGAGACTGTATGATTTCATGCAAATTTTGTGATCAGCAGTTGGCAGGCAACCCAAGGTCACCTGAGAACACAAGAGAGCATGATCATGCATATGTCCTTGGAGCAACTCTGGAAATTAAAATAAATTACAAATAAATGGGAAATATGGGTGAAAGAATCTCACATTGTTGCTTTCCATCTTCAATATGTAGCATGATTCTTATGCAATGAACAAATATTTATTTAAACAAACTATGTCCTTGATATTATGCAAGAAGTTATGGAAGACAGAGACAAATAATTAAATGATCCCTACTATCATTCTGCTTATGAGTGTATCTTTTTTTTTTTAACTAATTTATTTTTTATTGTGGGAAAAATCAAAATTTTCACAATACATACCAATATTTGTAAAATGATATATATATATATGCATATATGTGCATTTGCTTACAAAAATTATATATATATATATATATATATATATTTTTTTTTTTTAAGAGGTGCTTAACTTACCTAAATATTATACGGAAACTACAGGGATTCCCATGTTCCCCACCTCCCACACCTCCCACCACATTCCACAAAAACATCTCCCACAAGTGTGGCCCATCACCCTCAATGGACTTACACATCCTGGGGCCTTGCCATTAACCATAGACCACAGTTCACATCGTAGACCACACTCTCTCCCACACAGTTCTGAGTGGTGTATGCTGATTTAAAATGGCCTACATCCGTTGCCACAATGGCACTCAGGACAACCTCCAAATCCCGAAGAAGTCCCTGTATTTCAACTGCATATCCCCTCCCTGCCCCAAAAGTGTCCAGTGGCCACTGGCTCCACCTCACTGTTATAATTTCTTCCATTGCTAGAACCACCATATGTGTACAACAGAATACCATTAAGTCCACTCTAGTCCATATTTCTTCCCCCAATCCTGAGGGGACTGGGATGGTGATGTCCACTCCACCTCCAAGTAAGAGAGGGCTTATATCCCATGGATATGGTGGGTGGGATGATCCTGCCTGCAGATGTAGGACCTCTCCATTCCCTGGGATGGCCACTGCCCATTGTTGTCTCCTTGCCAGGTGACTTGGATGAGTCCATTGAGCTGTAGGGTAGGAGTTGCATCTCCACCAAGATTCCACGCACACCTGGCACATAGGTAGGCCAGAGGTTCCAGTCTCTGGAAGTATACCTAAAAACTCCAGCATCACATATAGGTTTGAATAGAAGGGACTGATGAACCATGTGCAGGGAGGACTTATTTGAGTCCAATTCTGTCACTCTCAGGAGCACAGATTCCAGAAGAGAGCCCATTGATAAGACGTCAGTCTCTGGGGCTACCCCCCCTTATATAGGACCTGGGTGTCTCCAGAGCTCTCAGGAACCCCTCTGTGTGGGGTGATATGCACTTTGATGTTCTATGAGCTCCTACTGAGGTGTGCATAAGTGTTACCTCTGGGAGGACCTCCCGCCTCTCTTTGAAGTTTCTTAGCCACATGAACTCATTTCTCTTTACCTTTTCCTCCTTTTATTCAAGGTCTTTTTCCAGTTATGTTGCCAGTTGGCACTTGGTATTAATCCCTCGTTGCCAGGGAGGCTCATCCCCGGGAGTCATGTCCCACGTTGGGGGGAAGGTAATGCATTCATATGCTGAGTTTGGCTTAGAGAGAGGCCACATTTGAGCAACAAGGAGGCTCTAAGGTGGCAACCCTTAGGCACCCCATAACAGTAAGCTAAGTTTCAGTTACAAGAGCAAAGACTCATAAGGGTAGTCATCAATAAAAAGAACTCATCAGTGGGCCATCCTCTTGTGACAGACACTGTCCCTGCACTCAGAGGACTGTGGCTTCTCCCTTGGAGAATGTGGCAGAGCTCTCCAGGCTAGGAATTCAGATTCCCTCATTTATTGAGTGATTGTCCACCCACCGTGACCATGCCCCATCATTGATCTTTTGAACAATTTTGTATATCTTTCATGTATATTCAGATGAACTTACTCCCATGAATCCCCCATCCCAGACACCCCCCACCAATAATCCCTTGCAGTACCCATTGTAACCCTTCTGTGATCTAAATCTTCCATGAACATGTAGCCCATAAAATAATCAAATACACTTAATAGGAAAAAGAAACAACAATGAAAAGCTTACATGCAAGAGACAAACAAAAGGAAACTCTGGGAAAAAAAAGACACACAAACTATCAAAAAAAAAAACAAAACAAAACAAAATATAATTAGCGGATTGGGACATTCAAAAAAAAAATGGGGAAAAAACCAAAGAAATGCCTTTAAAAAAAATATATATATATATATATATTCTTTTTTTCCTGTTATCATTGTGTTATTGGATGTCCAGTGTGCCGTGACACCTGCCCCAGTGTCTCCCAAATTTTCATTTAATTTTCAAAGAAGTTTCAGGTCACAGCAAAGTCACACACAAAATACCAGAGACTCCCAGAAACAAAACCACGCCCCACTTCCCCACCCCATATTAACCCCCACCCTTTTTTTTGATGTTAGCATTGTTATAACTGTTATACAGATAGCAAAATATAGCAACTAAACATTGTCAATGGTTTACAGTATAGTTTACAATTTAGACAATACAGTTTAGTACGTTTTGATGATATTTACCATGTCCTGTGTCCTTTACTGTAAGGTAATGAAAAACCTTTCCCATGACCACTAAATACCCCATTAGATCTTAACTGTTCCTTCCTCCCCACCCCCCTGGGGCATATGACACTCCCCTGTCTTGACTCATGGACTGTAAAGATTCATAGTTACATGCCTGGGTATTTGAACCTGCCCTTCCTAATCTACCCGCCTGTCAATGCTGCACCACCAAACCCAGTAATATCCATACCCATCTGTCCTATCCTTCAATATGCAACTATACTCTATCCCTTTACCATAGATTATGTCTGTATGGGTGATGGCTCAAAGCCTGCTCTTCTCTTTCTCTCCCTTGTTAACCTATCTTTCAGACAATGGTTCTCAGGCCTGCTCACTTTCCTCAGTTCAAATCAGTGAGGTCATATACTGTTCATCCTTCAGTGCCTGGCTTGCTTTACTCAACATAAGGTCTTCAAGATTCATCCATGTTATTCCATGTGTTAGCACTTTAGTCATTCTTACAGCTGAGTAATATTCCATTGTATGTATGTACCACATTTTGCTTATCCATTTGTCTGTTGATGGGCACCGGGGCTGATCAAAACTTTTGGCAATGGTGAACAATGCCACTATGAACATTGGTGTGCATATATCTGTTTGTGTCTTTGCTTTCAGTTCTTCTGGGTATAAACCCAGCAGTGGAATTGCTGGATCATACAGAAGATCTATTGTTAGTTTTCTGAGGACTGCCAAACTGTCCTCCATAGTGGCTGGACCATACCACAGTCCCACCAGCAGTGGATGAGGGTTCCTATTTCTCCACATCCTCTCCAACACTCAGAGTCTCCTGGTTTTTAATAGCTGCCATTCCGATGGGTGTAAGATGGTATCTCCTTGGAGTTTTGATTTGCATTTCCCTGATAGCAAGTGATGTTGAGCATTTTTTCATGTGCTTTTTAACCATTTGAATTTCTTCCTTGGAGAAGTGTCTTTTCAGGTCATGTGCCCATTTTTTAAATGGGTTGTTTGCCTTTTTATTTTCAAGGTGTAGGATTTCTTTATATACGCAGGATATTAGGCTCCTATCAGATATATGGTTGCCAAATATTTTCTCACATTGTGTAGGCTGCCTTTTTATTTTCTTAATGACATCCTTTGAGGTGCAGAAGTTTTTAATTTTGATGAGATCCCATTTATCTATTTTTTCTCTTGCTGCTTGTGCTTTGGCTCTGAAGTTCATGAAACCGTTTCCTATTACAAGGTCCTGTAGATACTTCCCTACATTATCTTCCAAGGTCTTTTTGTTTTTGGCTCTTATATTTAGATCTTTGATCCATCTTGAGTTGATTTTTGTATAAGGTGTGAGATGGTATTCTTCTCTCATTCTTTTGGATATGGATATCCAGTTCTCCAAGCACCACTTGTTAAAGAGGCCATTCTCTCCCAACTGAGGGGGCTTCGTGACTTTGTCAAATATCAGATGACTGTATATGCGAGGATCTATATCAGAACTCTCAATTCAGTTCCATTGGTCAGTAGGTCTATCCTTGTGCCAATACCATGCAGTTTTGATCACTGTAGCTTTGTAGTATGTTTTAAACTCAGGTAGTGTGATACCTCCAACTTCATTTTTCTTTTTCAATATGTCTTTGGCAATTTGGGACCTCTTGCCTCTCCAAATATATTTTGTGGTTAGTTTTTCCAGTTCCTTAAAAAATATAGTGTCGACTTTTATTGGGATTGCATTAAATCTGTAGATTAGTTTGGGTAGGATGGACATCTTGATGATGTTTAGTCTTCCTATCCATGAACAGGGAATATTTTTCCATTTATTTAAGTCTTCCTTGATTTCCTTTAACAGTGTTGTGTAGTTTTCTGTATATAGGTCCTTTACATCTTTAGTTAAATTTATTCTTAGGTATTTGATTCTTTTCATATATACCCTTTATCATATTCAGAAAGTTTCCAACTATTCCTATCTTCTGAAGTGTTTTTATGAGGAAAAAGTGCTGTATTTTGTCGAATGCTTTTTCTGCATCTATAGAGATAATCATGTGATTTTTTTCTTTCAATCTGTTTATGTGGTGTATTACATTGATTGATTTTCTTATATTGAGCCATCCTTGCATACCTGGGATGAAACCCACTTGGTCATGGTGTATAATCCTTTTGATATATTGTTGAATGCGATTAGCAAGTATTTTGTTGAGTATTTTAGCTTCTAGGTTCATTAGAGAAATTGACCTGTAATTTTCCTTTCTTGTGGTATCTTTATTTGGCTTTGGTATTAGGGTAATGTTGGCATCATAGAATGAGTTAGGCAATATTCCTTCTACTTCTATTTTTTGGAAGACTTAAGTAGCATTGGTGTTAGCTCTTTCCGGAATGTTTGGTAGAATTCAGCTGTGAAGCCATCTGGTCCTGGGCGCTTCTTAGTTGGGAGGTTTTTGAGGACTGAGTCTATCTCTTTACTCATAATTGGACTTTTGAGTTCATCTATTTCTTCTTTCATCAATGTAGATGTTTGTGGGTTTCTAGAAACTTTTCCATTTCTTCTGAATTATCATTCTTGTTCGCATATAATTTTTCAAAGTATCCTCTTATGATACTCTTTATTTCTGTGGGGTCAGTAGTGATATCCCCTTGCTCATTCCTTATTTTATGTATTTGCATCTGTTCTCTCTTTTTCTTTGTTAGTCTGGCTAAGGGTTTGTTAATTTTATTGATATTCTCGAAGAACCAGCTTTTGGTTTTGTTTATTGTTTCCAGTGCTTTCTTATTCTCTATTTCATTCTGTTCTAATCTTTGTTATTTCCTTCTTTCTACTTCCTTTAGGTTTAGTTTGTTGTTGTTTTTCCAATTCCTCCAAGTGTGCAGTTAGGTTTTCAATTTTAGCTCTTTCTTCTTTTTTAATATATGAATTTATGGCTATGAACTTCCCTCTCAGGACTGCTTTCACTGCATCCCATAGATTTTGATATGTTGTGTTGTCGTTTTCAATAGCTTTAAGGTAGTTACTGATTTCTTTTGAGATTTCTCTTTGACCCACTGTTTGTCTAAGAGCGTGTTGTTTAACTTCCATATCCTTGTGCTTAACCTGTTTCTCTGGCCCTTAGTGATTTCCAATTTCATTCCGTTGTGGTCAGAGAAATTACTTTGTATAATCTCAATCTTTCTGAATTCATTGAGAGTTGTTCTGTGGCCTAGCATGTGGTCTATTTTTGAGTATATTCCATGTGCACTTGAGAAGAATGTAAATCCTGCTGTCTTTGGGTGTAATGTTCTGTATATGTCTATTAAGTCCAGGTCTTCTAATGTATTGTTGAGTGCCTTTGTTTCTTTATTGGTTCTCCATCTAGATGTTCTGTCTAATGATAATAGTGGTGTGTTGAAGTCACCTGCTATAATTGTAGAGGAATTTATTTCTCCTCTTAGTTTTTCCAGAGTTTGCCACACACATTTCAAGGCACCCCAGTTAGGTGTGTAAATGTTGATGATTGTTCTCTCTTCTTGAGAGATTACTCCTTTTACTAATATGTAGTGTCCATCTTTGTCTCTTACAATAGTTTTGCATTTAAAGCCTATTTTGTCTGATATTAGAATAGCTACTCCTGCCCTTTTTTGGCTATTGTTGGCTTGTAAAATATTTTTCCAGCCATTCACTTTCAGCCTTCTAGAAACCCTGGGTCGAAGGTGGGTTTCTTGTAGAGAGCATATAGATGGATCATAATTTCTTATCCATTCTGCCAATCTGTGTCTCTTGATTGGTGAATTTAATCCATTAACATTCAGTGTTATTACTCGTAACGAATTTCTTACTTCAACCATTTTTTCTTTTGTATGTCATAAGTTGTTTTGTTTCTCTTTTTGTCTTTCCAGTTGTTTTTATACTCTCCTCCAAATCTCTCTCCCTTGTTTTTTCCTTTCAACTTGTAGAGATTCCTTTAGTATTTCTTGAAGTGCTGGTTTCTTCTTGACATACTCTCTTAATTTCTGTTTATATGTGAATATTTTGAACTCTTCATCATTTTTGAATGCCAGTTTTGCTGGATAGAGGATTCGTGGCTGGAATTTTTTTTCTTTTAGTATTTTGACTATGTCATACCACTGTCTTCTTGTCTCCATGGTTTCAGCTGAGAAATCAGCACTTAATCTTATTGTGCTTCCCTTGTATGTGATGGTTTTCTTTTCTCTTGCTGCCTTTAGTATTTTCTCTTTGTCTTGAGCGTTGGACATTTTGACAAGTATATATCTTGGAGTTGGCCTGTTGGGATTTATACTATTTGGGGTGTGCTGTGCTTCCTGGATCTGCACATCCATCTCTCTCAATAGGGTTGGGAAGTTTTCAGCCATTCTTTCCTTCAACACTCCTTCTGTTCCCTTTCCCTTCACTTCTCCTTCTGGGATGCCCATAATGCGTATGTTTGTGTGTTTTGTGTTGTCGGTTAATTCCCTGAGTCCATGCTGGATTTTTTCTATCTTTTTGTTTATCTGTCCTACTATCTCTTTGATTTCAACTGTATTGTCTTCCATATCACTAATTCTGCCTGTTCAAATCTGCTGTTATGTGAATCCAGTGTCTTTTTTGATTTCTTTGTTTGTGCCATTGTTCATCATCATATCCATTACCTTTTTAGGCATGTTTGCAATTTCTTCAGTATGTTCTCCCAGTGTCTTCTTTATATCCTTAATCTCTTCCTTCACTTCTTTAAGTTGGTCCAGTATATTTGTTTGGATAGCTTTGATTAGTTGTTCGATGTTCTGCTTTGCTTCCTGGTTTTTATTTTTTTCATTGCACTGGTCCATGTTTTCCTGTTTCCTAGAGTCATTTGTATTTTTTTGTTGCGCTCTGGTCATCATATTATCTTGATGGGTTTCTTCAGTTGATTAGCTTTTCTCTATGTTCTAGAGTTTTATTTAGCTGGTGGTTCTGCGTGTGAGTTAAGTTTTCTCTTTGGCACTTTCTCTTCTTATTTTATTTCCTTGCTTCTTTCTATGTTCCCTTGAAGGCAAAAGATTAGGGCAAGAGGAATCAAAACATGTAAGGAAGGCAGAAGGATAATAGTAATATTGATAAAAGTTAGAAGAGACTTAATGAGATAAATATTTAACTTGTGTAGGCAGTGTAGAGTAATAGGAAAAAAAGTGTAGTTCCTACAATGGACTAGGAAAAGAAATGCAGGAATATATATATATATATAGTGATTTAGAAGGCTAGAATTATGAGCAGGGAGAGAAATAGTAAAGAAAGGGCTGAAAGGAAAAAGTTAAATCTAATTAAAAAAAAGAAGAAAACAAAATAGATGGAATAGAAATTGACACCCTTGAGTTGTGGGCATATGAAAAAATGTTGTATCTAAGAGCCACAACAGAAAGCAGAAGGCATAAAGATGAAGGAAGGATAAGCAATAGTTTGGAATACAAAATCAATATAGACAGCGAGTGGGAAATTACTGAAGAAGAAGCACAGCAAAGAAGTGACAAGCTAGCAGCACCTAATTTTAAAAAATGAAAGAAAAAAGAAAGGGTGGAGGAAACAGGAAAGACAAGCAAGAGACAAGAAATAAACAGAAAAACCAAAGATCCACACAGGTAAGCAGTCAAACAGAGCTAAGGATGGTCAATGATTCCCCTAGGGTCCACGTGGATCCTCTCTGCCTGCTTGTGTTTATCAATCAATTTCCCTGCAGGGTTCTATATGCAGGCCCTGAAACAGCTTTTAGCTATTAAACTAAATTAAAAAGAATTTATTTTTCATTTATTGAAGTGACCATCTCACTTTTTTCTTTCTTTCTTTTTTTTTTTTTTGGAGAAATACGGGACCCAAAATAATTCCTCCTCTAGACCAACCCCCTTACGGAAGGGACCCTAGCTGGGCTGGTGGAAATTAATCAAGCACGTCCCACTTCTTTGACTCCCCAGGGTAGCTGTAGCTCTGATGTTAGTTAGTGCAGAGTGCTAAAGACAGCCGACTCTGCCCCTTCTGGAGCCAAGCACCAGCATCACAGGGTTGCTATGTAAATCAGCTTGACGCTGCATATTCGCCTCTCCTCTCAGCCTGATGCTGCTTCAGGTTGGCTTATCTGCTCCCAAAGCTATGGGGCGGTCCAGGCAGCCAGATCGATGGCAAAAAAAAAAAAAAAAAAAAAAAATTTCCCTTCCCTGTCGTCCAACAGAACCCTCCCTCTTTTGGAGAGTGTCCCTTCTTCCTGGCTCCACTGTGGCCCGGGGCTTATCCCTGGGCAGCTAGGCAAATCAATTCCCTTCCCCGAACAGAATCACCCCTCCCCTCCACCGGGTGCCGATTCGCTCTGGCTGTTCTGTTCACCCAAGGTCCAAGGGGCTCCAGGCAGCCAAATCCCCAGAAAATAAAACTTTCTCGCCCCACTCGCAGCTCCAACTGGCCATTTTACTTTTTTTTCTAACCGCGGGGCTCAGCCGTCCGTGCTAGCCACCACTGGCAGGCTTAAGACTCACGTATCTCTACCGTTCGCTCCATGCCGTTGATCCGTGCAGATAGATGTCCCAAGCTTCTCATTCCACGCATGCACAGCACAGACCCCCGGGCAGGACCCCGTCCACAATCCGCCTTGCTCTGGGAGCTTGCAGTGTGTGCCCTCCTACACTAATGCCTCTTGGTCCCCATCAGTCTATCTTAATGAAGCACACTCTTGTCTCCTGTCCACTGAAATATAATAGAGCTACTTTCACCTTATCTCAGAATCTTCAAATATTTTTTGCTTGTGATGGGATACCATTCATTCTCTTTCTATTATGGCCAGTATAAAATGTTTCATCCTTTTTAATATAAACATTAAAAGACATGGAAAGTTAACTGATACTAGATGCTTTTCCTAAAACAAGTCCAGGCAAATTTACCCATGTTGAGGTTGAGGAGATGCCAAGGATTAATTGCCAACAGTTCAGATGGTGATAACTTGAGAGAAAGTGTACCATGTTAGGAAGCAGGGAAGCTTTGTCAAAGAACTCTGGATGGATTTCCTTGGAAAATACAGGAAATTAAGAGAGGGAGTAGAGATTGAGATTGAGTCCTAGCTTCTTCTGAAATATATGATAGACTTAGGGGGAAATGCTTGTTCCTCTAAAGGCGAGTTTGGAATCAGTGATGGCCATTTAGGAGAAAACCAGAGATCAGAGAATTGGGGGTTATTTGTAGACACCATCTTAGTAGATGCACCCTTAACTAGCTACCCAACTAGTCCTAACAACATGTTATTCTTGGCATTATATGGTAGTATTCTAAGAAAACCAAGAGGTAAATGATTTTTCTTGATT
>JAKSZT010054273.1:814336-824579 GCA_026826555.1 Tolypeutes matacus | reverse complement strand
ATGAGTGACTAATTATGTCAAAACCTACATAACATACATATATTCTTCTTTCTTGAAATGAGATTAGGTTGAATGGTTGTTTGCAGAAGGAAAACAGTTGAAGGTAGGTACAGCTATGTTTAACTTGTCAGATAAACCCTGTACGAAATTGGAGATTTTGGTTAATGGTAACAAAGTTATCCCTAATGTAAAAAGAATAAGCAAGATTTTTTAAAAAGTCCATTATATTGAACCTGATCAATATTTTTAGGCTGTGGAATTCTGCTTTGTAGTGACTTTGAAAACTAGTTCACATTTAGACAAGATTTATTCAACTGAGCCTGTGCACAATAACAAATGTGTGCTTAACAAATATTAGTAATTTTTATAAACTATTTAAGGAACAGAGGCCTCTGAATGTTAGAGGCATCTTATTTCTTCCATTTCCTGTTTTGCTTTTGCTTGCAAGTTATATCCCTTTCTATTCTGTTCTTCAGTTTTATCCTTTGAGCATTTCAAAGGCATGATCTCTTTTTGAGGGTCAGAGTTGAAATTAGCTAAGAATGGATACTGCAGGTCTGCAGGACTGTCCTAACTGTCCCAGAAGTAATTATAGGGCAGGAACTTCCTCAAAAAAGGACTTGAGAAAAGTATTTATGCGGATGCATTTGTGACCATGAACTTGTGTAGAGTTTATCACTGTCATCTCACGTGCTTTACTTAGCAAATGAGCTCAGCAATATTCCCCCTGAAATTGCTTAACAAATAGCTGGTCATTTAATCGCCTAAGGCAGAGCCAGAGAAGGTTAACACACTGACAAAATGGGCATTAACTATGATAACAACAGTTTTCATGGGGGATTATTGCTATTATAAACCTTCTTCAACATCATAGTACTAGCAATATTTTTTTTCTCCCATTTAAAAATTAAGTCATCCTGGAGAATGCACTCATATGCAAGATGCAAAGGAGATCAGAAAACTCAGTGTTAGATGTTTAACGGTCTTTTCCTAATTCTCTGTTGTTGCAAAAACACCAGACACATAGTCCAATGCTTGGGTAGATTATGTAACTCAAACTAGACGAAGTGGATTTAGGAAGAGACAAGGCAATTTATCAGATCTGACTGTAACAAAGACCCACAACCATCTCTTGTAAGCCCAACCAAACTTCAACTAGAATTGATGTCCATAGTTGGAGCAGTACCTCTAGCTTGAACAACAAAAGATGAGGCATGTTTATATGGAAAATCCCTGCTCCATTGCACATTGCCTGGTTAGAAAAGAAATTATGGAAAAATTTATCTAACTTGGATTCATTAACACAGAACATGGATGATTTATCAATTATCATGTGTAAGATAAAGCATCTGTTTAGTAGGAATGAGATATTTCTCTAGAAGGATTCAATTGTGTAGCATGCAGCAAGGAGTCCTATCTGACTGGGAATGATGATTTGGCAGTGATTAAGATAGCAGGAGTCCTAGTGGAGGTGTGGTCCTAGAATGGGCAATCCCTGGCTGAGAGGATCTTGATGGGGTCTGCTCCTGAACTGTGAGTGACCTATCCACAAGAGGAAAGGGAGGGATAAAGTCAAACATCCAACTCCTAATTCTGTTTAAATCAGGACTGATAAGTAAATCCAGGGTGAATTTGCTGAGTAAACGTTTGCCACTGTGTTCTGTAATAACCAGTGTTCTAGTTTGCTTTGCTGCTGAAAGCAGATACCATAAAATGCATTGGCCTTAACTATGGGGATTTATTACCTTACAAGCTTATGGTTTTGAAGCCATGAAAATGTCCAAGTCTAGGCATCATCAAGACAATGGTTTCTTCCTGAAGACCACCTGTTGGACTCCTCTGTCACATGGCAAGGCACATGGCCGCATCTGCTGGTCTCTCCCTTCTCTTCTGGGTTTTGTTGCTTTCAGCTTCTTGCTACTGTAGCTTTCTCTCTCTTTGTCTGAATTTCATTTTCTTATAAAGGATTCTAGTAAGAGGATTAAGACCCATCCTGAATGAGGCAGGTCCATCTTAACTTAAGATCCTACTCACCAAAAGGTCTTACTTATAATGGGTCCACACCCACAGGAATGGATTAACTTTAAGAACATACTTTTCTGGGGTACATACATCTTCAAACCATCACATCAGGTCTCAAACAAGTCCATTGGCTGGAAAAGGTGACATTGCTGACTGTATTCATTGACTGGTTTTTAACTTCTAGCATGTGAGACAGAGTAGATTTGGCTTCATTACTTCTCTTTTTTGTGTGTATCCTACTCATGTCTTCTAGATTCACTGTCTTATCTTTGTTTTTTTGTTTTGTTTTTTTTTTTGTTTTGTTTTGTTTTCCATTTCCACTGTTGATCCATTATCTCCTTTGACTATTCTCTTCGCCTTCGCCTTTTCTTAGAAAATTCTTTCATTTTCTTCACACACTTACACATATACACATATTCCCAGGATGAAAAAATAAATTTTAGGGTTTATTTTCCTGTTGGATCATTCTGCTCCCAAACACTTTACCATGTCAGCTGGCAGCAACTCCCTACTGACTGGCAGAGAAGTTCCCTCTAGTCCCCAACTTTAAAAACCAGCTCAAAAGCTTTCCTTCTTTAACTCATGCTTTCTCTCTCTGCTTGTACCTATAGCCCATCTCCAATTCTCTAGCTTCAATTTACCAGCAGCATGTCCCCTAGGTACTACAATAGATAAGGTATTAAATTTAAGCTTCCTTCACATTATCCTGTTTTTGAATTGATGATAGGATGACAATTTATTTACATTTATTGAATTTTTGTTGTATTCATATATTCTAAGACATCTATAATGAGAAAATTGTGGCATTTCATAATGTATACAATATACAGATTGTCTCTATTTGATCATTTAAATTGGAAACAAATTCATTACCTTACAAAGCAATAAGCATCATTCTGTTCCTAGTTTGATTTATGAGCATATTCTCCTCTACACAAAATTTGCTTCATAAAAACTGCCACCTGTGAACATTACTTCTACTATGTAGAGTAAGACTTGTATCTTTCTCATTTGGCATAACTTCAACTATTTTAAAAGATCTATCCTCCCTGTATCCTTCCTTTCTAAGCTGTATATTTCCATGCTCTTCAGTGTTCCTCATAAGCAAGATCCTACACAATTTTGATCACCTTCTCTGAGACCAGCCCCATTTGTCATTACCCAGACTCTGCTGTGGTGTTCAGAATTGAACTCAGAGTTCCAACTGTGATGTAAGGATAAAGAATATAGTGCTCATACGTAAGACAAACCAAAAACAAGCAAATAAAACCCACTAGGATATACTAGTATACTTATGGAACTCCATATCTTCTCAAGTTGGCCTAAATTGGAAATCAATAAAACTAAGAAATCAAAAGGAAATAATATCTTTTGGCTTTAAAAGTCCAGGAATCAATAAATGCCATGGCTCTTGCAGTTTAACCAAGGCTGTACCTACCATCCCTTCCCACATACAACCCATACCTATTAAATAGATGCATTGTAGGCCTGTCATTCCAGCCCAAACAAAAGAACTCAGCCCTTGATGGAACTGTCAGGATCTACCTGACTCGCTGCTCATGCTGCCAGTACTCTAACTCAGCCAGTCTGACCTAGTTTCCTCAGTGTATCTTGAAGTCCTTGGGTTCTGGTAGGATGATACTGTACCATCCACTAGTCCTTTGATGAGATTGAGAGAGGTAGTGTACAGCCCAGCATGCCAAATAGTGCTGTAAAAGCCGACTGGACTTTGGAGCAGCAGTGAGGTGTTCTGTTTTGATATTCTACTTGGCATGCTCCTGAAACTTTACTCTTGCCGTCTGACCAACCGCAGGGAAATGGATATTTGATTGAGTTTGAGAGGCTTTACAGAACAACACTGCAGCAAGGTCTTTCCGTTCTTTTGTGAAACATTGCTCCTTTGCTCTCTTGCAGCATCATTTAAAATGCTATGTGTCTGGGCTTACAATACAGTGTGTATGAGTTCATAGTTAATACAAGAAGATTTCTCCTTAGAGAAAAGAATGTGACTTTATCAAACCTGGAAAGGTGCTATAAATCTCCCAAAGCCCCATGTGGGAGGATTATCTCATGTAAACTCTGCCTAATGCCAAGAGAGCTATGCCAGGAGCACAACCCCAGGGTCCGGTATGCTAGAATCTGGGAATTAGGGATGATGACCTAGCAGTCCACAGCCTTTGAAGAAATTCATGAATTTCTTTTTGTTTATTAGCTTGTTTTGCTCAGAGATTTGTTGCCACACAGAGGTAAACTGGTGACAGACACATTGTAATGTACATCACTGCTGTTTGAAGTGAACAGGCTGTGTTGGCATTTGCAAAACATCCAGAGTGGAAAATCACTTATATAAGGTCAGACCTCTGCTCACTTCCGCTCATGTTCTGTTGTGCTAAGCTCCAGCTGTTCTAGCTCCTGTTCCACCAGTCCCTGAAGGGGCCCCTGCCTCATGGATTCCTCTGCCTCCAAACAAAATGCCTCTCTATGTGCCTCAATTCTCTATTTAGCAATCAGATGGCACACAAGATTCATCTTTCATACCAATGGCAATTGATTAGTAGTAGCTATCTGAACACTGTTTTGAGAATGATGATGAGGCTACTTGTGGGCTCACGGTGGGTGATTAAAAATGCCTGCAGTGGGTACATGATGGTGAGGTGGTAGCATGTGTGCCATTCTTGGATAATTTTTCATGCAATATTCCAAGACAAATGGGCAATGAATGCATATCCTGAAAGGTTGTTTGTGTCTAAGAATAATTTTATCCCCATAGGTTACCCATATAATGAATCCCTCATCAGTAATGGGTAATAGAGCTGCCATTTACTGAACAAGAACAATGTGCCAGTCAGTGTGCTTGGTGGCTTGCATTCATTACCTCAAGCCTTTCCATCAGCTTTACAGAGTAGGCATTGCTCCCTATATCTACAGATGA
The DNA here is from genome assembly GCA_026826555.1 of Tolypeutes matacus. Lineage (NCBI taxonomy): Eukaryota > Metazoa > Chordata > Mammalia > Cingulata > Chlamyphoridae > Tolypeutes > Tolypeutes matacus. The sequence goes on along the minus strand of JAKSZT010054273.1, from coordinate 819,625 downwards.
GAAAATCGGTCTCAACAAACATGAGCACCCTTTCCCAAGTTAGGTAGGTAAGTGAGTGGCAGAGGCAGAATGTGCACCTTGACTCATTCTGCACCAAAATGAGACAATAACAACAACAGAAATTCTAAGCCTCTGTGCACCCCACTGTGTCCTTGAAGGAGAGCCTCTATTCTGTTAGTGACAAAGGAGAGCCAAGTAAAGGGACTTGAACTCATATACAAAACACAACCTCAGGCCCAAGAGGGTTGAGGGTTGTACACAAAGCTGCTTATCAACCTTAAATTAAAACATTCTCAAGAGTTAGAATTGTAATTATGATTTATGATCCAGGATGAGACTTGGGCAAAAATGGGTATTATTTCCTACTAATTTCTTTTGTTTTGTTTGTTGTTTGTTTTGTCTGGTCATAAAACAGACTGTCCCTTGCTGGGTGTGTACCGACCACCGTTCTCCACCACCCCCGTTCTTTACAGCACCCAGGCCTCAAGGAGGTGGCTACAGGGGCAATGCCTGCTCCCAGGTCCCTACTAGTTTTATATTATGATTTCAGAAGATAAGAATATTGGTGCTTCTGACTTTCTCTTCCTGAGTGCCATAGTGGAAAGACCAAACACATTTAAAATACCCACACAAATGTTTGTTCTAATGATACATTCAGCTAAAAAAAAAAAAAAAAAAGAAGAAAATAACAAACTGACAGGATGTTTTTTTTTGTTTGTTTGTTTTGTTTGTTTTTTTACTTCTTAATGAAAACATGGGGAATAGAGTGGATAATTTATAACCAAGATGATAAAGAAGAGATCTTGTTTCCATATCCTGGCTTTTTACATTAAAGTGCCCTTTTGTGCTGATAAATTCCTATTCCATGATAAAAGAAAGGGGTGGGGAAGCCTTAAGAGCTAGAGGATAGTATTAAATGCACAACTCAGTAACATTAAGATGTGGCAGAGAGTGAGAGGCTCAGGAGCAAGAGCCATAGTATGATTCTACTTACTATACACTGGATTGGCATAGAGAAAAGGACCACATGCTATGAGTTAAGTAATTCAAGTAGTAATTCAATGCTATTCTACACATTGTAGAGACAGTGCAATGCTGCCTCATCTCATTTTAGTAGCTGAAGTAATTATTTATGTTAACCGCAAAGCAATTATTGCCAACATAATGATTAAGGTTTATGGTACAATGTAGAAGGCCAAATTTGTTAATAAATGGTAAACCTTAATAATTCAGTTTTTTTTATAACAGTTTGAGATTTGATCATTGCAGAGAAATTGCATTAAGTCTGAATTAAGTTCACATTGGAGACATGATAACATCAAGCACAACATCTCATTCCTTTTCCTAATATTTAGACCAGATCTCCTGATTGTGCAAATCAATGCAGTTCAGTTCAAGTTCACTGGAGAAGCCGTTTGCTACTACAGGCAATGGGTAGTATGCCCCCATCAACCCTGACACATGGAAAGTACAAATAAAGCAGACACACATCTTTGGAATTTACTAAAGGTATGGATTCTTACCAAAACTTTTTATTCATATTTTTAATCAAAATATATTAAAATTGCTTTTAGCATTCCTGGGTGTTATTTTGTTACTCTCTGTCAATGTATGTCAAATTTTTGTACCAAAGAATACCTAAGATTGAAGAGAAACACACTGTCTTCGCACAGATCTGGGTGTACTACCCAGTAAACTTAAATTTTTCTTTAATGTCTGGTATTTTATCTTTAAAATTATTGTAAATTTTGCATTCTCTTTCAGTATACATCTGACTTTGTTTTTATAACAAGAATCATATTTTAAATTACTTATTCACAGGGGGAAAAATGTGCCATGTTTACCCCTGAATTATGTAATACTTCCATTTGAGAGGCCCAGCTTCAGATACTTCATTTAAGTAAAAATATTAGAAAATAAATATTTACATGCTGGATCAGAATAAACTCACTTTACTAGTTTTCTTGAATTGCCAAGAGCGTTATTTGAAAGGTCAGTTGATCCTCTTGAAATTTCCAACAAAGATTACAATGTACCTTGGAAGTTAGAATTCTTTATGGACAGATCATGAATACATTTACTAAAAGCTTGTTTGAACTTATATATAGTTTTGAGTTTTTATCACTTCAGGGTGTCAGTGAGTCTAGGACATTTACTCTTCCTACTTTATGTAGTACCCCTAACATAGGAGAAAAGATTTCCTCAAGACTGTTCACTAGAATTCTAGTTTTCTAAGATGTTCCTTACCTAAGAAAAGGACTCCATGGTCAAACAATGTTCAGAAACTTTGTGTGCCACATATTTCTTTAGATTTAAAATGAATATTAGAATATTGAAGAATCTGAGAAGTCCTGCAGTAATCCAAACCATCCTCAATTCTTTATCTTTTTTTAGAGGTAGCAGGGTTTGGATCCAAGACCTCATACATGGAAAGCAGGTGCTCAAACACTTGAGCTACATCCGCTCCCCATTCTCAATTCTTATTTTAACAAATTAGTTATTAGCACATTAGTGCAACTGGTGCCCCATGGAAAACACCTTGTGAAAAATATACCCTTATTGATCTCATATAATTATGTAACAGTCCTTCTCGGTGTTTGCCTTTTCAAACTGGAGGAAAAAAAATTTTTTTTTCATTTGGCTAGTTCTAAAACCTTCTGTTATATTTAGCACTAAATCTCACTAATGCAAGCAAATGTTTTGACAACAACATGTGAATATTGGGTTCATGCTACAGGCTTACAATGAGTCCCAAGTTCCTCAAATTGCATCAATTACATGGGTTTTAGAACTCATTTGTACCAATGTTTTGGATTTTGTTTTCTTTATATCAATGATCTTAAGTAGACCACTTTGGTACCCACCAGCTACTTTTAAATTCATACACAAATACTTTTGAAACCTTCATGAAATATCATTCACTCTTTATAACAACTTATTTGGAGATTTTGCCTTTGCTCTCATTTAATCCAGCACTTATCCTTTTATTTTTCTCTCACCAAAGATGTACTCATTCATCTTTACTTCTTATTTCCCACCTGTCATCATATTCTTCTCCAAGATAAAACAGTAAAATACCCAGTAACTTTTGACTAATGGATTACACTTTTCAGAGATTTTTTAAAACACATCATGTCACTGTGATTCTGACACTGAATACTGAAAGAACTGCAGGGAGGAATAGGTAACTGCACTGCCTAAATATAGGACTATGAGCCCACAGAGAAAACCCAAGTAAAACAAACTAGAGACTATATGAAAAAAAGTCATAGTGCAAGTGAATGGAATAGAGAGAAACCTGAAGGAGTAGATTACTAACCCTCAAATTTAACAAACAAAAGATTGAAAAAGAGTGAAATGCAGTCTAGCAGCCTGTGGAACACTGAAAGAACAAAGGAAATTGTAACATGGGAAGTCCAAATTCAAAACCTCAGAAACAGTTTCATTAATTTCATATATATTCGGTCTAATAAAAATAACTCAGAATGAACTTGAGATGAATAAATAGATATAAAATAAAATAAATTTCCTGGAAATTATCCAATTCAAATTTTTAAAATAAGTCTATTTCATTTGTATAGTAGGTGTAGCAGAAAGGAAGGGACTCTCCAATTCAATGACATAAGACTTAGGAAATTTATTAAAATAGATGCTTCTAGAGGGTAATGGTAATGGTGGTATGTTATGCTTTTGAGTATTCAACATATAATACAAATTTAGTAAACATTCATTATCGAAGGTGATGGTAAAGACCTTGGTTCTCCCTGTAATGTGTTCTATAACCAAGTCAATCTGCCTCGTGGTTTTGTAAGAGGATTTATATCACGCTTAGAATTCCTTATTAGATGAAGGATGCCATAATATAGGATATAATGGGAAACAAAAGTGTGAGTTACATAAGGATTGAGACCTGGAAACTGCCTGAGGTGGGGTTAAGGGGTGGCAGATTTCTAGAGGGCAGAGGATAAAGTGTAACCAGATGGAGTACAGTACTTGGAGAGAATGATGAATAGGCAGGCAGTAGCACATTTACTCAAATAATAATGGAGAGGATAACAACAGCAGTAGAGACATTTATTGGGTCTGCCTTATCCCAGGCAGTAGACCAGGTATTTTACACATGTGATCTTGTTTAATACTCCAATCATCCTGTAGTTAAATATCATTTATTTAATGCTATTATTCTTCATTTTTTGCAGATAAGGAATCTGAGGTTCAGAGAAGTTAGGTAACTTGCTCACAATCACACAACTTGTAAGTAGAGTCAATCTAATTCTCTTGGTTAAAATTCCTTCCTTCTCCCCATTTAACAATTCATATCATGCAAACTCAGTGTGAAGCTCCTTCATACTTCTAAAGGACTGGAGATGGAGGACTGAAGGTCAGAAATAATTCTAATAGAAACAAAAGATAGAAAGGCTCAACTTTGAAGTGAGATAAATCATACTCTATGTGTAATCTTCGAGCGCCAATGTCCATACATGCAGAATGGAGATACTGATGCCTGTTTTAGGCATATTGGGAGTGTTAAGAACACAAATTTACATGGAATGCTTAGCACAGAGCCTGATGTCCAGTAAATGCACAACAAATAGTTGATGCCTCTATTGATGGTACTGCAATTACTAACAGTATCACATCCAGGTTATAGGTGCCATGCAAAACTGTCCCCCCCCAATATGCTTATGTTTTAGAGCTTGTAGCCATTGGGCAATTTGACATAATTATGAATTCCAAAAATATATATCGGATTGTGCTTGTAAACTGATCTGTTCATCTGGGAATTATTAAGTTGTGATTAGGGCATTGACTGGGCCAAGTCAGCAGGGTGTTGAACCCTACCCCTTGGTGGGTGGGGAATAAAATATAAAAGACATCACAAAGAACAGAGTTGCAGCAGTTCTGAAGTTAGAGTTTTGATGTTGAAGAGAAGGCCCCAGGAGAAGAGAAGTGAGCCGTTCACCTGACAGTCTACAGCTGACCTTGTGGAGGAAATAGAGGAGCTTATCCCGGAGAGAAACACAGTCCAGGAAGAGAGGAACCCAAGAAGCCTGAACCCTGGCAAACATTGGCAGCTGTTTTGCTCTAATATGGGGCAATGGACTTTGGTGAGAGAAGAAATTTATGCTTTATGGGCTGGTAACTGTGGACTTCTACCCCAAATAAATACCTTTTATAAAGACCAACCCATTTCTGGTATTTCTCATTAGCACCCTTTTGGCTGACTAATACAGAGCTCAAGTTGTCGCTTTGTTCCCGGGCCTGGGGGTGATCAGCCCTACCGCAGCC
>JAKSZT010054273.1:794819-811460 GCA_026826555.1 Tolypeutes matacus | reverse complement strand
CTTTCTTTCTTTCTTTCTTTCTTTCTTTCTTTCTTTCTTTCTTTCTTCTTTCTTTCTTTCTTTCTTTCTTCCTTCTTTCCTTCCTTCCTTCCTTCCTTCCTTCCTTCCTTCCTTCCTTCCTTCCTTCCTTCCTTCCTTCCTTCCTTCCTTCCTTCCTTCCTTCCTTCCTTCCTTCCTTCCCTTCCTTCCTTCCTTCCTTCCTTCCTTCCTTCCTTCCTTCCTTCCTTCCTTCCTTCCTTCCTTCCTTCCTTCCTTCCTTCCTTTCTTTCCTTCTTTCTTTTTGCCTTTTATTACATATCCTTCTCATATCAGTCAGAATGATCATTTAAACATTTAAGTTGTACCATGTCAGTCCTGTGCTTAAAATACCCCAGTGACTTAGCATCTCACTGAGAGGCAAAGCTAAAGTCCTTCTGATGTGCTCTAGAGCCCCTTCTCTTCTGGACTGCTGGTGCCTCTCTGGCCTCGTCTTCCCCTTGCTCAAGCTGCAATGGCCACACCAGCCTCCTCAAGGATATTCACACACTCCTGCCTCAGTTCTTTTGAACTTGCTATTCACCTTCCAAACATCTGTTTGGCTTATTCTCTAACTTATTTCAAGTTGTTTACTCAACTATCACTCTTTCAGGCAGGTATCTAAAATATCAGCCAGGGAATCCAAATATTACCCCACCCCTGATATTTTATATGCACTCCCTTTCTTTATGTTTATTTTTCTCTTTAACCCTCATCACTTATAACATATGATATAATTTATTTTATTTCTTATTTATTGACTGTCTCCCATCTCTAATGTAAGCTCTGTGAGGGATGGCCTTTTCTCTGCTTTCATGACTTTTATTCATTTTGCACCTAGCACAGTGCATGGCTTAGCAATGAATCATTGGAATAGTCAATCTTGGCTCCAACACTTCTCTATCACTTTCTGCCATTCACTCCATATTTAATATTTATCCCATTGTCTGTATAACTGTGCCCCAAAAAAGGTTGTGTATATGAGCTTGTGCATATGCATATTCATATATTGAATTATAAGGACTTCATGACTGGGATTTGTTTAACTGAATAGTTTTGAAGGTAGGTAAGTGTTAAATAAAATGATTATAATTGATTTTGATGAATCAATTGCAAGCAAACTTCTTGATTATCTAATATATGTCCCCATTCACTCTACAGAAAAATGAACAGGGTAAAAACCATATACACATTCTCCCATTAGTCACTATCAATAAACTATCACATATGCCTTCATCATCCTTCTATCTCCCCTCTCGTTCCATTTGCTTTTCTGTTATGAAACTAATATTTATGGCCAAGGCAGGACTGAGTAAGATGCAGTGATTATCGCTGATTTTATCACAGCTGTATTACTTAGCTGCAAGATGAAGCGCTATGGTAAAATGGATCATGAATCCCTAAAATTGACTATCCATCACCTTTATAATCCTGATGGAAAGGTAGGTCACATCCAGCCTGACAACTTCCCATGCAAAAGAGAGCACCAAAGCAATGCTTCTGACTCAATTTATCTGGAAAATTAGCTACTGAACAATGAGATGAAAGTGAAAGGAAAGCCACATGTGAGCAGACTGGGAGCATTGTGTTGGGTTTCACCCCAGGACACAGGTAAAAACTAAATGAGCTTGAAAAGTGTAGATTCGGGGTTCTTGGATTTGAGGGGTCCATGAGCTTGAATTGAAAATTCAAAAAAACATTATTCTTAATGTTCTGGAGCAGGTGTGATATATTTATTAAATAATAAATGAGTTATTTATTTATTAACATAATAAATGTGTTGCTGTGGGTGTGATATATTCATTAAATAATACACAGTATAGTGTAGTGTGGACTTAGTATGATTTTTATTTTTATGTAGTGTGGTCTGAGTACAGTGGATAACTGCTTGCAAAATGGTTGGTAAGGATGGCGGAGATGGTTGCATGACACCATGGGAAAACTTGAATTTCTAAATATTTGCCAAAAATGTTCCTTTGGAGAGATTTTGAACTGTGATAGGTTATCAGGTATTGAAATTTTTATAAAGTTGTAAAACATAATTTTAAATAATCTTAAAGTTTAATTTAAAGATATACCATTGATGAGTGTCATAAAACTATCTGCCACTACATTCTGAGAAGGGGTCTGTGGTTTTCACCTGACTGGCAACGGGATTCATGGAACAAAAAAGGTTAAGAACCCCGGGTGTAGATAATTCGGGTATTTAGGACACATACATTTATATGGCCTTATTTGCAATTCTTGACCCTGTACTCAGAATATTTATATAATTTTTGCATGGATGTATCTTTGATGTTTCTAGCTCGACATCCCCTGACATCTAAGTAGGAATTCAATAAATATTTGTTAAATGAATACATGACTGAAAAAATCAATGGACAGATATTTAGGTAATTTAGCCTTTGCTTAATTCTTGCAGTGATGAGGAACTCACTATTTCATAAGAAAATCTATTCCATTATTGAAGTGTTTTAATTTATAGAATACTTTTCCTTATAATAAACTAAAATCTTCTTTGCTGTAACTTCCTTATGACTCTTCATGGGTAAGAGTCAACAGTTGTAATTTCATTATCTCTTCTCCTCTGTACATAAGTTTATTGAATTTCTTACTATGGAGTTGTTTGGTGGAATTTAAATTCTTCCTTTCTGCTCTTCAAAGTATATATCCTTCAAAGGTTTGGGAGAAATACCCCAGGATAACTCAGTGTCTTATACCTGCTGATTGGAATAGGCCCTAATAAGTGAGGGCCTCTCCAGGCCACCTAATATTAGAGATGTTGTGTATTGTTTCTACTGATACATGGTACTATGTTCTTCCTCCCCTTTCAACTGAGACTTTTGGGGATGTTCTACATTTCTACTTTAATCTTCTCTGGGAATTCAGCTCAGCACTGAATGACAGGCAAGCATTTCAACATGGAATAGATACTGCACAGTCTCTCAAAGGACCCTAAATATTGCATGCATATTGCTGAGTTTTATGCCTTTGTCTTAGAACTTTCACAGAGGTTAACTGTCATAATCCAGGCTTTGCTTTTACTTATCTATTATTCTAAATGCAAGATATTTCCCTGTTGAGAATGCATGGGATTTTCAAGCCAGTAAAAATGCTGTAGTGCTCAATCTCATCACATTTGTGAGTTACTACAAGTTAGGCTCCATTTCTATGAAAGCAAAAATGTGGATCTCCATTGTGTGACTGGGCCACCAACTACTTAGGATATACTTTATTCAAATAATGATGCAACAATAAGCCCCATTATGCCAAAGGCATCTCTCATTCCTTTATTATTCTTCATGAGAACATGGTTTGGTTGTTCTCTCTCTCTCTTTCTCTCTCTCGTGTGTGTGTGTAGGATTAGCTGTCTCTGCAATTCATTTGTCCCCTCCTAATGAAACCTCTACATTGCTGACAAAGCAGAAATAAAAAAGGTAAATAGCACTCCACAGAAACAATTTGTTTCTTGTTACAGGCACTCTTGTTAAATACCATCTGAGGGTCATTTTGCAGAACAACGAAGAGGAAGAGGCTGCAAACACAATTAGCTGAGTCAAAAAGAAATAATAATTACGGTCACGATGCAGTCAGTGGATATTGAGACAGGCATGCCTGTGGGTCAGGGAGGCAACGGAGCGTTGCTGTCCTAGCCAGCCCCTGGGAATCTGATACATGAAAGAACATGTAGGTGCTGACTGCCAAGGAAGGCTTAGCCGTGATTTCATTAAAGGTCATAGAGGCAGCTGTCATTCCTGACCCTCTCAGCCAACAGCCTGAGGTCAAACCCACCACTCATGACACCCCATAGAAAGAAATACTTGCTTTACATTTTTTACTAAAACATATCTTTATTTGAACAACTATTATGGGCAAAACAATATGCTGAAATGCTAATGCTATTATGTCACGATAACAAGGCACTGAAAAAATGAGTCAGATAAGGTAGCTATGATCGGTATGATTAAGAACCTTAAATTCCTCAAATATCATTTGCGAATTGATGGTATTCAACATGGTTGCTGAACACAATTTATGAACTATTTTGAAAATAACTGAAGCAAAACAGTATTACTTTAAACACTGAAGAAGGATGAAAGGCAATATGGATATACACTCATTATGCCCTGTTTTCCAATTAGTCACATAGACAGAAAGGAATATTTAAGTGCTGTAAGTGGGAGATTAAAATTCTACTAAGTGTGAGATGCTATACTTTTACACATATTTTTTGTTGTGTTTTGATTTTTTTAAATTAGAGATGTAGATTTAAAGAAAAATCATGCAGAAAATGCAGGGTTCCCATATAATGCCCCCCCCCACACACACATAGTTTTCCCTATTATTAACACTTTTCATTAGAGTTAAATTTTGTTAAATTGATGAAACAAAATTATTATCATTGTACTATTAACTACAGATCATAGTTTACATTAGGGTTCACGTGTTTTATAGTCCTATGTTTGTTTGTTCTTATTTTTATTCTGATAAAATATATACACCCTAAAATTCCTCCTTTTAACCACATTCAAATAAGTAACACAGCAGTGTTATTTACATTTACATTGATGTGCCACCATCATCTTCATCCATTACTAAAACGTTTCCATCACCCCAAATGGAAACTCTGGACCAATTAAGCAAAAATGCCCATTCCCTAAGCTCACCCTGGCCCCTAGTAAATTATATTCTAATTCCTGACTCTATGGATTTTCTTATCTGAATTATTTCATGTCAGTGAGATCACACAATATTTGTCCTTTTGTGTCTGGACTGTTTCATTTGAAATTATGTCTTCAAGCTTCATCCATGTTGTTGCATGTATGAAAACTTCATTGCTTTTTATGACTGAGGAATATTCCATTATGTGTCAGTTAGAGATTATTTATGAATTCCAAAAAGAAACATTGATTATTGTAAACTGGCCTGTTTCTCTGGGCATGATAACCCTTTGACTGTATTAGATTCAGTTGAGATGGCTTTGATTAAATTATGTTAAATTAGGGCTTTGATTTGACCATTAGGGCACACAGGGTTGATTCCTTGTCCCCTTGGTGGGCTATATAAAAGTATAATCATTCAAGAAGGCAAGAGAAGTAGATACACGGAGAAGATACATAGAGGATCCTGCAGCCTGGGAAGAGATATGAGCCTGATAGTTTATTGAGGACCTTGTAAAGAGAACAGAGCAGCTGAACCTGGAAAGAAATGAACCCTGGGCAGAGAGATGAGCCCTATGCCAGCCTACAGCTGAGATTGGAAGAAGCTGGGACCACGGAGCTTTAAGAGGAAAGAGGAAGGCTGAACCCTCGCAGACATCACCTGCCATTTTGCTTCAACACATGTCAACAGACTTTGGGTAAGGAAGTAAACTTGAGCTGGACTCTTCAGGGCTTGTGACTATAAGCTTCTATCCCAAATAAATACCCTTTATAAAAGCCAAAAGAGTTCTGGTACTTTGCATCAGCACCCTTTTGGCTGATTAATACACATTGTATGTATAGACCACATTTTGTTTATCTGTCCATCTGCTGATGGACACTTAGGTTGCTTGCATCCTTTGGCAATTGTGAATAATGCCACTAAGAACACCAGTGTGCAAATATCTGTTCTAATCCCTGTCTTCAATTCTTTTGGGTATTACCTAGAAGTGGGATAACCAGTTCACATGGTAATTCTATACTTAATTTTCTGAGAAACTGCCAATCTGTTTCCACAGTGCTGCACCATCTTACATTCCCATCAAATCAAAAGTGTTCTTATTTCTCCACATCTTCCCTAACTTTTGCTATGCTATTTTCCTTTTTTTGTTTGTTTTTGGTTTCATCACCTCTGTAAATGAATTAATGTTTTTAGAGATCTATTCTTTGTTGGATGATACAATAAAAATATGGTATGTTAATCTTTTTGATTGGGAATATGGTTTTATGATCTGATCATTTCATGATTGTTGTAAACAGATCAATAGTTGTACAGAGATATTATGTCTCATGGGTGGGAAATAACAGAATCTGGTTTGTTAGTATTTTCTGGGTTTTGTTTGCTTGTTTCTCTTTAACTCTTTTGAGCTCAAAGGAATTAAGAATTTGTACTCATTTGGAAGAGAAGAACTCTTTGATATGGATCAGTGAGTTATGTGCTCCTATGTTTACTCTTTTTAAAAAAATCAGTTTCATTGATACATATTAATAAAGCATAAATCCATCCAAAGTATACAATCAATGGCATTCAGTATAATCACATAGTTGACAGTCATCACTTCAATCATTATTAGAACATTTTCATTATTCTAATAATAATAATAAAGAACTGACAAATAAACAATAAAACTCATCACCTCTCAATCTCTTTATACTTCCCCTGCATACCAGACTGCTCTTCAGTTTCCATCTCTTTAGTTTTTTTGTATTTATATTTTGTAAAAACAGTGTTATATATGCAATATTACCCATATTCATATTTCACATGAGGTTTCACTATATTATACATTCCTGTTACAGTTTTTAGTTTTCCTTCTAATAATACACATGGCTTTAGACTTTACCTTTAAAACACTGTCATACCCATATAATAGCACCGCTAGTCACAAACACTATGTTGTGATTTCACTTTTTCTGTTCCTTTCCAAAGAATAACAAACAACTTTTATACCAATTCTGAGGGTTGACCCTCAGCTTTCCATTCTCTAACCTTCTATTTTCTGGTGACCTATATTCTTATTATTAACTCCATGAGTTTACACAATATATTTAGTTCATAATAGCACAATCATACAGTATTTGTCCTTTTGTGTCTGGCTTGCTTCACTCAGCATAATGCCCTACAGGTTCATCCATGTTGTCATATGCTTCACGATTTCATTTCCTCTTACACTTGCATAATATTCCCTCGTGTGAATACATCACAATTTTTTTTTTATCCATTCATCAGTTGATGGACACCAGGGTTGTTTCCATCTTTTGGCAATTGTGAATAAGACTGCTATGAACATCAATGTGTAGATGTCTGTTCATGTCACTGCTCTCAGTTCTTCTGGGTATATACCTAGCAGTTGTTTTGCTGGGTTATGTGGCAAATGTATATTCAACTTCTTTAGGAACTGCCAAATAGTACTCCACAGTGGCTGTACCATTCTATATTCCCAGCAACAGTGAATAAGTTTTCCTACCATTCCACATGCTCTCCAACACTTGTAGTTTTCTGTCTTTTTAATAGTGGCCATACTAATAGGTGTGAAATGATATCTCTAGTTTTCATTTGAATTTCCCTAATCACTAGTGATGTTTAAAATTTTTTCATGTGGTTTTTTTGCCATTTTTATTTCTTCTTTAGACAAAAGTCTATTCAAGTCTTTTGTCCATTTTTAATCAGTTCATTTGTCTTTTTATTTTTGAGTTGTACCATCTCTATACATATCATGGATATTAAAACCTTATTGGATATGTGATTGCCAAATATTTTCTCCCATTGAGTGCCTTTTTGCCCTTTTCACAAAGTCCTTTGAGGTGCAAAACTGTTTAATTTTGAGGAGGTCCCATATATCTATTTTTTACTTTTGTTGTTCATGCTTTGGGTATAAGATCCAAGAAAACACCACCTACCACAGATCTTGAAGATGGTGCCCTATATTTTCTTCTAGTAGTTTTATGGTCCAGGCTTTTATATTTAGGTCTTTAAACCATTTTGACTTGATTCTTGTATAGGGAGTGAGATAGGGGTCCTCTTTCATTATTTTGACTATGGATATCCAGTTCTCCCAGCACCATTAGTTGAAGAGAATGTTTTGTCCAGTAATGTGGACTTGGTAGGTTTGTCAAAAATCAGTTGGCCATAGAAGTGAGGGTTTATTTCTGGACTTTCAATTCTATTCCACTGATCATTGTGTCTATTTTTATAACAACACCATGCTGTTTTGACCACTGTAGCTTTGTAGTATGTTTCAAGGTCAAGCATTGAAAGTCCTCCCACAATGCTGTTCTTTTTAAAAATGCTTTTGGCTATTCTTGTTTACTTTCCCTTCCAAACAAATTTGTTAATTGTCCTTTCTATTTATGTAAAGACTGTTGGAATTTAGATTGGTATTGCATGGAATCTATTAATCATTTTGGGTAGGATTGACATCTTCATATTTAATCTTCCAATTCATGAACATGGAATGTCTTTCCTTTTTTTTTTTTTTTTTAGATCTTCTTTGATTTCTTTTAGCCTTGTTTTACAGTTTTCTGCACATAGGTTCTGTAAATTGTAGGTCAATTTAACATAGGTTAAATTGATTCCTAGGTATTTGAGTCTTTTTGTTGCTATTGTAAGTGGAATTTTTCTCCTGATTTCCTCCTCAGATTGGTTAATACTAGTGTACAGAAACATTATTGATTTTTGAATCTTGTTCTTGTATCCTGCCGCTTTGCTGAACTCATTTATTAGCTCAACTAGCTTTTTCATAAACATTTCAGAATTTTCTAAATATAGGATCATGTCATCCACAAATAGTGAGAGTTTTACTTTCTCTCTTCCTATTTGGATGATTTTTTTTTCTTATTAATTCCTCTAGCTAGAACTTCTAGCACAATATTGAATAACACCAGCAACCTTGTATTGTTCCTGATCTTAGAGGGAAGTATTCCAACGTTTCCCCCTTGAGTATGAAGTTGGCTGTGGGTTTTTCATATATGCTTTTATCATAATGGGGACATTCCCTTCTATTCCTACCTTTCAAAGTGTTTTTATCAAGAAAGTGGGAAGCAGATGTAGCTCAGGGGTTGAGCTTCTGCCTCCCATGTATGAGGTCCCAGTTTCAATCCCCAGTACCTCTTTAAAAAAGAAAAGAATGCTGGATTTTGTTGAATGTCTTTTCTGCATTGATTGAGATGATTATGTGTTTTTCCCCCATCAATTTGTTAATGTGTGTATATTATGTTAATTAATTTTCTTATGTTGAACCACCCTTGAGTAATAGGAATAAATTCCACTTGATCATTTAATTTCTTTTGATATGCTTTTGGATTCTATTTGCAAGTATTTTTTTGCAATGTTCATTAGAGAGATTGGTCTGTAATTTTATTTCCTTGAAGTGTCTTTAAATGGCTTTGTTATTATGTTGTTGTTGGTTTCATAAAAAGTGTTGGGTAATTTTCCTTCCTCTTCAATTTTTTGGAAGAATTTAATCAGGATTGCTGTAAATTCTTCTCAAAATCTTTGGTAGAATTCACCTGTGAAGCCATCTGGTCCTGAAATTTTCTTTGTTGGGAGATTTTTGATGACTGATTCAATCTCTTTAAATGTGGTTGGTTTGTTGAGCTCTTGTACTTCTTGTAGAGTCAATGTAGGTTGTTTGTGCATTTCTAGAAATTTGTCCATTTCATCTAGGTTGTCCAGTTTGTTGGCATGCAGTTTCTCATATCCTCTTATGATCCTTTTTTATTTTTGTGGGGTCAGTCACAACTTGCCCCCTTTCATTTCTGGTTTTATTTATTTGTATCTTCTCTTTTTTCCTTTTTTAATCCAGCTAAGGATTTGTCAGTTTTATTGTTCTTCTCAAAGAACCAGTTTTTGATTTTGTTGATTTTCTCTATTGTTTTTGTTGTTGTTCTCAATTTCATTTATTTCTGCTCTAATCTTTATTATTTCATTCTTTCTGTTTGCTTTGGGAATGGTTTGCTATTCTTTTTCTAATTTCTCCAGTTGTTTGGTTAGATCTTTGATTTTAGCTATTTTTTTCTTTTTTAATTTAGGCATTTAAGGCTATAAATTTCCCGTTCAGCACTGCCTTCACTGTATCCAACAAGTTTTCATAAGTTGTGTTCTCATTTTTATTTGTCTCAATATATTTAGCAATTTCACTTATAATTTCTTCTTTGACCCACTGATTGTTTGGGAGTGTGTTGTTTAGCCTCCACACACTTGCAAATTTTCCCCTTTCCCATCTAATTATTGATTTCCAGTTTCATTCCATTATGATCTGAGAAAGTGCTTTGAAATTCTGAATACTAGATGTCTCTCAGTATGTCTGTTTGGATTTATTCTGTTTGGAATCTGTTGTTCTTCTTGAATATTTGTGTTTTTTATAAGGGTTGAGAAGTTTTCAGCCATTATTTTCTCAAATATTCCTTCTGCCCTTGTCCATTATCTTTTCCTTCTGGGACACACATAACATGTATGTTTGTGTGTTTCAAGCTGTCTTTAAATTCCCTGAGAATCTGTTCAATTTTTTCCATTCTTTTTTCTATTTTGTCTCGTGTCTTTTCAAATCCAGATGCTCTGTCCTCCACTTCACTTATTTGCTCTTCTACCATTTCAAATCTTGCTGTTATATGCCTCTAATGTATTTTCAATCTTATCCCCTGTGTTTTTTATTCCAATAATACTTGTTACTTTTCTTTGCAAGTTTTCAAATTCTTCTTTATGCTGACATAGTGTCTTTTTGATATATTATTTATCTTTAGCTATATTTTCCTTCAACTCCTTGAATTGATTTAGGAGATTTGTGTAAACATCATTGATTAGTTGTCTAAAATTCTGTGTCTTATCAGGAATTTTAATTTGTTCTTTTGGCTAGACTATATGTTCTTGTTTCTTAGTTTGGCTTGTAATTTTTGCTGATGTGTAGACATCTGATTATGTTGGTGAATTTACTCTGATTATTAATTTCTCTTTCTTGTCTAGTGGCTTTGTTTCATACCTCTTCTTTGATTTTTGGTTCAACTTGTTATAAATCTTTAAATTTGCCCTACATAAGCTATCAAAACAGGGCTAGGGACCTACTAATGGGTTGCAGACTAGATCCAAGTGGGACTAGAGGTAGGGACAGGAGAGACTCCAAAACATTTTTTTTTCCTCTTTCACTTTTCCAAACTGCCAGAAGATGGCACACTTTGGGGAACCATTCCTCAGAGGTGGCTCTTTCAACCTTCACTTGCTTGTGTTTCTGGGTCATTAGAGCCATGGTCTAAAGTGGGGCCCTGATGTCCAAACTCACTGAAGAGAATACACACTCAGTCTTCCACCACACCCTCCCTCTTCCCAGAAAGGAAAATATCTGTTCCCCTCTCATTTGGCCACAGTCAACTATGGGTTTTACCCAGGCTGTTCACCTCAAGGGTGGGGGATGGGCACCATTCTCAGCCATGGGGGTAACTCAAGGTTTTCATTTCAGCCTCTCTGTCTCTAACCTTCTCCATCCGGGATGATAAGTGTGACACTCTCCTGGTCTGCAAATCCTCAAACAGCTCCTTTGGACAGCTTTTGTCCTTCCTCCATTGTTTTTTAAGAGTTTTGAGCACTACCAACTTACTATGACACCATCTTCCCAGAAGTCTCCCAAAACTCCTTGGCATATTTTTTAATTGGGTTATTTGTTTTTTTGTTGTTGAGTTGTAGGATTTCAGTATATATTATGGATATTAAACCCTTATTGGATTCCAAATATTTTCTCCCATGCTGTAGGTTGTCTTTTCACTTTCATGATGAAGTCTTTTGATGCATGAAAGTTTTTAAATTTTTGATGACACCCTATTTAACTATTTTATGTTTGTTTGTCATGCTTTTGATGTAAAATCTAAGAAACCATTGCCCAACACAAGTTCCTGAAGATAGTTCCCTATTTTCATCAAAGAGTTTTATAGTTTGGGCTCTTATATTTAGGTCTTTGAGCCATCTGGGGTTAACTTTTGTAGATGATGTGAGTTAGGGACCCACCTTATTTCTTTTGCATATGGATATCCAGTTTTCCCAGCACAATTTGTTGCAGACTATTCTTTCAAGTGGACTGGGCTCCCTTGTCAAAATTCAATTGGCTATAAACGTGAGGGTTGATTTCTGAGCTTTCAATTAGATTCTATTGGTTTATGTATCTGTCCTTCTGCCAGTACTATGTTCTTTTGATAACTATAGCTTCGTAATAAATTTTAAAATCAGGAAATACTAGTCCTCCAACTTTGTTCTTCTTTCTCAAGATAGTTTTCACTATTTGGGATCCCTTTACATGTTGACGTTGTACCCTGCCCCTTTGCTGAATTTGTTTATCACCTCTATAGCTTTGCTGTGGAATTTTCAGTATTTTCTGTATATAGGATCATGCCGTCTGCAAATAAGAAAAGATTTACTTCTTCCTTTACAAGTTGAATGTTTTTATTTCTTTTTCCTGCCTAATTGCTGTGATTAGAACTTCTAGTTCATTGTTCTATAACAGTGGTGACAGTAGATATACTTGTCTTATTCCTAATCTTATAAGGAAAGCTTTCAGTATTTCACCACTGAGTATGATGTTAGCTGAGGTTTTTCATGTAAGGCCTTTATCATGTGGAGGAAGTTTCCTTCTATTTCTAGCTTTCTAATTGCTTTCATCAAGAAGGGGTGCTGGACTTTGTCAAATGTCTTTTGTGTATCAATTGAGAGCAAACTGTTTGATTTTTTTCCTTTATTCTATTAATGTGGTGTATTACATTAATTGATTATCTTATATTCAACACCCTTGCATACCTGGGATAAATTCCACTTGTCATGGTCTTAAACCATATTTTAAAACTAGAGTGATCTGCATCCTTCTGATCTCATGTTTGGACCAGTGATTGAGTTTATATCCTCTTAAATTTTATTCTTTTGCTAAAATTTTCTGCAATTCCAGGACAATAATAGAGTGGAGACCAGTGGTAATTGTAAAACTTCTCTCTGACTACTGGCTCAGAGGAGCTCCTTGGCATGAGCCTACCTTGGGAGGATGTTTGCCATCTACCAGAATTCAGAAAACAGTGCTCTTCACCTGTTCCTACTATGAATTCCTGTAATAGGAATTCATCCTCTTAAGGTTGTGATTTTATTCACGGATGGCTTGATATTGCTTTATCTAGAGATTCCTTGGTGACTGACAATTAATTAACACAAGTTCAAGTATTGGTTAACTGAATTCATTTGAGTAAAAGTATACATGGCCCCAACCCACATTATTTTCCGTAATAGTTTTTAAAAGGATGCATCATAGGAAGTTGTGAAATGAATATTTCAAACTCTGCTAAGGGTTAATAAATTTAATATAGGACAATTTTTTAAAATCACCCAGACAATAGAAGAACCAAACAGGTATTCTAGTATTAAATTCTCAACAGGCATCTTAAAAAATGATATTCTTGAAGACTGTGTTCCTGGAACAATCTTACTACATATCCTTTTCCACCTCCCATCTTCCTGTATTTACCTTCCACTTCTATGATAGAACTTACTGGGAAGTCTGAGTAACACAATAGAGATTTCTATGCTGAAATCTCTGTTCTAAAGCAATATAGCACATACAATGAATGGCTTGGTTAACATCTACCTCTACCTCATTCTGGTAAATAAAAGTTGAAAATCTATGTTCCCTGGGCTCCTTTGCAGCTAGCGGTTTACTATTTGGACACTTGTGAAACTTTGATTGGGAACTGAGAAACCTTAAAGGGGTAAGGCACAGGGTACCAATATTTTTGGTAAGGATCCTGGCAAAGAAAAGAAGGCTTTGGAGTCAATAGTGTTAGTGGTAGCTTCTTGATATCACTACTTCTTGATCAAAGAAAAATAGGGATAGTTCTGCACCTGGCAACTGTGCGAACAGCTTTCTATCTGGGCAGGTGGCTCCCTGATTCACCAGTTTTCTAGAGTCTATATCAAGACAAAAAAAGCAATTTACTGGGTGGACCTAGTTCTATCATGTGGGTTTAGAATTTTGCCTGAAATTTGTTGCTTCAGGGTTCTCAATTATTCTGAGCTATCTCTAACTTCTAATAAATCCATATATCTTCAAAGAAAATAGGGTAAATTCTGTTGTATGTAAATATGAATGCTTATCAAACAATTTATAGTATATTTTTTCCATCTGCAAGTTGTGGGGTACTTTATTCAAATAAATCTTAGGAGACATCTCTTTAAATAAGATAATATTTCCTGCAATATTATGTTCTAACACCTAGTCTTTTCTCTGAGAACCTCTTTGCTTCTTTAGAGAATTTTAATTAAACCTTAATCTAGGTATATCCTCAGCATGGAGACATACTTACCAAAATTATAGTTGTAGCAGTTTGGCAGTTTGATGTAATTATGAATTCCAAAAATAGATATTGGATCATGCTTGTAAACTGGTCTGCTAATCTGGGCATGATTAAGTTATGATTAGGGCATTAACTGGGCCACGTCAGTAGGGCATTGAGTCCCACCCCTTAGTGGGGCAGGAATCAAATATAAAAGGCATGGCAAAGAACAGTGTTGGAGCAGTTTTGATGTTGGAATTCTGGTGAGGAAGGAGAGAAGGCCCTGGGATTGAGATGAGCCAATCACCTGAGAGTTCACAGCTGGCCTTTTGGAGAGAAGCAAAGCCTAGAAAGCCTCATAGTCTACAGCTGACCTTGTGGAGGAAACAGAGGAGCTAAGCTTGGAGAGAAATGCAGCCCCAGGAAAAGAGGAACCCAAGAAGCCTGAACCCTGGCAAGCATCAGCAGCTGTCTTGCTCCAAAACTTAGCAATGGACTTTGGTGAGGGAAGAAACTTATGATTTATGGCCTGGTAACTGTGAACTTCTACACTAAATAAATATCCCTTATAAAAACCAACCAATTTCTGGTATTTTGCATCAGCACCCCTTTGGCTGACAAATACAATAGTTATTGCTATAATCTCTATTTTTGGGATTTCAGAAATCTAAGGCTGATTCAAAGGGACTACCTTGACCTCTGCTTAAAATCAATATCAGGGGAAGCGGCTGTGGCTCAATCAGTGGGGCTCCCGTTTACCATATGGGAGGCTCTGGGTTTGGTTCCTGGGGCCTCCTGGTGGGGGCAGGCCCACCCGCACGGTGTGGCTGGCTGACCCAGCGAGCGCAAGCAGCAGGGGTGGGGGGGATAAATGAATAAATAAATAAAATCTTTAAAAAAAAAAATCAATATCAGGAAAAAATATATCATACACCAAGTAATAATTATGGTCTTCTAGGATTGGCTTATGATGAATTCAAACAAGAATATTACAGACTCTTAGTTTATCCAAAATGATTTCTTATAATCCTTTAAGAGATTTCCTAATGATAGAGAATCTAGCATCCACACATTAAGCTCCAAAGAATAGATGGCTTTATAACATTCAAAAAAGATTCTCAATAATTTCAATGGCTGTTCACACTGTTCAAATTCATTTAATATTTGTTGAACTCTCTGCTTCACTTTTTCTGCAGGGTTATGTTCATATATGGTTTCATGCATTTAATTTGCCCATTTAAGCATAGCATAGCATTTGTGGAAAGAGTTTAGAAAAGATCACCATCCTGAGATTTCTACCCTTTACAAACTAAAATTGAAGTGATTTTGAAGTGGTTTCCTCTTTTCCACATACCAATGGAGTATCAACAGTTTTGATCTGGCAATTAATAATTGGCAAAGAGCCAACCTAGTGCCTGGTTACACTGTTATTTTGAACTTCAGAAAATATAACATGTAACATGAGCATTTCTCCAGGAAATTAGTAATTTTTTCTTTGGTAATTAAACTTCTTATGTAGTTGTATTCTACTTTCACTAAACTACACTAGACCTCAATTACTAGGTACATATAATTCTCATCAAAGTAATGGTATTGTATCACATTAAGATATTTTAAAACCATTGAATCTTTAAGAATAAATTGAACTCTAGGAGTATCGGGGATACATCTCACTTGAAAGATCTCAAGCAGTCTTTACTCTTCTGGGGGTAAAAACAATTAAAGGCTGAGCTAGGTTAGGGAGGCCCTTTTAACGGATAGTTTCAAAGCTTCAGCAAAACAAAACTATGTTTAAAAGTAGGGGCTGGAAAGCAGAACTTTTCTGTGTTAAAAAATGGTACTAATCTAGTTTTCTATTTGAAAGGGAGTAGGCAGAGTATAAGCAAGCAAAAAAGAAGGGGAAGAGAAAAGAAAAGACAGCTAAAAATAGAAAGTTTGAGGAGCAAATTGGGAGAGGATATCTCAAACTTGCACAAATGACCAAAGAAATGTTTAGGAACTAAGGTGTTTAGTAATCTATTTAAGCTTTTTTGCCTGTCCAGATATAAATCTCATAGTCTCCACCAGTTAGGGAACACAGATGTCTTGTCTAAGTTGTTTTTTGCTTATGCATTTTGAATTTGGGGAAAAATTAAGAGTAAGTTCTGATTCTGAGCTCCACAAGTAGGTTAACACAGTGTGGGGCCAAAATAAGTGGTCCTGGAGATTGAAATGAACTACCAAATTACTCAACAGAGGCAAAGGGCTGGAGTTACCTGTGACTATAAAACCTTACCACCTCAAGAATTTGCAGTTTTGGGGAGAACATTGGACCATCCATTGAGATGAGGCTTCTAGACAATTACCTATACTTTAATGTGAAGAACAACACCAGTTAATAAATGGAACACCAGTCACAAATGTGTCAAGATGTATGATAGAGAACTCTTGTTCTATAAGAAATAGCCTTTGTGTGTTAAGTGTAATCAGATAAAGGAGATGGCATCCATACGTGGGCCATCACTGTCAAAATGGAGCTGCAAATCATGATGGGTGATGAAAATAGGGAAAGGAGGGTGGAAAAAGAATGGAGAAGGGAGAGAGAGAGGAAGGAAGGAAGGAAGGAAGGAAGGAAGGAAGGAAGGAAGGAAGG
>JAKSZT010054273.1:752042-794809 GCA_026826555.1 Tolypeutes matacus | reverse complement strand
GGAAGGAAGGAAGGAAGGAAGGAAGGAAGGAAGGAAGGAAGGAAGGAGAAGAAGGGGAAGAAGAGGAAGAAGAAGCAGAAGAAGGAGGAGAAGGAGAAGAAGGAGAAGGAGAAGGAGAAGTTGTTATTGACAATGACTATGATGAGGGGGAAGGCAAGAGGAGAGGAGAAGAAAGGACAGAAGGGTGGAAGGGGAATGAGATGGAGAAAGAAAGGAGAAAGCAAAAAGGGGGAGGAGGGAAGAGAAAGCAGGAAAGAGGGAAGGAAAAAAAGGAAAACTGGGGAGAGGAGCCCAGGGATAGGGATGGCGAAAGAGAGCCATGTGGCTGAATAAACCAGTCTTCCATCCCTAAATTCCTTCACATCTTAGAGCACCTTCCCCTTCTCCCAAAAATAATCCTCCTACTATTTATACCATATCAGACCTGCTAGATCTAGAGAAGTAGCCAAATTCTAAGAGCTAAATAAAACTGGCAAACAGATTTTTTAAATATCTTTTTTTAAAAAATTCAGATAAAACATTCCAAATAGCAAAGATCTTTCAGGAGCTATTATTCATATGTGGAATGAAGTAGAACTTTCTTAGATCATCACTAACTCTTATCCCAGATACACAGCAATTATGACTTAAAGTTTAAAATATTGCAGGACAGGGAAGCAGCTGTGGCTCAATTGGTTGGGCTCCTGTTTACCATATGGGAGGCCCACAGTTTGGTTCCTGGGGCCTCCTGGTGAAGGCAAGCTGGCCCACACGGTGTGGTGAGCGAGCTGGCGCAACAAGATGACACAACAAAGGGAGACAAGCAGACACAGAAAAATGCACAAGAAATGGACACAATGAGCATAAGCAGCAAGGGGGGGATAAATAAATAAATAAAATAAATCTTTGAAAAAAAACATTGCAGGACATAGTTTGAGGTAAATTTCCATGGTCCCTTTGTTTTCAATTACTATTTATGTTTTTTTTTTTTATTTTTTTTTTTATTTTTATTTTTATTTTTAAAGATTTTATTTTATTTATTCATTTATCCCCCCCCTTGCTGCTTGTGCTCGCTGGGTCAGCTAACCACGCCGTGCGGGCGGGCTTGCCTTCACCAGGAGGCCCCGGGAACCGAACCCAGGGCCTCCCATATGGTAAACGGGAGCCCTACTGATTGAGCCACAGCCGCTTCCCTACTATTTATGTTTGATCAAATAATTAACTTTGTGCAAATTGTAGTGACTAGTTTGGCACTATGCTTAAAATTTTGACTTCTTGTAAAACAACTAAGATATACTACTGCTGATATAACAGTAAGTTAAAAATCGAGATGGAATAAAAACTAAGCCAGGATAAAAAGCACTTAGAGGAAGAAAGGTGCCAAAATGTAACAGTAAGGTTTTATGTGGAGGCAATCTTTAAGGGTGGTAATAAAGGAGGTAGATTAGGAGAGATTTGAGGGTGCAGCTGTGTGGCTGGCTTTCTCTCTCCCCTGCAGAGATTCTATTACTTAATAGATAAGAAAGGATACAAAGTAGAACATATGGTTTTAAAGGTAAATCTGCAGCTGGATTAACCTCAAAATAAAATAAGCAACTATTTAGAATAGCAGCAAAGAATAAGGATAGTAAATAGTAGTGCTGATGCTATAATAATAATGATGATCATCATCATAATAATGAAGGTTTATATCACTTATATATTTTATATCATTTTCTTTATGCTGTTTCAATATAAAGATGTCAAAGTGACATCATAGGAAAAGATGTTTTCTACAGTTCTTAATATATATGTTAAAATGTGACTGTTGTGCATATTTTGAATTGTAATGAGAGAGGGAATATATATGCTTTCAATATTTAGAACCCTAAAACGGTCTTAATCTGACCCTGTCCATAGAATCTATATAAATTAGGCAAAGCCAAACACTACACTTTCAAAACTTAAGGAAATACATTGCAATTTCATACCATTTTCTGTAGGTCCCCATTAGAGAGCTGGTGTGCTCAGAATAAGGATGGCATCCACATTATCATGACAATGCCACTCTAGGCATTAAGATGCAGGTGTGGAATATGAGTTGACCTGCTTAAAATCTAAACCTTTGATACAGCAAAGTAGTTTGCGAATTTTAAGTAGATTCCCTATTCATAGTCTAAAATGTTCTTTCACATACAATGATATTAGACAATTCCTAGTTTGTTTCTTTTCTCTGAATGGCGATAATGCTACTCTGGTATTTTGCTATCCTTTAGTAGGTTTAAGAGCATTGGGCACTTCTCCAAATACTTTGTCTCCCCCTCCAGGGACCTTGAGTCCCAGTTTTGAATAGTCTGCCATTAGAGAGAAACAGACTTGCAATTCAATTTTCTGCTCATGTATTTAGGATCCACTGGCATCAACTGAAATTCCATGCATCAAATTGTTAAATTTCTATATATGTCACCCCAATGATCAAGATATACTTTAGGTACATAAAGAATAAAATTAAAAAATTTTGGAGTAATCATAGAAAATAATAAAATACTTATTTTTTAAAAACTTGCAATTTCTTATTGCCAGTTCCTTATTCCTCAAGACTAGTGTTCAGTCAGTATCATTCAGTATCATTCTCACTGAATCTTCTTTCAAAATTGAAGACCTGAGGGTGTTAAAAATATATGTACTTTGAGCTTCACACCCTGCTATTTGATTTTGTAGATGCAGAGGCATCATTATTGATGGTACTTAGGGAGATTCTACTAATAAAGACCTGTTCACCTGAACCAATGTTCCTTCTAATCTTACCTTTTTTTCTGTGCATAGATGAAGGTAGTAGAAAATGACATTTGACTGGTTGTTTACTCTGAGACTCTTTTATTCTCCAAGGGGAGTGGGGGGGTGGTGGTGGCTAGAAAGTGAGAATATGCAATATTTATTTTCTTTGCTCCAGTCTCTTTAGTTCCTTTCTTTCCATGTAAGGATATATAAAAAAGGTGAATTTAAGTTTTAAAACAATTACCTCTTTTTTCATAAATATAAATAAACCCAGACCATATTTTTAACAGATCACTAATTTGACCACTGTTTAAACAATTACCCAAACCACTTTATTTTAAAAGATGGGTGGGCTTATATTTAATGATTTGACATGATTTAAAATATTTGTTCACTAAGCACTTTAATTCTTATTAAATTCAGGAGACACCTGCATGGAACGCATATACATATGTAAGTGCTTTGACATCTACCACTGAGTTATTGAAATATCCATTTCAAAGCCCATCTTACTACAATCAATCAAGTCTTTCAACAGTGCACAGAGAAATAAATATCTCAACTGTCTATTCACATGCTCTTGGAGCTTAAAGAGCCTTAGATAAGATTATCATCAAAGAATAAAACAACATATTAAAATTTTAAGAATTGGATTACAGAAGAATAATCTTTCCATTTTTAAAAAACAAATATATTAATACATATTCACTGCAGTTGTTTACACACACACATGCCCACACACATCATAGTTCATCCAGGGAACATGCTATAATGATGGGAGAACATCCTGAAAAGGGATGGTTTTAAACATATCACCCATGATCACTCATTTCCTTTAGACAGCTGAGCTCCCAGATTTGGAGCTAGTGGGTGAGTCATAAGGGTGTGGCAGGATGAGAGAGGTCAGGGATGAAGGAGGCAGACACAAGCTTCTGGTGCTCCAGGGCCTCTCAATCTCATGGAATCCTGCTGGTGGACAGAGAGTTATCAGTTGCTTCAGCAAAAATGATATCATCTTCCATGAAACTAACTTGTGACACCTGGTCTTACTTTTAAATATACATTTGTATAACACAAGAATAACCTATTGGGTTTCTAAGATGTTTAGAAAGCATACTGAGACACATTTCAAGACTGAAACTCAGAAGACAAATGCCAGCCCTGAAGGCAATTACTTTAGACAATTTTAAGAGGCTGAATATAAGCTATGAGCACATGGGTGACTATAGCAGCTGAATGAGAGACTGACACCGTCATTGTCAGGCCTCTGTCTTGCACTAATGGTTACTAAAGGCATAAAGCAGTCTTTTTCCTTTACTCTTTCAGTGGCTTTTGTGCCATACTGCCTGCCCTAAAAACAAGTGATCTCTTGACTGAGCTTTATCCAACATAATCTACTGTCTCCTCCATGCATCCAAATTTGAGTTTGTGATCTTCCAAACAGGGACTCATGATCTAGCTCTCAAATTTGGGTTTTTCTAAATATTGCCTATCCTGGGGGAAGGAAGCACCATATACCCAGTTCAAGCCAGAAAGCTGGAAGCCAACTTACTTCTCTTTTCCTACCATCACCCCCGCGCAACAAGTTCATCACAAAATTTGGCTAATTGTACTTCTAAATCTCTCCCTAAAACCAATTTATGTCAACATCCACATTCGTCTCTAACTCAAACTACAAACTATTCCAACTTCCTGCCTGCCTCCTGTAAATGTCATGCTTTCTTTGCTCACTCTTTCCATCTCCATTCTGCTTTCAAACATACCCAGAGAAATAATTTAAAAACAAACAAACAAAAACATTAAGCATGTCATTGCTGAGAAGTAATTGTTAACTGATCCAAGAGAGATCCTCTGGGTCTCCAGTAAAGCTCCAAGGAAACTGGCTAAGGTCCCATCGTGGTTGGGCACAGGGCTTGAACCCCAGGCCCCTCTCATGTCACAGGCAGGGCCAGCGCTTCCACAAACAGGAATGGTGCTCTGGAGCATTCTGCTACTTACTTGCTATATCACATATCTGCTAGCACAAGCCTTGGACCTCAGAACCCTGGTCAAGCCACAGGAGCGGCTGATACTACTCGCAACTGGAAATGCTAGAAAGGGCTGGCGGGAAGTTTCTGCCTTGCTATTGTTTTTTGCTTCTCCTGCGAACACAGTGTTTCCCTTATCCTGGAGCTTCAAAGCCCCACAGCCCCAGGGTAGTGGTATCGGGTCTGTAGATCCCTGAGGGCTATTTTGGAAGACAAATGCACCCCATTCTGATCCTGACTCCAGGAGTTAAACTCAGGGTTAAACTTTAACTCCTAGAATGCTGCTTTAGCCGGTTGGGTGTCTGCTTGCTTGATAGCTGCCAGTTTAAAACTTCAGTGGCCCCACATCACTCTAAGGCTAACCACCAGTGCTTACCTTGGCTGTGAGGCCCAGCAAGATCTGGCTGCTGTCTCTTTCCTGGGTCCACTTTGCACCACTTGTTCTCTTTGTTTCAGCTAATTGGGCTTTTTAAGTTTTATTATTTTTTTTACATCAGTGTTGCAAGTTACTCCATTAGCACAAGATAATAACTACAATAACAATAAATCTGCTTTGGTCCGTGGTTACACTTGCCCTTATTTTTGTTCATCTCTCAATCTCATAGGATTTGGGATGAGGTCCACTCTGACTGCTTCATGCTGAGAGGGGATTTAGAAATTATGGGGCAGAGGAAAGAAATTGTTTTACTAGCAGTTAGAGATACCACCTTGTTTTTGGGATGGGATACGTAACTGGACTTATTTTTAACAAATGCAAAATCTTTCTTTCGTCTCAGGGCTTCAAACTTCTGTTCTTTCTCAAATCAGAAGTTGCTTCCCCAGGGAAGCCTGCCCTGCCCTTCCAGACTAGCATAGCTAGGTCTACACAGTAATGTTGTTTGGTAAAACAAACAAACCAAAAGAAAAGAGGAGTCTCTTGTAAATTTTTTTCTTTGAATTTATTATTCCTAACTGGGAAATGAATTCTAATAGGAAAGGATCATAATGTTTACCTATTGTTGCAGAAAGGCTTGTAGAAGTGTTTTCAGCATTCACGTTCATGCCAAAAAGTGATCATTTTGTTTTCTTTAATTTAATACTTGCTGCTCTCAGTAGAATGCTATGCTCTCTTCTGATAGCATATGGTACTTATACTGCACAACACTTACAATAGATACAATTATATGATTAGCTGTGAGATTATTTGATTTAGTTATATTTCCCCCTCTAGACTATAATCTGCATGTGAGATGAGACTTTGCCTGCTTTCCTGCTATTGTGCTCTCATTTCATAGCATAGTGCCTGGGTCATAATAGGTACTCCATAACTATTTGCTGAGTGAATAAATAATTGCATCTCATTTTTATTAAGAAAAAAAGAATGATTAAAAAGTATTAAAATAAAAATAAACAAAATATAATTGTAGAAATTCAGAAAAAGAGTATATCATCCACAATTCCATTAATCAGAGAACTATTTAGCTTTTTTGTTTGTATTTTTAAAAAAACACTATTTCTTCATCACAAAAATATATGTGACTTACTCACTAGTAACAAAAAGCTTACAAAAAATAGAAGAACTGAGAAAGTAGGAATGTGGACTCAGCTGACAAACACAAGATATAAGTTGTGTTGTATTATGAAAAGAGAGAGCAGAAGACATAAATTCCTTGCCCAGTCTTTATTAAGGAAAATATAAGGCTGATACATTAAATGAATTATTGGTCTCTCTTTCTTAAGGAAGAAGCTGAGAATTTCATTTGCTAAATGTCTTTGGAAACAGAGAAGAGAATCAGATGAGAATTATTAGATCAAATAGTGGTTAATGTACAAGATGTTCTACACCTAATAGATAAACAGGACATGTAAAAATCATCGAGACCAGATGGCAGTTCATATGCAGGATTTTCCTCTTCAAAACAGAGATGAAACACAGAAAAACATGTGGGTTCAGTCTAAATGCAAGGAGCTAAGGAAGGAATAAGTGAGCCAGTTTCTAAGGCTGCCATCTTTCACTGATACTGCATTTAGAAATAATGAACCAAAGGAATGTCACCCCATATAAAAATCTTCTGTAATTTTCATTGCCACAGGGTTCAGTCAGAAAACAAACAAACAAACAAAAAAAACATTCCCACACAGAACTGATGTTCAATCATAATAATGTAAATAAAGAGATTATCTTGCAGTACATCTGCAATTAGATATGACACTTTACAATATAAGCAAATACAATAGATTTGTATTTTTCTTCTCCATTTGTGCCCTATCCTGAATGCCCCCCATCCAGCACAGTAAACCAGTAACCCTTCCTTGTCATATTGACTTAAGAGCATTCCCAACTTTGTACTTTCAACCACATACCCGCCAATCCCCAGTGTTCATCTGATCCCTCTCCCAACCCTTCCCCCTCCAGTTCCTTGGATCATCCAATCCATCCTCCCCAATCTACACACCTGTCAAACCATCCCAATAATATCACTACCTTCCTGTCATAGCCCTTCAATGCACAACTACACACTTTCACCTTATCATAGATTACACCCATATGGGTATTGGCTCAATAGCTCTCTGAGTCTGCTCAATTTGCTAAATTCATATCAGTGAGGTCATGTAATATTTGTCCTTCAAAGTCTGGCTTGCTTCACTCAACATAAGGTGCTCAAGATTCATCCATGTTACCCCATGTGTTAGCACTGTATTCCTTCTTACAGCTGAGTAATATTCCACTATATGTATGTGGATAAATACAAAACACATTTTGTTTATCCATTCATCTGTTGATGGGCATTTTGGTTGATTCCAACTTTTGGCAATAGTGAATAATGCTGCTATGAACATTGGTTGGTGTGCATATATCTGTTCGTGTCTTTGCTTTCAATTCTTCTGGGTATGTACCCAGCAGTGGAATTGCTTAATCATATGACAGTTCTATAGTTAGTTTTTGGAGGAACTGCCAAACTGTCCTTCACAGAATCTGTACTATTCTACATTCCCACCAGCAGTAGATGAGGGTTCCAATTCCTCCACATCCTCTCCAACACTTGTAGTTCTGTTTTTTTAATTGCCACCATTCTAATGGGTGTAAGATGGTATGTCATAGTAGTTTTGATTTGCATTTCCTTAATACCTAGTGATGTTGAGCATTTTTAAATGTACTTTTTAGCCATTTGTATTTCATCCTTGGGATGTGTTTTTTCAAGTCACTTGCACATTTTTTAAAATGGGTTGTTTGACTTTTTATTTTCAAGGTGAAGCATTTCTTAATTAGGCTGGATATTCAACTCCTATCATATATAAGGTTGCCAAATACTTTCTCCCATTGGGCAGGCTGCCTTACTAGTTTCTTGATAACCTCCTTTGAGTTGAAAAAGTTTTTAATTTTGAGGAGGTCCCATTTATCTATTTTTTCTTTCACTGCTCATGCTTTGGGTGTGAAGTTCAGGAAACCATGTCTTATTACAAGTTCCTGTAGATGATTCCCTATATTATCTCCAAGATCTTTATAATCCTGACTCTTATATTTAGATCTTTCATCCATCTTCAGTTGATTTTTTGAATAATGTGTGAAGTGGTGTTCCTCTCTCATTCTT
The DNA here is from genome assembly GCA_026826555.1 of Tolypeutes matacus. NCBI lineage: Eukaryota > Metazoa > Chordata > Mammalia > Cingulata > Chlamyphoridae > Tolypeutes > Tolypeutes matacus. Next base: position 786,474 of record JAKSZT010054273.1, on the reverse strand, counting down.
TTTAACATGGATATCCAGTTCTCCAAGTATTGTTTGTTGAAGAGGCCATTCTCTCCCTGATGAGTGGGCTTGGTGGCCTTGTCAAATATCAGATGACTGTATATTCAAGGAGTTATATCAGAACTCACAATTCAGTTCCATTGGTCGGTATGTCTAGCTTTGTGCCAAAATCAAACAGTGTTGACCACTGTAGTTTTGTAATATGTTTTAAAGACAGTGTGATTCCTCAATTGCATCTTTCTTTTTCAGTACATCTTTGTCTATTCAGGGCCCCTTATTCTTCCACATAAATTTTGTACTTAGTTTTACCAATTCAGTAAAAAATGTGTTGATTTTTATTGGGATTGCATTAAATCTGTACATTACTTTGGGTAGGATAGACATCTTAATGATATTTTGTCTTCCTAATCATGAACAGGGAATATTCTTCCATTTATTTAAGTCTTCTTTGATTTCCTTTAACAGTGTTGTGTAGTTTTCTGTATATAAGTTATTTACATTTTTAGTTAAATTTATTCCTAGGTATTTAATCCTTTTAGTTACTATTGTAAATGGTATTTTTTTTTCTTGATTTCCTCCTCAGATTGCTCGTTATTGGTGTACAGAAATGCAACTGATTTTTGAGTATTGATTTTATAGTTTGCAACTTTACTGAACTCATTTATAATTTCTAGAAGCTTTGTTGTAGATTTCTCAGGGTTATCTATGTATAGGATCACATCATATGTAAATAATGAAATTTTTACTTCTTCCTTTCCAATTTGGATGGATTTTATATCTTTTCCTTGCCTCAGTGTTTGAGCAAGTACCTCTAAGACAATGTTAAATAGGAGCATGATAGTGGGCATCCTTGTCTTGTTTCCAATCTTAGAGGGAAAGCTTTTAGGGCTTTACCATTGTATATGATGTTAGCTGTGGGTTTCTCATATATACCCTGTATCATGTTCAGAAAATTTCCTTCTATTTCTATCTTTTACAGTGTATTTTAATCAGGAAACGGTGCAGTATTTTTTCATATGCTTTTTTGCATTTATAGAGATGATCTTGTGATCTCTTTCTTTTGATCTTTTTATGTGGTGTATTACATTGATTGATTTTTCTTATGCTGAATCATCCTTGCATACCCGGGATGAAACCTACATGGTCATAGTGTATAATTCATTTGATGTGCTGTTAAATATGATTAGCAAGTATTGTGTTGAGGATTTTAGCAACTAGTTTTATTAGAGATATTGGTCTGTAATATTCCTTTTTTGTGGCATCTTTGTTTGGTCTTGGTATTAGGGTAATGTTGGCATCACAGAATGAGTTAGGCAATGTTCCTTCTACTTCTATTTTTTGGAAAAGTTTAAACAGGATTGGTGTTATTTCTTTCTGGAATGTTTAGTAGAATTCACCTGTGAATCTGTCTGGTCCTGGGCTCATCTTAGTTGGGAGGTTTTTGATGACTGATTCTAACTCTTTACTTGTAATTGTTCTGTTGAGTTCAGCAATTTCTTCTTTTGTCAAAGTAGGCTGCTTTTGAGTTTCTAGGAATTTGCCCATTTTCTCTAAATTATCTCTCTTGTTGGCATATAAGTTTTCAAATTATCCTCTTATGATATGGTTTATTTCTGTAAGTTCAGTGGTGATATCACCTTCCTCATCTCTTATTTTGTGTATTTGCATCTTCTCTCTTTTTTCTTTGTTAGTCTAGCTAAGGGTTTGTCAATTTTATTGATCTTCTTGAAGAACTAGTTTTGGTTTTGTTTATTTTTTCCTAGTTCTTTCTTATTTTCTATTTCATTTAGTTCTGCTCTAATATTTGTTATTTCCTTCTTTCTACTTTGTTTGGAGATAGTTTGTTGTTGTTTTTCTAATTCCTCCAGGTGTGCAGTTAGGTCTTTAAATTTAGCTCTTTCTTCTTTTTTGATATATGCATTTATGGCTATGAATTTCCTTCTCATTATTGCTTTTGCTGCATCCCATAGGTTTTGATATGTTGTGTTGTCATTTTCATTTGTTTCAAGTTAGTTACTGAATTCTTTTGAGATTTCCTCCTTGACCCATTGTTTGTTTAAGAGTGTGTTGTTTAACTTCCATATCTTTGTGCCTAATCTGGTTCTCAGGCCCTTACTGATTTCCAGCATCATTTCACTATGGTAGGATAAATTACTTTGTATAATCTCAATCTTTTTTAATTCATTGAGATATTTTCTGTGGCCTAGCATGTTGTCTATATTGGAGTATGATCCTTGTGCACTCGAGAAGAATGTATATCCTACTGTATTTAGGTGTAGTGTTCTGTATATGTCTATTAGATACAGACACTTTAATGTATCATTCAAAGTCTGGTTTGTTATTGATTCTCTGTTGAGATGCTCTGTCTAATGGTGATAATGGTGTATTAAAGTTCCCTACTATAATTGTAGAGACACGTATTTCTCCAGTTAATTTTTCCAGTGTCTACTTCATGTAATTTGAGGCACCCTGGTTAGAAGCATAAATATTTTTGATTGTTCTTTCTTCTTGAAAGATTACTGCTTTTACAAATATATAGTGTCCATCTTTGACCTGAACAATATTTTTGCATTTAAATTCTATTTTGTCTGATAGTATACCTACTCCCCCCTTTTTTGGTTATTTGTTTTTAAAATTGTTTTTCAGGCATTCATTTTCAGTCTCCTTGAATCCTGGGGTCTAATCTGGGTTTCTTGTAGAAAAAATATAGATAGGTCCTATTTCCTTACCCATTCTGCCTATCTGTGTCTCATGAGTGGAGAGTTTAATCCATTAGCATTCATGTTATTACTCTCAAAGAATGAGCTACCTTAGCCATATTGTCTTTGGCCTTATGTATGTCATATGTTGTTTTTATTTCTCTTTTTGTCTTTTTAGCTGTTCTTACCTTATCTTCCAACACTCTCTCTCCTGTTTTTTCCTTTCAACCTGCAGAACTCCCTTAAATATTTTTTTGAAGGGCAGGCTTATTACTGACATACTTTCTTAATTTCTGTTTATCTGTGAATATTTCAAACTCTCCATCATTTTTAAATGCCAGCTTTGATGGATAGAGAATTCTTGGCTGGAAGATTTTCTTTTAGTAGCTTGACTATATCATACCATTGCGTTCTTGCCTCCATGGTTTCAGATGAGAAATCAGCACTTAATATTATTGAGCTTCCCTTGTATGTGATGACTCTCTTTTCTCCTGATGCTTTCAGTATATTCTCTTTGTCTTGATCATTGGACAGATGATGAGTATATTTCTTGGAATAGTCCTGTAGGGATTTATACTGTTTGGGGTGCACTGTGCTTCCTGGATGTGTATCTCCATATCCCTCAAAATGGTTGGGAAGTTTTCAGTCATTATTTCCTCCAACATTCCTTTTATCCCCTTTCTCTTCTCTTCTCCCTCTGGGTTGCCTATAATGCTTATGTTTGTGCATTTTGTGTTTTCATTCAAAACCTTAAGTCCCTGCTGGGATTTTTTCCAACTTTTTATCTACCTGTTCTATCTGTTTGATTTCAGAGGTACTGTCTTCCACATTGCTAATTCTTTCCTATGCCTGTTCAAATCTGCTTTGTGTGCTTCCAGTGTCTTCTTGCTTACATGGATTGTGCCATTCATCACCATCCTGTTTGTTATCTTTTGATGTATGTTTACAGTTTCTTCAGTATGTTCTTCCAGTGTCTTCATAATATCCTTATCTCTTCCTTCACTTCATTAAGTTGGTCCATGGTATTTGTTTGGACATCTTTGATAGTTGTTCAGTGTTTTGCATCTCTTCCTGGTTTTTAATTTGTTTATTGAACTGGGCTATGTCTTCCTGTTTCTTAGTATGATTTGTAATTTTTTGTTGCTGTCTGGTCATCTTTTTATCTTGATGATTTTATTCAGTTGATTGGCTTCTCTTTTTTCTCTTGAGTTTTATTTAATTGATGTTTTTGGGTGTTCTTTACATTTTCTCTTTGACACTTTGTAATTCTTATTCTATTTCCTTGCTCTTTTCTATGTTTCCTTGAAGGAAAAAGTAGGGCCAGAGAAAGTGAAAAAGGTAAGAAAAGTAAAATGATAATAATAATAATAATAGTAATTGTTAGAAGAGGAACTATATAAGACTTTTGAAAATGAATATTTAACTTATGTAAGCAGTGTAAAATAATGGGAATAAAAAAGTGGAGTCCCAAATTGAAATGGGAAACTGAATAAAGAAAAATATATAGAATGAATTAAAAGGCCAGAATGGTGAGGAAAGAGGGGAAAATAAAAGAAAAGTCAAAAATAAAAAAGTAAATAAAAGAAAGAAAACAAGATAGATGAGATAGAAATAAAAACCTGAAAAATTGAGGAGTAAACAAAGATAGGTAGAATGTAAGATCAACAGAAAGCAGAAGATAGAAAGATGAAGGAAGGAAAAAAGATAGCAGTGGTAGACAAAATTGTAAAACACAGAAAAGTGGAAATTGAGGAAGAAGAAACATAGCAACCAAGTATCAAGCCAGCAACACCTTGAGGAATTTATCTCTTTGTCCAGCTCAATCTAGATCAATGCCCTGAAGCCTCTTAATCTGTGGGTTTTCAAAACCAGTTACTCAGGCAGGATCATGCCTTCACTCATCCATTTTTTTTTTTTTTTTTTTTTTTTTTGCAAGAGAGATCATCTATGTTCCTTTGAAAGAAAAAAATTAGGACCACAGAAAAGAAAAGAGATAGGAAGACAAAATGAAAAATAGTGATGATAATAGTAAAAGATAGGAGAGCAACCATACAAGACCTAGGAAATTGAAAAATTAACACAAGTAAGAAGCACAGAGGAATAAGATTAGGAAAGGGGAATATAAACTGTGAAACAAGAAACAGAATAAAAATATATGGAATAAATTAAAAGGCTGGAATGGTGAGAAGAGGGAAAAAGAAAAGAGAAAAGAGAGAAAGAAAATAAAAAAGATAAAGTAAGCAAAGAAAAAAGGGGAGAGGGAGAAATACAAACAAGATAAATTGGAGACCAAATAAAAGAGGTGGAATGAAAAAAACAATGGAAAAAAAAGGTATGAAGATCAAGGTGTGAAAAGAAATAGTGTAAGTAGAATAGATCTGTAACCAAAGAAAAAAAGAAAAAGAAGCAGAAAAACAAAGGAAGAGGATACAAAACAAGAAATAATCAAGACAAACTGTGATATGCAGCAGAGTGCATATAATTTTTTTTTAAAATGAGACAGATGGGAAAAAAGAAACACAGAAAAACAGCCTTTTCTCTTAGACCCCTTAAGGATCTTCTCAGGCTGCTGATGTTACTCAATCACTCACCCTACAGCCTGCCCTCTGCAGGTTTTGAACTGGGTTGTAGTAAGTAAAATAAGGGAAATAAAAGAAAAGGAATATTTTTTTTTGGAAATAATAAGAGATCCAAGAAAAGCTAATACAAAGAAAATGACTATATGTTCTCTGTCATAAAGTTTCAGCTGGATGCCTGATAACCTGGTGAGCCACTTCTCATGGAAGATCCAGGAACCACGCTAGGGACCTCATATTTGCTAAGCAGGAAGTCTTCCACTGAGATATTTTGCCTCCTTGGGTTAATTAGCCTTTCAGAAGGTTATCCACCCCTTTTCCCTCAGGCAGGTAGGGTAGATTCCCATGCAGTCAGCTGGAGTGGTGCTGATCATGGCCTGTCTCTGCTTCCTCACTGATGTAATTTTTCTCTTTACCTAGGTGGCTGGGTGTGATCACCTACCTGAGGCCATCCCTCTCCCCTCTCTCTGTCAAGTCAGGTTCCCTTACAATTTTCAAGGGGAGCCCAGCTGGCTAAAGTTGCTACAAAGAAATCACTATCCCTCTTCCAAGACCCCTCTTCCTCACAAGGAATCTGCTGTCACACTCTCATTTGGAGCAGGCACTAGGGCCTCCACCTAGTCTGTCCACCCTGAGGCCAGGTATGTTTGCCCCCTCCAGTCACCAAGGTAAGCAACCAATGATTATCCCTGGCTTCCCTATCTGTCCAGTACCCTCCTGGATGACTCAGAGCACCTTCCAGTAGAGGTAGATGTCTGCTCTACTCTTGGTTTGATACAATTCACCAGGAGTTTTATCCTCACATAATATCTCAAGGGTAGGGGTGGGGACACTTCCCAGCAGCTAGGAGGTTTAATAATTCACCATTACTTGTTTTGGCTTCATTGTATCTCTGACCCTCCCTCTTCTTGGAGTTAGTAAGCAGTGTCCTGGTTTGCTGTGCACCAAAACAGGTCCCCACAGCAGCCTCTGGCTTTTTCTTTGTTGTTTTAGTGAGAGCTAAGCCTTGTCTGACTACCCATCAACCATGTTCCCAAAATCTCACAAATAATATTTTAAAACACCTTAGATCCATTTATCCATCTTATAAAATATATTATCATATATTTTAATATTTTGTGGAGGTACCAAACCAAAGATAATAAAATTAATACTTTATCCATTCAATATTCATTGATTTAAGTTAACAATTATTGTTCTTCAATAAATCCTGAAATCTTAAACCTCCATCTGGGATTATATTCTTTCTGCCTAAAGACTATCCTTCTTCATTTCTTTTAAAATTAGTTGCTGCAGGAAAACTTTCTCAGTTTTTACTTGTCTGGAAAAGTGTTTATTTCACAACATCATGAAGGTCATTTTTTTTTCAGTATAAATTTCTACTTTGGCAGTTACTTTATTGTAGCAATGTAAAAGTCTCATGCCATTTATTGCCTTCTGTCTTCCATTGTTAGTGTTGGCAGTCAGCTTTTTCATTTATTACCACTTTACTAGTTATATTCTTATTTTCTAGTTATTTTTAAGATTTTCTTTCAAGTTTACAGTTATATGCCTATGTCTGCATGTATTTTGATTTTTCCTTCTGGGTTTGTTGAGCTTCTTGTGTCTATGAATCAATGTCTCATCAATTTTAGAGTATTGTTAAAAATTATCTCTTCAAATGTAGCTTCTGCTGTATTCTATGTTTAGTCTCCTTCTAGCACTCCTACATAAATATATGTTGTAACTTCTCATTACATTCTCTATTGCCCTATCATTCTTACACTCTCTTCTATATTTTCCATTATTTTTCTAGAGTTTCATTTTTTACATATTTCAAGGTTTATTCTTCTAGTTAATCATTCTCCCTTCTGAAATATTTAAATATTTGGTAATTCATTGAGTTCTTCATTAATCAATTGTATTTTTAGTGTATATAAGCACTATATACAGATATTCTTCTGTATCACCTTTTTAACTTTCCAGTACACTACTAAAATTTTTAAGTTTATCATTTATGTCTTTGAAGATAATAAGTATTTTTACTTGACATTCCCCATCTAATATGCTGGCATCTGGAGTTCCCAAAGTGTGATTTTGTTGATTCTCACTCATATTATCTTGTTTCCTTTTTTTACCTTGTCATTTTTTAATGTGTTTGACATTATATTTCAAAACTGTAGAAATTATGTGAGGCCTAGCGTGGTGCTAATTTCTTTTAGAGGGGCCTTCAGTTTCATTCTTTCAGACCCTGTGAACATCATCAATCCTGGACAAATTTCATCTAATTTAAGGATATGAGCTTTTAAGGACTCTTTTACTTTTGTTTTACACTTATACACAAAGAGCAGTCTATCAGGGCCCCAACAAAAGAAGTGCATGGATTGCCAAATTTTACTCTTGTTGACCCTGGACTTTGGCATGTGTGTCAGTACTTAGTGTTGTCAAATGCAAGTATCAGCTTCTTTGCTTCCTTTACAACTAGACAAACACAGGACATAAATGACCCTGAATACTGATTCATATTTCTGGATTTCTATCTTTTTCTAGACCTTGACCCAAGAATACTTCACTTTATTAAAGACAGACAGGAAAAAATGTTTGTCATGCTTATGAAAAAAAGAATAGAAAAAAGACTTTGGTGAGGTTTGTTTAGTGCTACCATGGAAACCACATTCTGTTGACATGGGACATGGCTTCAGAGGGGTGGAATATAAATAGTGGAGGAGGGAAGAGGCTACAGCTTCTGTGCTAAAGCAACTCCCTGATGGGCTTAGAAGACACTACCTGATCCCTGTACCCTGTGCTACCAAGACTGGGTTGGAGATACACCCTGTTTCCTAAAGACAATGTGATGCTGATGCTAAATAAATTCACCTACAAATGGATTTCTCCTTACAAGGATGAGTGTCATTGAGATGGAGGGGTAGTACCTTTGGCTGGCAAGGATATCTAGGCAAGAATTCAGGGTGGGGAGTCACATGGTTTGGGGACTAGGGAAAAGTCACAGATGACCTATTGTGATGTATCCTGATCCTCAGGCAGGGATTAGTCTTCAGGTGGGGGCAGAGATAAAAGTCTGGACCTAGGGTCTGATGCAGATATAAGAGTCTGGCACAGAAAGGAAACTACCCTGCTCCTGCTCCTTCTATTGACCCCTAGTTCCCTTGCCTTCAATGTTGACCCTGCTGAGGGGCCTGCTCTTACTATGACTCACCTTGGTCCCAGGCAAAGACTCAGGTCTCCTTCTTTCAATCAACATACACTTTCTCTACTCTTGGGGCAGCTAAAGAAAAAGAAATGCTAAAGTGAACCCTGTTGGGTAAGGAAAGAAATGTCAATATTCACATGCTCATAGCAGTAACAGGGAGAACACCAGGAGCTCAGTGAACCTAATAAACATTATGAGAATCCCAGAAAAATGTGTGAACACTGGCTGACAAAAATAGAAGTGAGATTGTGAGAGCACTTGACAGTGTAATCTGTATGTAGAACACAAGAGTAGAAAAAGCAATTCTTAGCAGGTACAGATGTTGAGAATGATGTAGGCTTCTTCAATCCCAAAAGAGAATGGATTTTTACCAGAGACCTAATAAAAACCATCACCACAGGTTCTGGATCTGCAAATGTAGAACAGAGAGAAAGTCACACTCAGCCTTAATTAGTGCATTTCTTCTTCACCAAAACACTAAAGGGAATATGGAAGTCCACACTAATAGTTCTTCATGGAGCAGTAACCAGAAGAAAGTCTGTGTTCTCCTATGGTACTAAAAATTAACCTAAGCAGACACACTCAGAGCAGTGTGTCCTTCACGTGGACATATCCATGCTCCTTGTGCTCTGTGACTCTTTCTGATCTCTGTAAGGAAGGCCTGCCTCCACCTGTCCAGAAGGCTTGGCAGAGAGACAGGGAGTGAACATGGAGGGCACAGTGTTTCCTTGCAGTCCCTAAAGGATGTGGAATCCTGTAGATTGTTCCAATATTGTATTGGTCATGCCTTTAACAGACTTGTTTCCTTATTTATGTCATGAACCCATCAGATTCAGTTACCCTGAACTTTCATCTCTTTGCTTAGGGTCTTCACTGAAGACAGGGTCCTCTTTCATATTTTCTCATTGGGGTTACAGTAAACACATTCTGACTAGGGTTTGAGATGTGACATCTTACAAAGAGCACCACCTTGCTGGCAGATGGAGGAAGTGCATGCAAGGAAAATAAAAGTAAATAAATAGCTTTTTTTGAGCCTTTACAGTCTTCCAGCCCAAGACCTTGGAAGCTTCTATTCAACCCATTATGGGGTGCATGGGTTGGATTTGAGCAACTAAAAAAGGATAATCCTAAAGAGCTAGAACAGGTTGAACTGAGAATCAAGGAACAACAGGAAGACATAAACTCCCACCACTAAATCCTTATGCAAGAAAGAGAAAGAAATTGAACATCAGAATAACTCAAATCATAATCAGATGCATGGACATGAGCAAAACATTGCAATGCATAAGGAAAAGGAAGCTATTATTCAAGCAAAGGAAGATATCAAAGCCCCAGATGAGACATATGATTTGAGAAAACTAAACAATGATGTTCATAGAAATCTAAATCAAATAAAGAAGTTGAAAGAAAATATGGCTAAAGAGATGAAGGACATTAAGAAGACACTAGGTGAGCAGAAAGAAGAACTAGAAAAATAAATAGAAAATAGAGCTTATGGGAATCAAAGACAATAAGTGACATCAAAAACACATTAGAGGCATACAACAGCAGACTCAAAATCATAGAAGAAAGAATAAGTGATGTATAAGACAGAATAGCTGAAATTGAAGAAAGAGAAAAGAATGAAAAAATATTGAACAATAGCATGAAGCACAACAACATACATGTCATGGAACTCCTAGAATGAGAAGAGAAGGGAAAGGGGGCAGAAAGAGTATTTGAAGAAATAATGGTTGAAAATTTCCCAACTCTTATGGAAGAAATGTGTTTACATGTCCAGGAAGCACAGCCTACTCCAATCAGAATGAATCCAAAGAGACATACACCATGACACATACAACTCATAATGTCAAATGCCAAAGATAAAGAGAAAATTCTGAAAGCAACAAAGGAGAAGCAAACCAACACATATAAGTGATGCCCAATAAGACTTAGAGTTGATTTCTCATCAGGAACCATGGATGTGAGAAGACAGTGGTATGATATAATTAGGATACTGAATTCTTTATCCAGAAAAATTGTCCTTCAATATGAAGGTGAGTTTAAAATATTCACAAGTAAATAGAAACTAAGAGAGTTAATAAAAAAAGACCCAGCTCTGCAGGAAGCCCTAAAGGGAAACTTACAGACCAAAAGGAAAAGATGGTACATAAAGGCTTGGAGGAGAGTGTAGAAGGGAAGACTATCAGAAAGGATAATCTAAAGGGCAAAATGATAGACAAAAATAAAATATGAACATATGAAAGCCAAAGAATAAAATGGTGGAAGTAAATAATGCATTTACAGAAATATTATTGAATTTGAATGTATTAAACTCCACAATCAAAAAATATAAGGTGACAGAATGGATTAAAAAAAACAGCCATCCATATGCTGTCTACATTTTAGAACCAGGGATACTAATTGGCTGAAATTGAAAGATTGGAGAAAGATATTCCATGCAAACAGTAACTAAAAAAGAGAAAGGATAGCTATACTAAAATCAGACAAAACAGACTTTAAAAGCAAACTAATGCCAACTCATTGTTATGAAATCCAAAAATATTCATATTCTTAACCTTTGGATTATACTTCTCTTCTGTGAAGATTAAAATTAAAGTTAAGAGTCACCTCTACACCTGGCTGTCCAATTTCTCCACATGGTTCCCTTTCTCTTCTACTTTCTTGGTAAATTTGATTTATTTACTATACAATAAACCAATTTTACCAACAACCTTTCCATATATTTTCCATCCATGCTCTTGTGATTTAAGCCCATTGTCTTCCATCTTAAAACCAAAACCATCTCTGAAACTATGATCTCGCAGCTCATGCCTCATGTTTTCCCTCTTCACAATTGAACTTGTAGATTTACCCACATTTAGTTACCATCTTCTCACATCCCATCACTCTCTGAATTTCTAAGATAACTCTGATTTCACCATACATAAATACAACTAAGATCACCAGTGATCTCTTCAAAATTAAATCCATGAGTGTGTCTGCCTTTTAGTTGGAATCAAGCTAGAATCTTTGGGAAAACTTTCTTTTTATAGAATTTTCAGATATCTGAGTCTCGCGATTGTCTTCAGACTACACTAGTTAATCCTTCCCAGTGCCCTCACCAATAATTTCTAAAGCAATTCTATTGAATCATCTCAAAATAAAATTCTATACACTGCCTTGGAAATGTTATACATTTCTTTAATTGCTTCAATTTTTGCCAGTCCTCTCCTACGCTGTGTTCAAAACTATTGCGTGGATTCTGTTTCTCAGCTTTAAACTCTCCTTGTGTGTGTCACAGACCTCTAAACTGAAATATATCTCATATTGAAGCTATTAACTTTTCCATACAAGTAAACAGTAATCTCCCTCAAGTCTCCAATAGCAGTTAGTAGATCTTCAAAAATCTAGAGGTTCCCCTTTGATATATCCTCCCAGAAACATACAAACACAAAGGGTTACTAATGTTATCTCTACACTGAACACTATTGTCAACTTTCTTTCCTACTCCAATCTCCACAGACATATGGAGTCCAGCATGTCACTGATACAAAAGCCTAACAAAGATACCATGAGAAATGAAAATTACAGACAAATTTCCACTATGAATATAGAACAAAAATCCTTTACATATCACTAGAAAATTGAATTCATAACATATTGAAAAGATTAAATGTCATGACTAAGTTGTATTTATCTCAGGATTGGAAGTGTGGTTCAACATATGAAAACCAATCAATGTAATAAATTGTATAAATAGAAAGAGGGATTTCTTAAACCATGATTACTTCAATAGGAGCAGAAAATGTATTGGCAAAATGTAGCACCATTTCTTGTGAAAAACACACAGAACACTAGGACTAGAAAGGAAATTTCTCAACAGGAAAAAGGCAATATATGAAAAACCTACCAAAAACATCAGTCTCTATGGTGAAATACTGAAATTGTTGCTTCTAGATTGAGAATAAGTCAAGGATGCCCACTTTTACCATTGCTGTTCAATATTGTACTAGAAGTTATAGCCAGAGCACCTAAGCAAAAAAGAAATAAAAGAAATGCAAACTAGAAAGGAAATATTAAAGCTTTCTTTATTTGCAGATGGCATGTTTATATATCTAGAAAATCCAAAGAAATCTACATGAAAATCATTAGAGCTAATAAATTAGTTCAAAGTAGCAGTGTAAAAGATCAATACACATGAAAAATTCTGTTCCTATGCCCTGGAAATCAAAGAGGAAATTAAGCAAACAATTCTGTTTACAATGGCTTAAAATAAATAAAATATCTAGGAATATATTTAACCAAGGATATAAAAGACTTGTACATTGAAACACTGATGAAAGCCATTAAATAAGATGTAAATAAGTACCAAGGTATTGCAAGTTAATGGAATGGAAAAGTTAGTATTGCTAAGATTTCAGTATTATGCAAAGTGATCTAGAGATTCAATGCAATCCCTATCAAAATTCCAGTAGCTAATTTTGCAGAAATGGAAAACTCAATCCTCAAATTCATGTGGAACTTCAAGATTCCCTAAATTTACGAAACAATTTTGCAAAAGAACAAAGTTGGAGAACTCACAATTCCAGATTTCCCAACTTCAATTTGTACTGCAAAGTTACAGTAATCAAAAGGGTTGTGGTACTTAAAGACAGATAAATAAACCATTGGAACAGAATTGAAAATTCAGAAATGAACCCACACATCTCTCAAATATTGATTTTTTAAATTAGAGAAGTTGTAGTTATACAGAAAAACCATGCATAAAATACAGAGTTCCTATATACTGCCATATTACTAACACCTTGCATTAGTGTGATACATTTGTTATAATTCATGAGAGAACGTTTTATGATAGCTCTATTAACTATATTCCATAATTTACAATAGGGTTCTCTGTTTACATTGTACATGATTTTGTTTTGTTTTTAAATACTCTTTTAACATAAAAACAACCTAAAATTTCTCCTGTTAATCATATTCATATATGTAGTTGTGTGCTGTTAATTACATTCACAATGTTGTGCTACCATCACCACCACCCATTACCAAAACTTTACCATCAACCTTACTATAACTCTACAATTTAAGCATTAACTCCTAATTTCCTACTGTCACCTCTGCCCCTGGTAACCCATATTCTAGATTCCAACTCTCTGCATTTGCTTATTCTATTTATTTCAAACAATATTTGTCGTTTTGCATATGGCTTATTTTACTTAACATGATGTCTTCATGGTTCATCCAAATTATCCCATTTATAAGAACTTCATTACATTTTATGGCTGAATAATATTCCATTTCATGTATATAACACATTTTATTCATCATTATTCATTGGTTGATGGACACTTGTTTTACTTTCATCTTTTGGCAACTAAGTAATACTGCTATGAACATTTGGTGCGTTCTGCTTTAAAATCACTGTGATATTTACCTAGAGGTGGGATTGCAGATTCATACGGAAATTCTATACTTAAATTTCTGAAGAATTGTCAGTCTTCCACAGCAACTGCCACTATTTTACATTCCCACCAGCAATGAATGAATGTTGCTATTTCTCCACATCCTCTGTATTTCCTAATAACTAATGATTTTGAGGATCTTCTCATGTAGTTTTTGGCAATTTATATATTTTCTTTGGAGAAATGTATATCCAAGTCTTTTGCTCATTTTAAAATGGGTTGTTTGCCTTTTTATTTCAGAATTGTAGGAATTCTTTATGTATTCTTGATATTAAACTATTATTGGATATGTGATTTCCAAATATTTTCTCCCACTGATTAGGTTTTCTTTTATAATTCATAATAAGGTCCTTTGATGCACAAAAGTTTTTAATTTTCATAAGGTCCCATTTAGCTAATTTTTCTTTTGTTTTAGGTGTAAAGTGTAAGGAACCATTGCCTAGCACAATGACCTGGAGATGCTTCCTTATGTTTTTTTCTGGTCATTTTATAGTCCTGGTTCATATACTTAGGTCTTTAAGGCATTTTGAATTAATTTTTAAATATGGTGTGAGACAGGTGTCCCCATTCTTGCTTTGTCTATTAATATCCAGTTCTCCCAGAACCATTTTTTGAAGAGACAATTATTCCTCAATTTAGTGGACTTGGGCTTTAAAAAAAATCAATTGACCATAGACATGAGGTTCTGTTTCTGAACTACAAATTTAGAAATTAGAAGGTAGAAAATTTAGAAATTTAGAAAATTTGTAATTTAGAAGATTAAACATTTAGAAGTTAGAAAGCAGATGTCCATGTTTGTAAGCTTTGATTACACAAATCTCAGATGACCATAACACGAAAACCTCAATTAAGGTTTTTTAGAATCAAGATGATGTTAGCCTAAGGGTATCCATAGATTTCTGAATAAGAAAGAAGGATTAGAGTGTTCAGGATGAAGAATGACTTTTGTGGTGGCAGAGCTTGTGGGCAGAATGAAAATCTGGCAAGAAATATAGGATAAGGAGGAAGAACCTCTCAGGGGGTTGTTAGGGGCCAGGCAATGGATCAAGATGGGAACAGGAAGCAGGGCTGGGTCACTGGAGGGTAGCACAGGTAAATGTCAGAGAAAGAGTGAGAGGAAGAATGGGGAAAGAGTACACAACTAAGAATTGCAGCAGAAGATCAATTTAGGTAAAGAAGGAATTATTGCTGTGAACCTGAAGTAAGACTATGTTGTTATAGGTTGTTAGGGGATTTGGAAAGGGTGGGTAGGAGAAGTAAGACAAGTGTAGGTCCTGGTAGTAGGGAAGGAGGGGACTGAACAGACCTTCTGACTGAGCTCAGGTTTGGGTAGTGGAGTTCCCAAGGGCAGGGACAAGATACCTCAATCTGAATAAATCTGAATAGACATAGTTCAAGACACATACTAATGAGATTGAAAAATGCCAGAGATAAAGAGAGAATTATGAAAGCAGCAAAATAAAAGTAATACATCACATAAAAGTGTAGCTCAATAAGATTAAGTGCTGATTTCTCATCAGAAATCATGGAGGTGAGAAGGCAGAGGTATGAGAGATTTAAGAAACTGGAAAAAAAAAATTGCCAGTGAAGAATTCTAGTTTTGGCAAAGTTATCCCTCAAAAATGGGGGTGAGTTTACAGTATTCACAGATAAACAGAAACTGAAAGGGTTTGTCACCAAGAGACTGACCTTATAAGAAATACTAAAGAGAGTGATGTAGCCTGAAGAAAAAGATGGGAAAGAGAGAGGCTTGGAAGACAGAAGACTTTCAGTAAAAGTAACTAAAAGTGTAAAAAGAATGGAGAAATAAGACATGACATATAAAATTCAAAGGACAAAATCTGTGATGTAAATAATGCCTTTATAGTAAAAACATTGAATGTTAATGGTTTAAACTTCTCAAAGATACTGACTTGTGGAATGGATAAAAATATGGCCTGTCTATATGCTGCTTACAAGAGACTCATCTTAGACTCAAGGATACAAATAAGTTGAAAGTGAAAGCCTGGAGAAAGATATTTCACAATACAGTAACAAAAACCTGGGGTAGTGTAGCAGTTTGATATTATTTATGAATTCCAAAAAAAGATAATGATCATGTTCATAAACTGGTCTGTTCCTCTGGGTGTGATACACTTTGATTGTATTAAATTCAAAGGCTTTTAAATTTATTTGATTAAATCAGTATTAGGGCTTTGATTTAACCACATCAGTAGGTCATGAATCAGGGTTGAGTCCCCACCCCCTTGGGAAACTCACTCAAGAAGACACACAGGAGAAGATACCAAAGTTAAAAAGAGAGAACTTTGTCAGTGTTGATACTGGAGCCCTGTGGTAGGGATGAGCCATTTGCCTGATAGTTTAAAGCTGACCTTGTGAAGAAACCAGAGCAGCTGAGCCCAGAAAGAAATAAGCCCTATGGCTACCTATGACTGAGCTCAGAAAAGCTGGGACCACAGAGCCTTAAGAGGAAGAAGGAAGGCTGAACCCTCACAGAGATTGGCAACAGACTTTGGTAAGAAAAGTAACCTTGAGTTGGACTCTTTAAGGCTTTGTAACTGTAAGCTTCTACCCCAAATAAATACCCTTTATAATATACAACATATTTCTGGTACTTTGCATTAACACTCCTTTGGCTGACTAGTACAGGTAGCTATATTAATATCAGACAAAATAGACTTCAAAAGCAAAGCTGTTTTAAGAGACAAAGAAGGACATTAAATATTAAAAGGGATAATACAACAAGAAGAAATAACAATCATAAATATCTATACATCTAACCAGATGCCCCAAAATGCATGAGGCAAAAGGGAAAACTGAAGGGAGAAATAGATGTCTCTACAATTATATTTGGAGAATTCAATATACTGTTAACATCAATAAATAGAACATATAGGCAGAAGACCAATAAGGAAACAGAGAACTTGAACAACTTGATATGAACTAGAACTGACAGACATATACAGAACAGTGCAATCCCAAATTCCAGGATAAATTTTCTTCTTCAGTTATCATAGATCATTCTCAAGGATTGAGCATCTGCTGGATCGCAAAACATGTCTTAATGAATTTTAAAAGACTGAAATTATACAAAGCACTTTCTCTGATGATAATGGAATGAAGCTGGAAATCAATGAGAGGAAAAAGACTGGAAAATGTATAAATGTATGGGGGTTAAAGAACACACTCTTAAACAGCCAGTGGGTGAAAGAAGAAATTTAAAGAGAAATCAGTAAGTATATCAAGATGAATGAAAATAAGAATACAACATATAAAAACTTTAGGATGCAGCAAAGGCAATGTTGTGTGGAAAATTTTTAGAGCTAAGCACCTACCTTAAAAAAAGGAAGAAATATTAAGCAAATCAAATTCATAATTAAGCACCTGGAGGAAGTAGAAAAAGAACAGCAAACTAATCCCAAAGCAAGCAGAAGGAAATAACAAAAGAATAAGAACACCAAAAATATATAGAGACTATATTGATCTTCTTTGAGAAGATCAATAAAATTGGCAAAATTTAGCTAGATTGTCAAAGAAAATAAGAGAGAAGATGCAAATAAAATCAGAATTGAGAGGTTGTACTTTACTACTGAAGCCAGATAAGTGAAATAGATCATAACAGGATAAAGTGAAGAAGGGTATGCCAACAAACTAGACAACATAGACAAAATGGACAAATTTCTAGAAACACAGAAACAACCTACATTGACCTTAGAAGAGATAGAAGTCTTCAAAAAACCAGTAACAATTAAAGATATTGAAACAGTCATCAACAACCTCTCAACAAAGAAAAGCCCAGGGCTAGATGGCTTCACAGGTGAATTCTACCAATCATTCAAAGGAGATTTAATACCAATCTTGCTCAAAATAGTTCTAATCCTATGAAGCCATCACCATAATCCCAAAGCCAAATGAAGTTACTATTAAAAAGAGAAAATTAGAGACCTATTTCCCTAATGAATATAGATTCAAAAATCCTCCAAAAAATATGTGCTCATGGAATCCAACAGCACATTAAAAGAATTATGCATCATGGCCAAGTGGGTTTTATTCCAGTTATGCAAGGGTGGCTCAACATAAGATAAATCAATGTAATATACCACATTAATAAATTGAAGAAAAATCATATGATCATCTCAATTGATGCTGAAAAGGCTTTTGATAAATTAGAGCATCCTTTCTTTTTAATTGAAAAAACTTATTGAAGTATATAATTCATACATGAATATTTATAAACAATAAGGCTATAGTAAAAGATGTGAACTTACAAAACAAACATGCATATCATCAATAGGTCTCCTATATATCACCCCACCACCAACACTTTGCATTATTGTGAAATTGTTAAAAAGTAAGAAAGATCATAGGTAAAATATTATTACTGACTGTATTAGTCAGCCAAATGGATGCTAATGTCAAGTTACATAAGTCTGTTGGCTTTTATAAAGGGTATTTATTTGGGGTAGAATCTTACAGTTACCACACCATAAAGCATAAGTTACATCCCTCACCACAGTCTGTTGCCATGTGTTGGAGCAAAAAAACTGTCAACCACTGCAAGGGTTCAGGCTTCCTCTTCCTCTTAATGTTCCATGGTCTCAGTTTCTTCCAATATAAGCTGTAGGCTGGGATAAGTCTCATCTCTCCCAGGGTTCATTTCTTTTTGGGTTCAGCTGATCTGCTCTCTCCACAAGGCCAGCTGTAAACTATCATCTAAACAGCTTGTCTTTCTTTCTGGAGCCTCTGATGTGTCTAGTGGAGTCTTCTCTCTTTTCTCATATATCTACTTCTCTGTGTATTTATTTTCTGGGGCTCCAGCATTAAAAGTCCATATAACTCCTCTGCTGTGTTGTTTTCTCTGTGAGTCTCCACCCACCAAGAGGGCATGGATGCAATAGCCTACTAATGTGGCCCAATCAAAACCTTAATCATCATTTAATCAAGTAAAAGTGAAACCTCTGGATCCAATACAATCTAATATGCCCAGAGGAAGAGATCAATTCACAAACATAATCCAATATCTATTTTTGGAATTCATAAACAATATCAAACAGCTGCACTCCACCCTCTGAATTCCTAAAAGACATAATAATAATTAAAAAAAAAACATTTCAGTAGAAAATTTCAGTACAAAATCACATCAAAATCAATTTAAAGAAATAGTTTGTCTTGGGGCAAAATCTCATCTGGCTGTACCTCTGAAAGTTACAAAACAATTTTTCTGCTTCCAATACACAAAAGAACAGACAAAGGCTAAACATTTGCTTTACCGTAAAGAGAATTTGGGAGGGGAACATGAGTCACCAGTCCCCTACAGTTCTGTAAACCTGCTGGGCATACTTCATTAGGTTTCAAAGTCTGAGAGTCATTCTTAAGGTGATTGCTTCTTCTCCCTAGGGCCTCATGAGGACCCTCCTTTTCCACAGGCTTGCCTGAAGGTCATTTTCTTGGTTCCACCCTCATCAAATATCTGGGTGGTGACTGAGCTCCAGACCTAACCCCTCAAGAGTGTTGGGGTAATTGCCACACATTTCACAATCTTAGGGTTAGAGTAGTAACCCCTCTAGTACAGTGAAGTGAAGAAAACATTCTCCCAAACCTTTGCCTTAGAGCCTCAACCCTCTCAGAGCAATGAGTTGGCAACCTGGCCTTCAATAATCCATGGAGGACAGGCCCAGCCCTCTCAGGCCTATGCAGTGGCAACCTTAGCCTCCATAATCCTTAGGGAATTACTACACCCTCTATTTATCTCTTTATCTCTCAGCAAAACTCTCCCTGAACAGTGGGTGAGAACATCCCCCCTCTTCAACTGCCAGAACAAACATACTCTTTCTGTACACATGGGTGTGGTTCCTCCCTTGGCCAAAGGAGATGTCTTAATTCCAGATATCGGCTTCCGTGGTTTTCTTCTTAAAGCAGTTTCCCCTTCAATATTTCCCTTCCATGTCCCTTTTATATGAGGCTGACAGCAATTTTGTTCATACAGCTCTCTCTAAAAGCTTGTTGGTTTAGCATGTGATAAGCAGGGGTTCAAGCCATCAGACAGTAAGACTTTCCACAAGTCTTTCCTAGATTACTGCATATTCAATTCAGACTTACTAGTTCCAAGTTTAGTTAAGTCCTCAAATGGAGCATTATCATCTGGGATCTTGATTTCCAGAGGCTTGGAATTTCTGGAATCAGTTTCTGGTTTCTTTGTGCCCAAGTCAGTCCTCAGCTTCTCTCTCTCATCTAGCATTTTACTATAAAGTGCAAGGAGAAGCCAAGCTACATTCTCTGACTTTACTTTGGAAAGTTCTTCAGCCAAACCTCCAGGCTCACCATTTTCAAATTATGCCTTCCATCTAACATCAGGAATCAATCTTGTTACATTCTCTGCAATTTTAAAATATGGATCACCTTTCCTGCAGTTTCCAATAATAGTTTCATCATTTACATTTAAGCCCTCATAAAAAGTCTCTTTAGCATCCATATTCCTATCAAATATATTCAAAGCACTGTAGGCCATTTCTATCAAGTATCTTACAATTATTTCCTCCTAAGACCTTATTTAAAAAAAAAAAAAAAAAAAAAAAAAAACCTTTAGGCTCCATATTATTACCAATAGTCTCTTCAAAGAAATCTAGGACATTTCCCATCAAGCATATCACAATTTCTCAAAAAAATTCCCCTTACCCATTTATAAAACTTTTCCAGCATTTTGGTAATTTTAAAAACATGATCCCACTCCTGGTACCAAATTCTATATTAGTCAGCCAAATAGGTGCTTATGCAAAGTACCAGAAGTTTGTTGGATTTTATAAAGGCTATTTACTTGGGGTAGAAGCTTACAGTTACCAGGCCATAAAGTAAACTTATGTCCTTCATCAAAGTCTGTTGCCATGTGCTGGAGAAAGATGGCTGCTCATGTCTGCAAGGTTTCAGGCTTCCTCTTCCACTTAAGGCTCCATGATCCCAGCTTCTTCCAATGGAAGCTGTAATCTGGGATAAGTCTCCCTCCTGGGCCTCATTTCCCTCTGGTCTCAGATGATCTGCTTTCTCTACAAGGACAGCTGTAAACTGTCAGGTGAACAGCTTGTCTCTCTTCCTAGGGCCTCTTCCATGTCCAATGGAGCCTTCTCTTTTCCCTCATGTGTTTGCTTCTCTGTGTATTTATTTCCTGGGGCTCTAGCATTAAAACTTCAACTAACTCCTCTACCATGTTTTTTTCTCTGTGAGGCCCTGCCCACCAAGGGGGTAGTGATGCATCTTCCTGCTGACATGGTCCAATCAAAGCCTTAATCATTATTTAATCCAATAAAAGTGCAACCTCTGAATCTAATACTATCTAATATGCCCAGAGGAACAGACCAGTTTACAATCATAACCCAACATCTGCCTTTGGAATCCATAAACATTATCAAACTGCTACACTTACTAGAACCCATTTCTTACATTTGTTGTATTTTCCCCAAAACCACTTGATTATTTACACCCTGTAGTATATATTTGCTATAGTTCATGAGAGAACATTTTCATATTTGTTCTTTTAACAACAGTCCATCTTCCACCACAGGTTTCATTGTGTTACAGTCCCATTCTTTGTACAATTCCTTCAAAGTGTATACTCAGTGACTCTCATTTTCACCAGAGTTGTGCTATAATCACCTCAGTCAATTTTATAACATTTTCATTATTACAAAAGGAAAACTAACATAACCTCTTATATCACCCTTTTCTCCGTTAGAGTTGATGTCTTTTTTGCCATTGCTTCAAAAATATTACAATATTACTGTTAATTATAATCCATAAGTTACATTTGTTGTAATATTCCTGTGTGTAAACATATTCTTAACACTTTGCAAATGAACATACTTATATTTATACTATTAACCACAATCTTCATCCACCATTGAAATCATTATGTTACAGTACCTAGACTATCTTTAGCTTCTTTCCCATTGAAATTACATCCACAGGCTACCCCTTTCAGCCACAATTATGTTTATAAATCAGCAATGTTAGTTATAATCATGATAATGTGTTACCATCACCTCAATTCATTTTCACACTTTTACAATAGACATTAAAAATTCTACACTCATTAAGCATCAGCTACCATTTTCAATAGACAATGGTAAGCTATACTCTAGAGTTTAGCTCTGTGAGTTTACTTATCTTATATTATCATATATATCATATTAGTGGGACCATATAATATTTGTTCTTTTGTGTCTGACATTTCACTCAGCATAATGTCCTCAAGGTTCATCCATGTTGTCATATGCTTTCCAATTTCATTTCTTATTACAATTGAATAGTATTCCATTGTATGTATGTATCATTTTGTTTATCCATTCATTGGCTAAGGACACTTGGGCTTTTTCCATATTTGTAATGAGGTTGGTTATAAATGTTCAGAAATTGATACAGTTGATATTAACACATTGTATGCAATATAACTAACTACACTGATTTATAAATGTAATCATGGTTGAAAGGGATAATCTAGGGATGTAGAAGTCAATAGATAGAAACCTAGAGGAGAATTTGGGGATTGTATAACATAATGAGCTCAGTAGTTGATTAAGATTGTGGATAATAGTACAAGTATAAGAATGTTCTTCTATGAACTTGAACAAATGTATGTCACTATTACAAGGTATTAATATGGTGATACACAGTAAAAATACAACTGATGTGAGTTATTGCATTAGTCAGGGTTCTCTGTGGAAATAAAATCAACAGGAGATATCTGTAAATAGTATGAGATTTTATAAAAATTTCTCACATGGCCATGGGGATGCACAAGTCTAGGTTCTGCAGGCAGGCTGCAAACCAGTGGTTCTGTTGAAAGTCCAACGAAGGTCTTTAATGAGTTTCTGGGACATTGGCTATCCAAAGATGAGCTGGGAAATTCTCTCTGAATGCTGAAATCACTTCCCCTTTTAAGGCATTCAACTGATTGGATAAAGCATCACTCATTGTTGACAGCAATCTCCCTGGTTGATGTAGATGTAATCAGTCATCTATGCAGCACACTCGCTGATGACTAAAGCCCATAAATGTCCTTGTGTTACAATTAGCCCAGTGCTTGCTTGACCAAACAAGTGGGCACAATTACTTGGCTGAGGTGACACATTAGTCTAACCATCACACTCCACCACTTCTCAACTCAGCAACCACACACATTACCTTAAACCATACTTAGTCTCTAAGTAAAAACAATAACAGACATGAATATTCATTTTTCTGCCTAACAATGTTCACCTCTTCTGTGTGCAACCAGAAATGCATTAATTCCCTACAGAATAGTGTGCAAGTCCTTGGGTAATATTCACTCTTAATGTTGATATCCTTAAATATTATGACATGAAATGAATACAACTTGTCATATGATAAGGGAAAATGTTGGGGAAGAAAACAAAGAAATTCATATTGTGTACATATACAATCATACTCAAGTGCAAAAAGGAAGAAAGATTTATGACTATAGTCCTCATTTTGTAACCGGTCACTAGTACTTCAGCTGGCTGTGGTTCTTTGCCTCATGGGGTGACCCAAACTTTCATTCCTGAAGATTCTGGGCCATTGATAGTCCTGTTTGGATTGGGTTCTTGCAATTTTCCATTGGCTTTAATCCCATGGCATGGCAGTACTAGGAGATACCCTAAAGGATCTCCTGTATTCCAGGAAAACTCTTCTTTACCCTCTTTATGTAGATGCAGTCCTATTTCCCCTTGATAATGAGGATCAATCATCCCAGCCAGCACAGTAATTCTCTTCTTTGCCTGTTGATTCAGATGTAAGAGGAGCCCAAGTTGGCCAGTTGACAGTCTTAACTTCCAGTTCAATGGAATCATTGTGTTTTCTGGTGGAAGCACTCTTTCTTTTGGGACTAAGACCTGTAGACTAGCAGAGTTTAATGTTGCAGGGACAGTAAGCAAAAATTTTCCTAGTGGGTCACTAGGGGTAATAGCCAGTGCTATTGCAATATTGCAGCATCAAGGATTACAAAAATACTATATCAATGCCAAGGGTCAATGGGGAATTATAAGGGAGTAAGGGGATCTCTCTGTTTTGAAGTAATGAAAATGTTCTAAAATTGACTGTGGGGAGGAAAGCACAACTCTTTGATGAAACAGAATCATGGGGTATACACTTTGGATGAAATTTACAAAGCATGTGACTGTATACCACAGTGAAACCTGAGGTAGATGATGGACGATGAATAACAGTACATATACGAGAATAATCCTTCATGCACTAAAATAAATGTAAAATACTAATACATGGTATTATCAATAGGGTGCTTTATGGGAAAAATACATCTAATATAAGTTATGGACTATTGTTAGTAGTATTTGAATGTTCTTTGATCAGTTAAAAAAATGTTCCACAACAATGCAAGATATGATTGGTGGGGCTGTATGGGAATACTGTATGTGACGCATGATTGTAAACTGACAACTTCTCTAATAACAAAGATGCATTCAATCTAATTAGAAAATATAACAAAAATGGAGTAAAATTCTCCCTAATCATTCTTTCCCAGGCCCACACTCCTCTGCCCCAATTGCCTTCTTAGTTCCTCCTTTTCCATCTATATAAAATAGTTAAATTACATTCCCAATAATTGTGTAATTTGTCTATACATATTCAGGAAAGCCTCTCAGACTCAAGGTAGAATTCTTTTGTTTGCTCATTTATTTACCCTTCCTTTATTCATTCATATGTTAATTGTGTCCTAATTGATAGGAAATACTTTTTAAGTGAATGTCTCAGTGAGCTTCATACCTTCACTTCAAACTCATTATTTTCTTTCTTGTGTCCCAGAGGAAATCAGGTCCAAGAGAAATCAGGGGAAATCTGACCCAAGAAAAATCAGAGCCCTTACAACCCAGCTCCCATCAATCAGAAAAATTTTCCTTCAATCCTTACCTAAAGGCTTAGAGAAAGGCCTCTTCATCCCATATCACTGTATTGCCTTGCCTTGGTGAATATGAACCAAGAACAACTTCTGAAGGATTTTCATCTCACCTCCTAGTTGTAGGTGATGTCCCCAAACCTTCCAAGATAGGGACCCTAATTTAGTCAGGAATACCCATCAATAAATAGCCAAATTTGCTCTCCCACAACAAGATCTCAGATTGCCAACCTCAAGGAAGAATTGTTGGAACCCGAATAAGTGCCAAGACTCCCAGCAACCCTTGTGTAACATCATCAGTGGTACAGCTCAGTTCCATGGACCATGTTTGACCTTAAAAATGGCAACATGAAACATTGAACAATTGTAGAAGCAGGAGATTGGTTGTGGGGAGACAGAGATTTTATGATAAAAATAAATGGAAATTTCTCCTTGCTCTCAACGAGGTGGCCATCCATTGGGGTGGAGAGATAGGTGTGCAGGGAAAGAGAACTTACAATGATGGACTCTTGCTTTCTCCCAAACCTCTCATTTGAATCTGGTTGAAACCCATTTCTCCAACCCTGTTCACAAAATGTCCACCCAGAACCACTCTCAGTTCCCTTTTCCTCTGAGTTTTTACACAGTCTCACTTGAAAACTTCCTCTCCCCTCCCTTGCCCTGGCTAACCCTGCCTCAGATACACATGGTGTTTAAGAGAGTTCATCCAAGCCAAGCTCCTATATTTGGGCCCAGCTCCACCCCTTACTGGTCATGTGATTTTGAACATTTCATTTAGGCTCTCTATGCCTTACTTGCATGATTGGTAAAATAGGGAAGACTTTATCCATCTCACACTGTTGTAGTTAAGATGAAATAGGTTAATATATGTGAATAGTGTGAACAGTGAAAGGCTGGTACAGAATAAGACCATGTGGATTCTTGCTGTTATTGTAATAGTTAGATCATAGCTTACTGAGTGTATCCTAACAAGATTTTCATGTTTAATGAATGTATTCAGAGCACACAATTATTCCACATTGTAGCACTCATCAGGCTTCATGGGAAATTGTCATTCAAAAATCTGTCTTCCCAAATGGACTATATCAACTTGGGGTAAAGACCAGTCTACCTCACCTTTAATATTCTAGAAGCTATGACAGTATATGACACAAAGTATGTTCAACAAATATATTGTAACTCCTCCAAAGGACACATTCTTTATTTAAATCCAGTAGATTGGGATTGTGTGAACTGGCTGCTGGAGGCACCACTGTTCTTACTGACATTGAGACTCAAGAAATGCTATTGTGAATGTCCTTATCCCCTCCATATATCCTTTTGGGACCTCTATAACAGGGCTATGATTGTTCTCACAAAAAAGACTGAGCTTAGGACCTCTGTGATTCAATTTGTCTGGGAGGTTTAGGAGTACATTCTGGTAAAAATCCACAATTCTCTGCTTGAGTCAATCCTTTGTATTTATTCTGGAGACCATCTAGAAAAGAAGAAATAGAAAATTGTGGAAAATATTTGAGGAAAGATTTTAGAAAGCTGTGGGTGGTGAGTAAGAAGGCACCTGACAACTAGGACACAATAAAATCTGTCATCTGGGGAAGAGAGTGGCTTGATTGGTATGCATCCAGAAGGTAGAACAGGGACAAGTGGTTGGAAAACAGCAAAGGAAGATCTGTGCTTGTTCATGGATGTAGAAAAATGCCACAGTGGACTATCCAACCTCTTCAGACTTTTCTCACACCATGCACTATGACATCAGGAGAATACTTTAGGTTTCTAGAATGTACTGTGCCATTTTCACCTTGTAAACTTTCGTTTATATTTATACTTTATAAATTTAGTTAGAACATGATTTCCTGGTTGAAATCTCCCTGACCTTGCTTTTTGTAGAATTTCCCATTCTGTTGTGGACTGCATTGCACTGAACAAACACTCTACATTGCTTGAAAGATGTTTAATATTATTACTTGTTATATTTGGTTGCAAAAAAATGTCCATGCATTCTTCCTCCCTCTGTCTTTATGCCTTATTATTTTTTTTAAGATTTATTTTATTTATTTTTTAATCCCCCTCTTTGTTGTTTGCACTTGCTGTCTTCTCTCTCTGCCTGTTCATTGTGTGCTTGTCTTTCTTTTTAAGGAGGCACCAGGAATTGAACCTACGATCTCCCATGTGGGAGGGAGGTGCCCAATGGCTTCAGTCACCTCTGCTCCCACTTGTTGTGTCTCTCATTGTATCTCTTCATTGCATCATCTCACTACATAATCTTGTTGCATCATCTTGTTGCATCTGCTCACCACATCAGCCCATCACATCCACTCACTGTCTTGCTCATCTACTTTAGGAGGCACCAGGAACAGAACCAAGGGCCTACCATGTGGTAGGTGGGCACCCGACTGCTTGAGCCACATCCATTTACCAACCTATGCCTTCTAATATGACTTTTCTGGTACTTTTATCAAGAACAGGAGAATTTAACCACCTTTCAAATGGAGCCAATGTTATGATTGCTTTAGTCATTGGAACTGTAGCAAACCAGATAAAAGCAGAGAAATGTAAGTACTTGTACACTGAAGTTGCCATCTTCTTGCTTTTGAAGGACTGAAAATCCATGTGTACGAGTACTGACTGGCTTGCTTGATGATAAAGACCATACAGGGAAAGGATGCAGCTATTGCAGCTGAGTTGATTTTAAACCAGCTGTCTATCAGCTGACCTGGCGGCAAATTGCAAGTATGTGTGCAAGTCCAGTTGAGTGCAGATGAATAAGAAGATATAATAATTATAAATATATTAACCTGTGGTAGTTTGAGAGTGCATGTACCCCAGAAAATCATGTTCTTAAACCTCGTTCATTTCTGTGGGTGCAAACTTATTGTAGGTGGGACTATTAGATTAGTTTACTTCAGTAAAGCTGACCCTGGGTAGGTCTTAATACTCAAACTGGAGTCCTTTATAAACAGGATGTACATACAGAGAAATAGGCCACAGATGTAAAGAGAAATCCCCAGTGACTGAGAGATAGGTACTGAAGGCCAGAGGCTGGAAAACAGCACAGAGAGAACACACAAAATCAGAAAGAAAGAAACAGATGTAGCAGCAGAAGCTGAAATCAATGGAGCCTAAAGAGAAGGCAGAGACCAGCAGAAATTGCCATTGTACCCCATCATGTGACAGGAGTTCAGGACCACTGGCAGTCAATCTTTGGGGAAAATAAAGTAGGAAGCATCTTCAGGACCTTGTGTTAGGCAATGGTTTCTTAGACTTTACACCAATGCATGAGAAAAAAAAGAAAAATAATAGATACATGGGTCTTTATAAACATTAAATGCTTTTGTGCCTCAAAGGAATTTATCATGAATGTAAAATGCCAACCTATACAATGAGTGAATATATTTGGGAACTATATTTACAATAACAACTAAAAGGATCAAATACCTAGGAATATATTTAACTAAAGATGCAAATGACTTGTATGCAGAAAATTACACAACCCTGTTAAAAGAAATCAAAGAAGACATAAAGAAATGGAAGCATATTACCTGTTCATGAGAAAATTGGGAAAGTTCTTTTGGCAATATGACATGGGAGGGTTACTGGTTTAGAATGTTGGATGTGGGGGGCATGTGTGAGTGTTTATCTTCTTACAGTGTCTTGTATCAGTGGGTGTAGATCCCCATAATGAGAAGGAAGGTGTTACATTCCCATCCTGGGGAGTCCTGCTGTGTTCTCAAATAGAGGGGTGGGAGTCTATCAAGAGCATAGGCAATGCCTAATTGGGTAGGACAAGCCAGTATGTCAAGCCCTCAATGTTGTTGC
Source organism: Tolypeutes matacus (assembly GCA_026826555.1). NCBI lineage: Eukaryota > Metazoa > Chordata > Mammalia > Cingulata > Chlamyphoridae > Tolypeutes > Tolypeutes matacus. The sequence continues at coordinate 757,840 of JAKSZT010054273.1, read as the reverse complement.
AAGTAACTATGAATCTTGTTCCTCAAGGAATGAAGCTTGGTGGTTGCCATCGGTCCTGAGGAGAGGGGTAAGGATAAAAAGAATAGATGGAACATGGGGCATTTGGGGGGTGATGGAAGTGTTCTACATAGTCTTGCAATGATGGATACATGCCATGTTTAAATTTCATTAAAATTTATAAAAGTGTTTGGCTCAAAATGTAATCCATAAAGTAAACCAATGACCATGATTAGTACAATGTTTCAATATTTATACATCGATTGTAACAAATATATCATCCACATGTAACATGCTATTAATATGGAAAAGGGAGAAGGAAGACGATGTTGGGTATTGGGAAGCCCTTATATTCTGTACATGACTTTTCTGTAACCTAGAGCTTCTTTGAAGACAAAATGAAAAAATAAAATACTGGGAGAATAAACAGAAGAAAATGTCACTGTACATACAAGATAAAAGATCATATAGTGATGAAAGACATAATGTTAAAAATTATTGTTTTATATTTTGAAATTATTTTTTGCTATTCAAATTTTTTTGTTTTTTATTTTTTTGTATTTTATTTATTTTAAAATTATGTTTATTATTTCATTTTTTAAAAATTGTATTTGCTTATTTTCTTAGCTTCACTTTTGAAGAAGTTTTGGATCAAAGAAGGTTTACAACTGTGGCAGAGGAGGATCATTGGTGCAGGGTGTCAGTGATGAGGGATTCATGGGAGGAAGTTCACCAGGGGCAAACCTATAATACATATAAATTTTTTCAAGTGTTCATGTGGCATTGTCATGGTGGGTGGAGATCCATACAATAATTAAAAGAATATCTCTTTCCCATCCTGGGGAGCTCTGCTACATTCTCTAATGGGACAGCAAGATTCCCCTGAGTACAGGGGCAGTGACTAGTGATGGAGGATGGATGTGCACTTGAAATTGATGACTGTACTGATGAACCTTTACTTTTGGAATTGAAATTTAGCCTATTATAGGTTGCCTAAGAGTTACCTCCTGAGAGCCTCCTTGTTGCTTGAATGTGGCTTCTATCTAAGCCAAACTCAATATACAAATGCATTACCATTCCCCCACTGTAGGACATGACTTCCAAAGATGAGCCTACATGGCACTGAGAGATTACTATCAAGCATCAACTAACAATGCAACTCAAAAAGACCTTGATCAAAAGGGGGAAATGATAACAACAAATGGGTTTATATGGCTAAGGGACTTCAAAATGAGTAAGGAGGTCATTCCAGAGGTTATGCTTATGCACATCTCAGCAGGAACTCATTGACTTCCAAAGTAAATATTGCCTCAAATAGCAGAGACATCCATATACTATAGGCAGGGCAGATAGCTCAGGAGTTTGGCACCCTGTCATTGGGCTGTACTAGGGAATTTATGCTCCCCCATGTGATTCAGAGTTGGATTCAGTTATGGATTCCCTACACATGATTCTTCTGCCCCTTCTATTTGAATCTATACTTAGTGCTAGAGTTGAGAGGTGTATGTCCAAGACACCAAAATATTTGGGTTGTCCATGTGAAATCTGGGCACTGAATCTCAACAGATTTGCAATGCCTACTCTGCAGTTCATTGGACTAACCCAGGACAACTAACAAGGAGATGATGATATACAACAACCACCCCAAGGAACACAGATAGTCTTCAACTGCAAGCAAGGTAGTCCCATCCACGTGCCTCTTGAGATCTAAGCCCCCTCTCAGTGAGAGGTGGAGTGGACATCACCATCCCAGAATCCTCAGGATTGGGAAAAGAACAATGGACTAGAGTAGACTTAGAGGTATTTTAGCATAGACTTCTTGTGATCCTAGCAATGGAAGAACATTTATCATTGATGTGATGGCAGTGGCCACTGGAGGTCCTGAGAGGAGGGAGAGAGAAAATCAGGTGCAATATGGGGACATTTTCATAACTTGGGTATTGTCCGAATGACATTGCAATGACAGATACAAGCCATTATATATGTTGTCATAACTTACAAAATTGTGCAAGAGAGAGTGTAAACTACAATGTAAACTATAATCCACACTTAGTGGCAATGCTCCAAAATGAGTTCAATTGTGAAAAATGTACCACACTAATGAAGGATGTTGTCAATGTGGAAAAATGTGGGAGAGTTTGGAAGTGGAGCATATGAGAATCTCTTATATTTTTCATTTAACATTTATGTAATCTAAGTATCTTTTCAGAAAGCTCCATTTCCCAAAAACAGGAGAGGAAAAGAAGGTTGGGCACTTACTTCAACCAGTGATTAGTAAATTCAGCCAGATAATTATAATCCTAAGAATAGCTAAAGTTTAAACCTGTCCAACTCAGAAAGAGGCAGTAGCTGCCATTTTAACACTGCCTCTGGCATGAGGGGAAGCAGGGTGACTGAAAATCACAGTGCAGGTAAGGACCAGCATGTTTCCACTGATCTCAGATTACAGCTCTAGCATAAATCCCAGCAGCCGTGCTGGCAGAGGGGAAGCTGGTGGGACCTGTAGCAGCCTCTCTGGGAAACTGCAGGCCATACCATGGAGGCTAGTGCCCATCTTACTCCAACAGCACATGCCACTTCAAGAGCTATTCCATGGTTGGAGTTGGAAGCTCCATTTCCCATAAATGGGGGAGGAAAAGATGGTTGGCCACGAACTTCAGCTACTGATTAGTAAACTCAGCTGTATAAAGCCTAATCCTAAGAACAGCTAAAGTTTGAAACTGTCCAAGTCAGAAAGAGGCCAGAAGCTGCCTTTTTAACTCTGTCCCTGGCATGAGGGGAATTGGGGCTGACTGAAAATTACAGTGAGTTAGGGATTGGCTTCTTTCCACCAATATCACATTGCAGCCCTAGTCTAGGCTTCAGCCCCACCTCTGGCAGGGAGGAATCTTTGGGGATCTGCTCCAGCATCTCTGGCTAACTTCAGGCACTTTTGGCAGACACAGACTGAATAGTCAGACACCTGGTATTCCATCTCCACATGAAAATAGGATAGGATAGGAGCTGTGTTTCCTTGGCTTCTCTGGGGAAGTGCAGGTGCTTTCAGCCCACATGAACTGGTTTGTTCAGTACCATCGATTCCATCTTCACCTCTGCCCCCATATAGGATAGAAAGGGCCTGCTGTTTCCTCAGCCTCTCAGGGCAACTGCAAGCATTTTTGGCCTGCACAAACTAAACTGTTGGACACCTGTGGCTCTCACCCCCAATAGGACAACATAGAGATTGTGTTTCCCCAGCTTCTCTGGGTAACTGCAGATGTTTTGGCCCACACAGCCTGAATAGTCAGACAACTGTAGCTCCATCCCTGCCCCCAAGTATGATAGGAGGGGATCTGGGTTTCCTCAGCCTTTCTGGGCAATGGCAGGCACTTTTGACCTGCAGAGACTAAACTATTAGGTGCCTGTGAATCCAGACTCACCACCCAATAGGACAGAAGGTAACTGGTGTTTCCTCATCCTCTCTGGGCAATGGAAGGTACTATCAGCCTACAGGGACTGGACTGTTGGGTATCAGTGGTTCCATTCCCATCCCTTAAAGGGCTGAATGGACATACTCCCTTAGCCTCTCTGTGTATTCAGTTCACACAGATTAGATTGTTGGGCACTCTAGAGGTTCCATCCCCACCCCTGGCAGGGAGGGGGCAGTGCTATGCCAGTCTACCTGGCCAACTGTGGTTATTTGGGACATGCATGACATAGATTTCTGCACACACCTGCAGCTCCATACCTGCCCCATGTAGGGGAGTCACATCTGTCTCTCTGGGCAACTTCAAATAGGCCTGTCCTGCAGAACTTGGATTATTACATACAGCTGTGGCTCTATCCCTACCTTGGGCAGAGGAGAAAAGTGAGAGAAGGTTCATCAATTACTTGTGCAAAACAGGAAGTTTCAGCCTCCACAGCTTACAGCACCAACTACATCCTCAGCTCCTACTACACAAACAGCAAGGGAAAAAAGGCAAGAAAACCCTAAACTAAAGAGAGAAACTGCACCCAGAATAAGTACATCTAGTAAGCCAGATGCCAAGACACCAACAAAAAATTATAATCCATACCAAGAAATAGGAAGATATGTCCCTGTTAAAGGAAGCCTCCAGATGACAAAAAGAGTTGAAACAACTAATCATAGATGTTCAAACAAATCTCCTTAATAAATTCAATGAGATGGCCAAAATGTTCTATATCACTACAATTAGGGAAGTGTAAATGAAAATGATAATGACATATCATCTCACACTGCATAGAATGGCCATTAATCAAAAAACAGAAAACAATAAGTGCTGGAGAGGATGTGGAGAAATAGGAACACTCCTTCCCTGTTGGTGGAGTTTTAAAATGGTGCAGCCTTTGTGGAAGACAGTTTGGTGTTTCCTCAGGAAGGTAAATATAGAACTGCCACAAGAGCCAGCAATTTCTCTACTAGGAATATATCCAGAAGAACTGAAAACTGTGACACAAACAGACATCTGCACACCGATGTTCAGAGCAGCATTATTCACAATTGCCAAAAGATGGAAACAACCCAAGTGTCCATCAACTAATTAATGCATAAACAAAATGTGGTATCTACATATGATGGAATACTATGCTTCAATAAGAAGAAATGAAATTGGGATATATATGATAACACAGATCAATCTTGAATACATTATGTTAAGAGAATTAAGCCAGACACTAAAGGACAAATATTGCATGGTCTCATTAATATGAACTAAATACTAAGAACAAATGCACGGAGTTAAAACCTAGGTCATTAGGAGATAAAAGGAGGGCTGAAAAGAACTACTGATGATTAATGTATGTAGAAATTTTAATTAGCTTGTCTATAAAATTGTGGAAATGGATAGAGTTGATGATAACACATAATAGTAAGTAGTAGCTGGTATATAAATGGGATTTTGCCTGAAAAAGCTAATCTAGGGATGTAAATATCAATTGAAAGAAAGCTAGAGAATTATCTAGGGACTGAATAACACAGTGAATTCAGAGGTGGATGAGAATTGTGGTTGATGGTACAAATGCAAGAGTGTCCTTTTGTGAGCCAGAACAGATGTACATCACTATTGCAGGGTGGTGGAAATGTGGAAAGCATGGGATAAATACAATTGTTGTGACCTATAGACTGTGGTTAACTGTAATATTCTTGCATAAATGCCAAAGATGTACAGTGTTGATAATCGAAGGGTATGGAAAAAGTGTGTCAAATATATGCTATGGACCATAGTTGGTGGTAATAGTCCAATGATATTATCTCATAATCTATAACAAATATTCCACTACAGTGTTTTTTGTTAGTGAAGAGGTGTTGTATGGGAATTCTACACATGTGCATGATTGTTTTGTAAGTTCATAGCCTCTGTAAGAAAAATATATTTTTAAAAAATAGGGTGGGTTAGGAGGAAAATACACCAAATGTAAAATATGGGCAATAGTTAGTAGTGATATTTTGACAATGCTCTTGCATAGTTTGCAACAAATGTTTCACAACAATGTGAGGTGTTGGTGGAAGGGTGATGTATGGGGCCTGTGTATGATGTTATGCATGCTTGTTTTGTAAGTTCACAACTTTTACTATACTCTTATTGTTTATGTATGTTCATGTATGAATGATATAATTCAATAAAAATGATATTAAAAAGCAGTAACAAGTGAACTGGGAAATCACAAATATGTAGACATTAAACAATACACATTCTTAAAGAACCAACTTGTCAAAGAAGAATACACAAGGAAAAGAGGAAATATCATGAGATGAATGAAAATAAAAACATAAAAAAACAAAACTTATGGAATGCAACAAA
>JAKSZT010054273.1:685916-700554 GCA_026826555.1 Tolypeutes matacus | reverse complement strand
GACTCATTTAAATTGAAAACTAATTAGAAAATCCTTACATATAGCAGTGCTGCAGCAGGAGCATGTTGGGGTCATAACCCAGGGCTCAAAAACATATTCTACTGAGTTTGGTCCTTATCTCTCCACACCTGCCTTTTAACTGTGAACTCTAGGATAGCAAGATGATCTGTTTAGCATCTCTTTTTTGTATATTTTTTATTTTTTTAAAAAGAAACTTAAATTACATAAATGTTACATAAAAAATATAGGGGATACCCATGTGCCCTGTTCCCTACCCCTCCCACATTTTCCACATTAACAATCTCCTTCATTAGTGTGGTACATTCACTGCAATTGATGAACACATTTTGGAGCATTGCCACTAAGCATGAATTATAGTTTACATTGTAGTTTACACTCTTTCCTGCACAATTTTGTAGGACATATAATAGTCTGTATCTGTCATTGTAATATCATTCAGGACAACTCCCAAGTCCTGAAAATGCCCCCATATTACATCTGTTTTTCCCTCTCCCTCCCCTCAGAACCTCCAGTGGCCAATGCCTCCACATGAATGATACAAGATCTCCCATTGCTAGAATCACAATAAATCTATAGTAGAATACCAGCAAGTCTACTTTGGCCCATGGTTCATTCCCTAAACCTGAGGATTCTGGAATTTAGCATACCTTTGAGCTGGCCACTCCCAAGGAAAACAAAGTAAATTTTCTCCCTCCATCTAGTGATTCTCAAATGGTTGGGTGGTGTTTTCTAGGTTAGGAAGAATGAGTGACTGGATATCCCTGACTGTTCAGTGTTCTCAGATTCCTACTGTTGTTAACCTGATATATTGTGGGAAAACCCTCTCATATAATTCTACTTATGGATATTTATACTCTGATTTTGAGAAAAAAGGTTGGGGAGGCTGAGGAGAGAGGGGGAGTTGAAGGGTGAGGAAGATATGGAAACCCATGATATGGAACCTGGGGCCCTGCAAGGCCCTAGGAAGAAGCCAGAGAGGGGGCCACAAAACTATGGTCCTGCAGGTACCCAAGTCAGAGGGAAGGGAAGATAGGATGCCAGCTATGATTTTATATACATGAATGTCATAGTTTTTGGAACAGATTTTTCCAAAGATATTTATGTTTTCCAAATAAGGAGCAACTGCATGTACCATAATGTACAGGATATACTGAATGTATAATATGAACTCACTTTGAAAACACCACCATGGCTTTCAGAGTTGAGCCACTAGGGGTGTGGCTAAACATGAGGTAAAGCATTGTGCACAATCACGCAGAGACTTGCTCTGTGCTCTTCCTCATGATATGAAGTCTCATGATTGTTCTTGATAATTACACTTCATAGCTAACTTTACAGAGCATTGGACAGACCTGGCACTGAAGAGCTGTGTGGGAAGTTGGAAAAATTAATATATATTATATGTATATATGTGTATATATTTATATAACTATATGTGTATAAATATATATGTATATGTATTTTGAAATAAAAGGGACTGAATAATGTTTATAACAGGAGTGTTTACCTTTTTAAGATGAGAATAAAAAGATCACTTCTATTGATGCAAAGAAGGGATTTGAAATTCTCAGTCTCCCAGTGTAAATGAGTCAGCTTGACCACCTAAGTCATGCTAGAGGTTTCTCTCCAGGGTCCTCCTGACCCAGTAGGAAGGGAAAAGATGGGAAGGCTCTTCCTGGCATAATGCTATACAACTTAGTAATTACAGCTGCATTGCCAGGATTTCAGCACTAGCTCTGTCCCTTCTTAGATGAACCACTTAGGGCAATTCACTTATCCTCTCTGTCCCTCCATTTACCCTTCAGAAATTGGGATTGATGGTAACAGTGTCCTCCTCAGAGAGTTTGTAAGAATATTAATACAAAAATGCTTAGAACATTTCACTTAAATATTAGTTTGTTACTATGATCATTAATTCTCAAAGCAATCTTGACAGAAGAACACAGTTTACAACTTTACAGATAAATGAAGGACCCATCTCCTGTGAGCCCTCTCCATTCACATTGGGACAATTCCTTCCTCCTAAGGGGCCAGTTGCTGCCTTTACAGAAGCTTGTCTTTCAGCCCTTTATTTAAATTTCTGTCCTCTTAGCAGCAACAGATTTTCATGATTCCTTGGTAAATGGACTGGCCACAACCTCTATCCTGCCAGGATAGGAGAATATTTTTTATGAGGTAGTAGCACCAGGGATTGAATCCTGGATCTCATATGTGGGAATCTGGTGCTAAATCACTGAGCCACATTGGCTCCCTTGAGTTGGTTTTTACATTTGCTTGTTTTGCTTGTTGTTTGGGTAGTTTTTGTTTTTAGGAGTCACCAGGACCAAACCTGGGACCTCCCATGTGCTCAACCACCTAAGCCAGATGCTCTCCATGAGAATGTTTTGATGAGAGTACCTCAGTTAAGGTTTGGTCAATCTCAATCAGGATGGGTCTTTATCTTATTACAGGAGTCCTTTGAAAGAGCATGAAAATCAGACAGAAAGAAAGCAACAGGAGCATCCAGAAGCTGAACATCAACAGAACTGGAAGAGAAGGAAGAGACCTAGAGACTGCAGTGTGCCTTGCCATGTGACAAGCTAAGGGCCAAGGATCACCAGAAACCAGGACCAGAATGCCAGTCATCTAGGAGAAAGCAACCCCTTGGTAGTGCCTCAATCTGGATTTTCTCTCAGCCTCAAAACCATGAGCTAAAAAATTTAAGCCAACCCTTTGCATGGTATTTGCTTGAACAAACAAAGAAACTAAAACAGTCCTCAAATAATATTATTTAAACACCTTAATAATCAATTCTAACCTCTCTTCCCTTATCATACACTGCACTACTATTTAACCCATTTATTTGATGACATCTCCTTCATTTCTGTTCCTACAATGACAATGACCTTACTATCATCTGGATCTCATTTTTGAGCTTTTACTTCTGTATGCGTGTGTGTTATGTAAGGGCAAATACAAATTTAAAACTTAGAAAGTCCCTATTGAACATAATGGAAGAGACAACCTTCCCTCTCCCATCTCTCTGAGTATTTACTTTAGAAAACCCATAGTTGTGACTAATACCATTTTACTTGTTTTTCTGAAGTGCATATATTTGAAAAGTGTATACAAGTTTAAATGAGCCTCTTCCAAATTTTACCATACAAGGTAAGAAAGAAAGGAAGCCATTTTTTAAAAATGTAATCAAAGAAAAATTTTCCCAATTTCCTGATAAGAGATGAACATCACTTCTGGAGGTTTAGGGGGTGTGTTCCTGGCTCCAAATGTAAACCTACTTCTGGTCATGAAGATATGAGATTTAACTTGAGAATGTGTATGAAATGGGTTATATCTGCTTAGTCACATCAAAAAGCTTGAGATTCTTTCTGTTTTTGTATCTCTTTGCAGATTTCCTGCAATGCATAACATTTTGCTTTAATGTTTAAATGATAAAATTGTTTTCCTTTCTCTTCTACCTTTGTAGAGAGGTTTCTTGGGTTGGGAGATGATTTTGTTTTTATTTATATTTCCCTAAGAATTACTGGCACCTAAGTTGAAATATATCTCAGATTGAAGGCATTACCTTCCTCCAAACAAGTGAAAGTTATATCTCCTCCAATTTCCAAATCTTAATTAATGGCTCCATTAGGCATCCAGGAATTAATTCTTTTTTTTTTTTTTTTTTTGCATGGAAATTTTTTAATGATCTTTTATGACCCCACCAAGAAAACATATTAGAAAACAGAAAAGAGAGTTTCACAGTCATAAGATATAATTCCACGATACTGAATTAGATATTAGAAATGGTGAATTTCACACTCTGCATGTCCCAATGGTCTGCAAACTTAGTATGCGCCTTAAAATGAACAAGAAAAGTCATTAACTTTAGAAACACGTTTGCAGCATAATCAACACTCGTTTATGTCACCTTCTCTACCATTATTTGTGTTTAAAATTCTGCAGTTCTATCTTTAGAACAAGGATAGTGGGTCCAAAATATGATGATTTCTTTTTATGGTCTCTCACAATTACTTTTAAACAGAGAGCATAAGAACAGATAATTAATGACGGAGCATGGATTACTGTCAGTGCGGATATACGGTTCAAAATGGGGGAAGGGCAGATGTGGAGGTGAGTACCCACTCTTCTGGAGGGGGCCTGAAGCCAGCTGTCAGCCTGTCCAGGAGAATGCTCCTGGAGCAGAGTGCAGAGTAGGGCATGGGTAGGCAAAATGGTCAGGATGATGGGACTGACTTAATACAATGCAAGGCCGCAGAGCATCCTTGTCAAACTTCTGGCTGGAGCTATGTGGGGTCTGGTTTGGCTCGTTTAGGATTCTGCAGTTCTTCGGGGAGTGAATTCTTCCTGGCTGAAATACTCCTGAGGGAGCTCAAGCTCTGGATTTGCTGGAGGCGCAGGGTAAGCTCCTGGCTACAGGCTTACTGGACACTCTCAGTCTTCTTTATGTCCCAGTTCAAAGCAACAGCCAGTGTTTTGGGGTCTTCCTTGGTAACCAACTCCAAGTCCTGACTAGATAAAGTCAGCTCTGGGGCAGGCTTCTCCTTCAGTGCAGTAAGGATCTGGTTTTTAAGTGCAATCTTGGAGGACATCTCTCTGCTAGTACTTGTGTCAACCACATCCATGTCTTCACTGAACCCGGCTCCGGATTCTTTCTGTTTTGATAAGATGCTGCCCTCCTTCTCCAAAGCCTGCAGATAAAGCTCCAGCAGCTGTTTGGACTGCCGGGTTTCCTCTCTCTGGTCCAGCACCTGCTGGAGAGTGTTCTGGAGACCCTGGACTGTGACATGACTTTGGCACAACTTCTGAGCCAGGTCTGAGCACGGAACATCGATGAGCATTTGGAGCACCACGGAAACCCAATGGAGCATTATTATTTTCTCTGCACTGAGTACTATTGTCATCCTCATCACCTCCCAATCTCACACACACATATGCCCACACTTTTTAAATTTTCCTTCAGTGTCAGCTTAAATATTTGCTCTGAATTCCTCATTTTTCTGAACTCCCACCTATGTTGACCTTTCCCTTCTCTGGCCAAGTTCTCTTGAACAGAATACTACTTCCTTTTCAAGCAATACTTGTATTTTGTCATTTTATGTTTATTTATTCATTGATTTCATTGACTCCCATCTTCCCCATGGAACTAATTGAAGAAAAATAGACCCCAGAATCTTAAAATAAGAGTGGTTCACTTCTGACCATTTCATATGAATTAATTTCAGAGGAATTCCTTCTCAATAACCAAATCTGCCTTTAGCCTGCCCCTGAATATCTGCAGTGAGACACACAATTTTCTTCAGATTAAAATTCATTTACAAAATAAAAGAGGTCCATCTCTCCTGGGAACAATTCTCAACAGTATCACCTGAACTCAAAGAGATGGAATACCAAGAGATACTTGGTCATTATTGAGGATGCTATCACCCCATTCCAGAGCTTGGAGCTTCTTTCTTTATTTTACTAGAGAAGTTGTGGGTTTACAGAACAAAAAAGCATAAAATACAAGGTTTCCATATACCACCCACCAACAACTTGCATTGGTGTGGAATATTTGTTACAATTTATAATAGCACATTTTAAAAATTGTACTATTAATAAATGTCCATGGTTTACCAAAATATTTCCATCATTACAAATAGGAATGCTATATATTTTAAGTCTTAACATCCCATTCCCCATCTCCACCCACACCTAGTAACTTATATTCCAGATTGTGACTCTATGAGCTTGCTTATTCTAATTGTTTCAAATCAGGGAGATTATACAGTACTTGTCCTTTTGTGCCTGTCTTATTTCATTCAAGTGATGTCTTCAAAGTTCATCCATACTGTCACATGCATCAGTATTTCATTCCTTTTTACAGCTGAATAATATTCCATTGTATATACATACCACAGTATATACCACCTTTTATTTATCCATTCATTGGTTCATGGACACTTTGGTTGTCTAAGCTTCTTTCTTGCTCAAGAAAAATCACTGCTGATAGTTCCTCTATATGCTGTTAATAACTTCATCAGACATGTATAAAAAGGGCACACACTGTTTACTTTGAATGCCAATGAAGAAAATTTTAATCAAAGTATGGTGAAAGAAAAAATTTCCCTCTAATTAGGTAAAATGCGTATACAGATAATGAAAATAGGTTATATTTTTTCATTCTGTAATTGCTCTAAAATATCCAAAAGCAGTGGTCATGGGAAATGTTTTTCATTACCTTACAATAATGGACACAGGACATGGTAAATTGTAATTGAAACTTAACCTACTGTTATGAGGTGCCTAAGGGTTGCCACCTGAGAGCCCCCTTGTTGCTCAAATGTGGCATCTCTCTAAGCCAAACTCAGTATATGAATACATTACCTTCCCCCCAGCATGGGACATGACTCCCAGGGATGAGCCTCCCTGGCAACGAGGGATTAGTACCAAGTGTCAACTAGCAATATGACTGTAAAAAGACCTTGAATAAAAGGGGGAAAGGGTAAGACAGATGAGTTCATGTGGCTAAGAGACTTCAAAGAGAGTTGGGAGGTCTTCCCAGAGGTAACACTTATGCACACCTCAGTAGGATCTCATAGAACACCAAAGTGGATATCACCCCACACAGAGAGGCTCCTGAGGGTTCTGGAGTTACCCAGGTCCTATATAAGGAGTTATAGCTCCAGAGAGTAATGCCTTATCAGTGGGCTATACTTTGGAATTTGTGCTCCTGAGAGTGACAGAGTTGGACTCAAATAAGTCCTCCCTGCACATGGTCCATCAGTCTCTTCTATTCAAACCTATATGTGATGTTGGAGTTTGTAGGTGTACTTCCAGAGACTGGAGACTCTGACCTGCCCATGTGCCAACTGTGCCTGGAATCTCAGTGGAGCAGCACCTCCTACTCTACAGCTCAATGGACTCACCCAAGTTACCTGGTGAGGAGACGATGATGAACAATGGCCATCCCAGGGAATGGAAAGAGCTTGCAGCTGCAAGCAGGATAATCCCATCCACTGTATCCATGGGATATAAGCCCACTCTCACTTGGAGGTGGAGTGGACATAACCATCCCAGACTCCTCAGGATTGGGGGAAGAGCTATGGACTAGAATGGACTTAATGGTATTCTGTTGTAGACATATTGTGATTCAAGCAATGGAAGAAATTACAACAGTGAGGTAGAGCCAGTGGTCACTGGATGCTTTTGGAGCAGGGAAGGGAAAAGCAGTTGTAATACAGGGGCTTTTTCAGGATTTGGGAATTATCTTGAGTGACATTACAATGACAGATACAGGCCATTTTACATCAGCATGTACCATGCAGAACTGTGTGGGAGAGAGTGTTTTCTACAATGTGAACTATGGTCTATGCTTGGTGGCAAAGCCCCAAGATGTGTATATCCATTGCAGGTGATGTGCCTCACTAATGAAAGATGTATATGTGGGATGTTATGGGAGGTGTGGAAGGTGGGGAAGATGAGAATCCCTGTAATTTTTGTGTAACATTTATGTAATCTAAGCATCTTTTTTTAAAAAAAGTATATATATATATATAAAACATTTATGTAAGCAAATGCACATATATGCATGCATATTTATATATCATTTTACAAATATTGGTTTGTATTGTGAAAATTTTGATTTCTACCCACAGTTAAAAAAAAAACTGCCATGAACCTAACATATATGTAGAAATAAAAATAAAATAAAATAAAATATCTAAAAGAAAACTTCATTCTTTTTCCCAGAGGTTTCACTGTTTTGTCAATTCTGGTTGAGGGGGCAATATTGTAGAAAACTTCTAGAAAGATTAGTCCTGCTGAAGGCTTGTACAACTACCAACATTCCCTCGGGTTGGGAGCATCAATGTTGCTCTATATAAGTACAGTTATATTGCCAATATGTATTTAATGGAAAACTATTTTCATACATCTATATGCATATACTTTAATATCAAGGAATAAAAATAACATAGAACACAGAGCTCTTCAATTCAGAATTATCTAATGTCATAAAGAATATAAAATCCTACAAGTCTCAAATATTAGGCTGTCAGAGGAGTGAATTATTCACTTTCATTACCGATTTGATTATATACAGTATATATTTGATTATATACTGATTTGAAATAGTGTTTCAACTATTTTTTTAATTTAATATTTAAAGGTCTTAGGATATCTCCTTAGAGAAATAAAAAGAAAATACTTGTGAAAAAATGAAGCAACATATTTAAATTTGGGGTAGAGGCATTTGTTTCCAAAGGGAATATTTCATCTTTTCTATTTTAATAGACGAATGAATTTTTTAAAAAATATGTGCTATTGAGTTTTAGTAACAAACATTTTTGGTAATGAACCTCAATATTATTGTTCTCTTATAAGTTCCTTTGTCTTTGCAAATAAATGTAAATATGTCTTTATATTCAAATTTAATTATGTTTAAAATTTGTTTCTCAGATGCTATTGAGCATTGACAGGCATTATACTAGTGGTTGCATATGCGGTTGTGAGAAAAAATACATGTCCATCTCTTCCTGACTTTAATATCTAAACATCCAAACAAATGTTTAATTACACATTGTGTTAGCATGTGTAAAGTAAAAACACAAAGATAAGTTCAGTGTGTTAGCAGAGAGGTATATCAAAGGAAATATGGTCTCATCTGAAGGCTTAGCTTAAAGAGGATCTAATTCCAAGCTGTTTCATCTGGTGTTTGTCATCATTTAGTTTTTCTTAAAGGAACTGTTGGACAGAGGAACTTGGTCCATGGCTATTGGCTGGTGTTCTCAATTCCTTGCCATCTGGGATTTTCCAAATGGATGTTCCCTTCATCAACTCTTACAAACTGAGAAGGCAATAGAGTTTGCTAGCAAGTTGGAATTTGGTCTTTTGTAACCCATCCTAGGAACTTATTAAGCATTACTTTTGCTGCATTCTATGCAATAGAAACTATTCACTAGGTCCAGCCCTCAGTCAAGGGGAAGGGATTACACCAGGGTAATCCCAGGCAGCCAGGAGCTTTGGGGGTCCTTTTATAAGTCTGCCTACCATCCTGTCTTTCACAAACTCTGGTTGACAAGGGGTCAGCCAGCAACTAGACTTCCTGCAGACTCCTAGCTGGGTCAAATATCACTTTTTGGCTGTTGTCTGTCTCACTTTCATTTCAATGTCCTTTTACTTATCCAAAATGTCTTTCATTCCATAGGAATTTGTTGAGAGCATAATGAATGTCTTGCATTGAGCTAAAGGCAAAATATTGAGCAGTAATCAATATGTCATCCCAGGTGCTTCAGTCTATTGGAGGTGGTATGGTTCTCCTACCTGCAACAAGTCAATTGCTGGAGTCCCTGGCAGTTCTTGTAATCTGATGAAAATCCCAGCTGAGGAGGTTGGAAAAATTAGGTTTTTCTGGCTCCATGCATCTTTTTGTTGAATTTAAAATTATATTGTACAGTGATCAGAACTTTGGCCTATGATTTTCCCTCAGTTTAGTATCTCTTTTTTATTTGTTCCTCAGGAACTGTACAACCCCTTACTCTGTTGTGTTTAGAGAGATGGAAAGACCAGAGAATGTCTCCTTTGAGAACTTTATTTTTGATGTTTTAACTTTGCTCTTTGCAGGATGGAAAGGGTGATGACTGATGAGGACTTCCTTTGTCAAATGCTCATGTGATCTTGACCTCTATTTTCAACCCTAGGTCATGACCACAGTCTGCCATCCTCACTCTATAACATCCTTATTTACTTATGTTTCCCATTACAGGTGTTGGCTGGTTTTAAAAAATTGCACATGGTGGGATCAACTTGAGGCTAGAGAGGAACAGTGGAAAATTAGAAAGTGAGTGACACAGTGAGAGTCATGTGGATAAATGAAAAGAGAAACCAAGGTTGCTGCACAGGTCCATGACCATTGTGCAGCTAGGACTGTCCTCCCTCTTCCAGCCCATCCTCTGGCAGTCTGGCTGCCTCTACTTCTACTCCACATATTGGTGCTGGGTCACAGCCTGATATGGTGACAAGAGCACAGCACTACTTTCCCCAATCTCTGCCATTCTCTTGGCCCAATTGTAATGCTTTGTCAAACACTCAAAGAGGTCTTGCTCCCTGCCCATCCTCTATGCATGTCCCTTGGTCAGAATGATGGATTTGGGAAGGACACCCCAATACCTAATCCACTGGTGTGGGCCAGTGTCCATGAGAAGCTAGTATAAATGTCTGTGTAGGAGAGGAAGAGAAAGAATGTCTCTTGGGTACTTCACATCCCATTCATCTCAATCTGCACCTGGAAGAATCCCCCTTCTCTTCAATCTCTTCCTTAGATCAAAGCATCCCACCTCCCAAACACCCATTAATCCTTCTAGAAGCCTAGATGGGGAAAATCAAGGCCTGCATATTCTGGTCTTTTCTGGGAGCTGCACTTAAATTCCACAAGAAGATCTGGGACTGATTAAAATTTAACCAAGCCTCACTCCCAATCTTTCAGATGCTCTAATATTTCTGAGGTGAAACATATTTTCTTTCAGCCAAGATGCTGGTCAAAGGAGCATTTTTAGACTCTTAAATCTTCACAACCAAGTAATGGCTTGCAGCAGGCTTTCATGCCTATCATTATGTCCAGTGTCCCCATAAACACACAATCTAAATAAGAACAGTTTGCCTCTTCTGTAAACGTAGATTCATGAAAGACAAACCCACTGCACCCTCCAAGGGATTCTGCCACCCTTCTCCTTCAGAGCCCCCACCACTTCATCTTTCATTTATGGACTTAGGGAGCAGCAAATGTCAGAGGATGCCCATTTTCCCTTCAGGAGAGGATCTGACATCCAGCCCCTTTCTCTTCTACCCTAATCTTCAGATTTCATGGGACTGGACCTCAAGAGGAGCTCAGTCTCAGGATGAAAAAGGACAGAGCTGACCAAATAAAAACAAATGGGAGACCGGTTCCCACTTGCAGGTATCATTCCCCAGCCTTTGCTGCTATGTATAAGGAATTGGAATTAGATCTCTGCATGAAGTAGTCCCATTGGTATACTTAGGCCTTTTCTCTGTATCTTAGGTACCTGGGAAAAAGCAAGACCCTTTGCTAAGGCCTTTGAATCTGCTCTCCCTTTCCTTCTTCCTTGAGGCTCCCCTTACTGGATCACAGTGGGTGAAGATGGAGCCTCACTACCTATGAACTGAATATTGGGGTCAACCACTCAGAGAAGTGTCAGCACTTCTTCAGGAATTCTGTTTTATGGGAAATGTTTAAGCCACATAAATTGTGCAAGCTGTCCTGGCTAGTGGAATACAGCTACAGGATGTGGATCCAGAATCTGACACCAGGGTCTGAACCCTTAACTGCCCTTAAATCTGTGTGACTCAGGATGTGTCAGAAAATGGAGATACTAGGGGATCCTCACTTAGAGGATGTTATCTGGAGACTAAAATGTGATTATAGGGGAGCAAGTGTAGCTCATTGGTTTGAGCACCTGCTTCCCATATGTGAGGTCCTGGGTTCAATCCCTTGTCCCTTTTTAAAAATGTGATGATAATTCCATGATACAGACTATGTGGTGCAATTAAAACTAAAGCAACCACAACACAACAGAGAGAAAGACCTATTAGCATCACATGACTACTGAGCTCTTAACACCATTGCAGATCTCACAGATTAGGAATTCCCTGGAGAATGTGGAAATAAGAATGCTCATTAAGTGATCCCTCCTCTATGCTGTGGGTGGATACCAGAAGTCTGCACTGGTGTCAAGTACTTCAGAGATCTTGATGTGGTGCAGAAACTTGAACTTCATAAAAGAATGGTTCACAAGAAAAAGACCAGTACTTATAATGGACTCCCATCTCCATCAGACAAGGCAAAGTGGTCAATCTAGTGTTAGTCACTCCTCCTTCCCTTAGCTCTCAGACGATGAGCTCTGAAGTGTCCAATATCACAGTCACCATGCCCATCTCAGACAGGGATTGCCTTTGTCCATTTATTTACATATTTGGAGAGGGGTTATTAAGAGGTGTCCAAATAAATCATGTGTATGCTAATACTCCTCCTTCCCTCTAATATATAATAAAACACCTGATTCCTTCTCATACTGATGATGAGGGTGAATTAAACTTCCAAGATGCTGCCTCCTGTTTTTGCCTTCCAGACCCTGGACAAAAGGATTCAAAGTGCCCCAGGGGGAGAAAAATTCCCATTTGGCAGCTGGAAGTTGTAATTCAATTACACTATACTTGGGCCTTTTTCTTTCACATAACGTTTATAACTGGGTTCTGGTATTCCTCCAGAAAGTTGCTTGGAATTTTGAGATGATTTAATTGTATTAATTGGGTAATTGACATGTTAAAAAGGTTGAATTTTATTACCTGTGAATGTGGATCTAAATGAATCACTAAAATTATTGTTTCTTTTTAGGATATAAGGGGAACAATAAATGACAAATATCTACACCACAATGGAGTCAATAAACACTGAAAAAGTTAAGAAAAGAAGAAGAAGATCAGAGGGGACATCTGGGAAGATGGCATTGGAATAGGTATGCACAGTTCATCTCTCACAAGAGCAATGGAAGAAGGGCAAAAAATTCTCAAAAGGAGCTGCTTTGGGGATCTACAGATGAAGAGAGTGCTGTGCATTGTCCAGGAGGGTGAGGGATTGAGAGATGAAGAGCTCAAAATGAAAACCCTATATTACTAGCCCCCATGGATGGGAATGGCATCCATCCCCCAACTTCAAGGTGAACAGCCTGGATAAAACCCATGGCTAACTGCAGCCAACTGAGAAGGGAATAGACATCTTCCGTAAGCAGCAGAGTGCAGAGTGGTTTCTCTTCAGTGAGTTTGGCCAGCAGAGCCCAATTTAAATCTTGACTCTGGCCAGACCTGAATAATGGTCAAGTGGAGGTTGAAAAAGACACTACCATGGTAATATGTGCAAAAGAACATTATCTGCTGCCAGGTCAGGAAATTCCAAGGAGAAAAAATGCTATTTGGGGTCTCTCTTCCCAGACCCCTTGGATTGGATCCGTGCCCAATTAGTGGAATCTAGGCCCTGTTTTGATAACTTAAGCTGGGAAACTTTAAAGTCTTAGAATAATTTGAACCAAAAATCAATGAAGAGCTGTGAAACAAAACCACTAGATAAGAGAGAGAAATTGATCATCAGAGTAAATTCACCAACATAATCAAATGCCTAGACACCAACAAAATATTACAAGCCATACTAGGAAACAGGAAAAATGGCCCAGCCAAAGGAACAAATAAAAAATTCTGATGACACACAATATTTAAGACAGCTAATCAATGATAATCACACTATTCTCCTATATAAATTCAAGGAGTTTGAAGAAAAATATGACAAAAGAAATAAAGAGTATTAAGATAATGGATGAACATAAATTACAATTTGAAAGTCTGTAAAGAAATGTAAAAGAGCTTATGGGAATGAAAGACACAATGGATGAGATTAAAAATGCATTAGACCCTGCACATTCCTGACTCCTCTTGGTACAGTTGTGGAGAGCGGGAGTGTGGAGATGTGGAGCTCATAGATCAGAAGAGAAATCCCAAAGGCTGTCAGGATGAACAAGCAGTGATCTAATCTCACTACATGCAGGGCCTAACATGGGAGTTCACAAGGCCCAGGCCTGACTTACATGAGGAGTGGCTCAGCAGCCTGGATACCAGAATGGGGCCTGTGAGGGTACCCTGCAGGGTAAATTTTGAGAATACACACTCAAGAGATGGAAAGACCTGAAACCTCTCAATGTCGACATAAGTCAATGCCCATGAGCTATACAATCAAATGTTACTAAAAGCAGATGTATAAGTAAAGGCTCCCATGGGCCAGAAAAACATGCACACTGAGCTACTTTGATGCCTGTCTTGTCAAGTCTCCATGATGCTGGGTCCTGAGGGAGGTGAAGTATTCATGGTCAAGCTCCATGGCTTTCCCTGGTCTTGCTCCATTGAGATGTGCAGAATTTCCTCTTCAACTGCAAAATTCAAAACAGCATTAGGCTTTCATTTCATCCGCAACATGGAAGACAGACAGATTGGTGAGGCTTTTGTTGAACTCAATTCAGAAGTATACCAAATGGCCCTGAAAAAGGAGAGAGAAAGCAGACGACACAGATGTACTGAAATATTCAAGTCTTACAGAGCCAAAATGGACGGGGTGCTAAGTGCAGTGATGCATTTAGTACTAGTCAAGATAACTCAAGTTGATAAAACTTGTTGTACAGGAAAATGCTCTTCTTTCAGTCTTTCCAAGGAACAATGAGTGCTTGTTTCAGCAGAAGACTTCCTTTTTGCAATTACTCACACTTAATATGCTATCATAAGAAAATTTGAATTATGCTGTTGGGAAACTGGTTTTATTTAATTGATGCCTTCTCTGATGTGGGAGTCTAGTCTGTAGCAGTCTCCTTCAAACATTCTGTTGACCCTAGATGTAGAATTTCCACCTATTTGCTATGACTTAGACATTTAAATTTCTTAATGCTTTATAGACCGTGTATTTTTTGTATCAATAAAGCAATTCTTTATTTAATAAGCTTATCTTAATATTGAATAAACACTGGCAAAGCAAGGACTGCCTCTGTAGTATAATGCTGTCACATTTTATGGCAATTTAAGTTAGGAT
>JAKSZT010054273.1:658349-675208 GCA_026826555.1 Tolypeutes matacus | reverse complement strand
AAGAATCTCTGGAGAACAAAGGCAGTGCCTAATTAAAGAAAACAGACCAATATGTCAAGCCCACAATATTATTACATGTAACTATGAATATTATTCTTCAAAAATTGAAACTTAGTGGTTATGTTAGGCCCTGAGGGGGAAGGGGGGAGTGTGGCAGTTTATTATTTATGAATTCCAGAAAGAGATATAATTATGTTTGTAAACTTGTCTGTTCTTCTGAGATGACGCCCTTTGATTGTATTAGATTCAGCTGAAATGTCTTTGATTAAATTATGTTACAATTAGGACTTTGCTTCAACCATGTCAGTAGGGAGGAATTCAGGGTTGAGTCCCCATGTCCTTGCTGGGCTATATAAATGGATAATCAAAAAAAAAAAAAATGTGACATAGAAAAAGATACAGAGGAAGGGAGCTCCATAGACGTGGAAGAGAAGAGAACTTTGTTCCTGTGGCCCGGAAGGAGAGATGAGCCATTGGCCTGATAGTTTGCAGCTGAGTAGAACAGAGCAGCTGAGCCCTATCCCAGCCTACAGCAGAGATTGGAAGAAGCTGGGTCCACAGAGCCTTAAGAGGTAAGAGGAAGGCTGAAACTCCACAGACATCATTCACCATCTTGTTTCAACATTGGATAACTGACTTTGGGTGAGAAATCAACCTTGAGTTGGACTCTTTAAGGCCTTGTCACTGTAAGATTTTACCCCAAATATATACACTTTATAAAATCCAACAGACTTCTGGTTCTTTGCAGCAGCACCCCTTTGGCTGGCTGATGCAGGGAGGGAAGAATAAAATAGATGGAACATAGGGCATTTTCAGGGCATTGGAATTCTTCTGCATGATCTTGCAATGATGGATATAGGATATTTTAAATTTGGTCTAAACCTATAAAAGTGTACGGGCAAAATGTAAGCCATAATGTAAACCACTGACCATGGTTAGCAGCAATACTTTTTTATATTTGGCATCAAATGTAACAAATGTACCATACACATGTAAAATGTTATTGATGGGGGAGAATGGGAGAGTAAGAGGTGTTTGGGTATATGGGAATCCCCTATATTTTCTATGTGACTTTTATGTAAACTAAAGCTTCTTTGAAGATAAAGTGAATAAAATAAAAACTGAGGGAACATACAGAAGAAATTGTCACTGTACATAAAAGATAACAGATCTTACAGAAATGAAGGACACAATGAAATTGTATTTTATTATTATTTTACTTTTATTTTTCTATATTTTTTTTATTAAAAATTTTTTTTTCTGACTACTTATTTATTTTTTGGCTTTCTTTTTGGGGTGTTTTTTTAAAAATATGTATTTATTTTTTAAAGATATTTAGATTACATAAATGTTACACAAAAAATTATAGGGATTCCCATATGCCCCACTCCCTACACCTCCCACACTCTCCCACATAAACAACATCCTTCATTAGTGTGGCACATTCATTGCAATTGATAAATACATCCTGGGGCATTGCCACTGAGCATGGACCATAGTTCACATTGTAGTTTACACTCTCTCTCTCACACAGTTATGGGAAGATATATAATGGTCTATATCTGTCACTGCAATGTTATTCAGGAAAATTCCCAAGTTTTGGGGTGGTTTGTATCACAGCTATGACAGTGGAGGATCACTGGTGCAGGGTGTCAGTGATGGGGGATGTGTGAGGAGTGGTGTACCTGGGACATGCCTCTGATGGCATGTGAATATGCTCAAGTGGTCATGGGGCATTGTCTCAGTTGATGGAGACCCACACAATAACCAAAAGAATATTGAATTCCCATCTTATGAAGTCCTGCTACATTCTCCAGTAGAGTGGCAAGAAACCCCCAAGTGCATGGGCAGTGCCTACTGAAGGAGGATAGACCATTATAAAAGACCCTTGATATTAGGAATTTTTTCTAGTGAAATTGAAACAGCATAATATTATATATTGCCTAAGAGTTACCTCCTGAAAGCCTCCTTGTTGCTCCAATGTGGACTCTCTCTAAGCCAAACTCAGCATATAAACACACTACCTTCCCCAAGGAAGGGACCTGACTTGGAAGGATTAGCCTCCCTGTCAGTGAGGGATTATTACCAAGAAATGACCAGCAATGAATCTGGAAAAGGAGCTTGAACAAAAGAGGGAAATATTAAATACCAATGAGTTTTTATGGCTAAGAGACTTCAAAGTGAGTCAGGAGGTTATTCCAGAGGTTAAACTTATGCAAGTCTCAGCAGGATCTTGTTGACTGCCACATTAAACAGTGCTTCAAACATTGGGCTCCTGAAGGCTGTAGAGACATCTAGACACTATAAGTAGGGCAGACAATCTCAGGAATTCTGCACCCTGTCAATGGGCCTTACTTAGGAATAGATCCTCCCCAATGTAACAGTAGACTTATAATTTCCCTACACATGGCTCTTCTGCCTTTTATTTGAACCTATCATTAGCACTACACTTGTTAAATATATGTCCCAGAGACTTAAAACCTTCAGAATGCTCATTTGCCAGTTGAGCCTTGAATCTCAGCAGAGTTGCAACACCTACTCACCAGTTCATGTGAATCACCCAGGACAGCTAACAAAAGGATGATGATGGTGGACAATGCCCATGACAGGAAGTGGAGAGTGTCTGTAACTGCAAGCAATACAGTTCCATCCATCTGCCCCATGGGATCTAAGCCTTCTCTCAATCATAGACAGGGTGTACATCACCATCCCCAAATCCTCAAGATTGAGGAATGAACAAACATAAAGGGGAAAGCAACAATGGACTGAAGTAGACATGATTACTCTAGCAAATGAAGAATGTGTATCACTGATATAAAAGCAGTGGCCACCAGAGCTTCTGAGAGGAGGGAGAGGGTAGAATAGGTATAACATGGGGGCATTTTGAGATATTGGAATTGTCCTGCATGACATTGCAATGACAGATACAGGCCATTATACATTTTGTCAAAACCTATAAAATTGTGTGGGGCAAAGTGTAGACTATAATATAAGCTATAGTCCTGGTTAGTACAATGCTTCAATATGTGTTCATCAATTATAACAAATGTACTAAACTAATGAAAGATGTTGTTAATATGGGAAAATTTTAAAAAGACCCTCACCCTAGAATATTATTGTGAAATTTCAGATCTCAAAGATTAAAAATAAAAACAGCTTTGTTAAAAAGGTTGTTTGTAAATCTTTAGAAATGAATAGAAATTGTTAAAGCATTAAACAAGTGCCAAAGTCTGGACAAAATAGTAGCAAGCTGAATCTTGTAATGAATAAAAACTTTATACCTCAAAAAAAGACCAAAAAAAAAAAAAAAAAAAAACACACACAAAAAAAAACCCATAAATACAAACAAGAAAACAAAACAAAAACCAAAAATGTATATTTCCTTTTTAAATTTAAATGTTCTCTGAAAGAAAAATAAACCTATGAGGAATTAAACAGCAGAAAAATATCTGAACCATCAGCAACAACACTGAAAAATATAAAATAGTATTACAATACCTTCAAGTGGCCGAGGGAATAGTATTTTCATTTCTGGGTTCTGTTCCTGCCAAATTGCCAATCAATTGTGAGGATAGATAAGAATACTGAACTTTATCTCCCAGGCTCCTTATCTTGCAAAGTTCACTGAAGACATCCTCTAACAAGACAATGGACTCCAGAGGGAAGTTTATGCAATTCAGGAAGCAGTGGAGCAAACCCAGACAAGCAATTTAGGAACTCTCAGTAAGGAGGCTCTGCCCCAGTCCTAGAGAGGCCTCACTTCAGGTGGAAATAGGAAGAAGGACAGAGTCCAGCAGGGAGGACTTCAAATGGAAAGCTCAAAATGCTGGAAGAAATTAAGGATATGATAAAAGTAGATACTATAAGAGGGAAAAAGACAATGAGAAACTCCAGGAAAACTAAATGGTAAAGAGATTAAAAAAAAACATACGTAAAACCTTAGAATAATAGGGAATTTAGGTGATAGGATGAATTGATAGTGCCAATATCTTCCTGAAAAGATGGGAAGCTACACGATTTTGCTATATCTTAAGGAATTCAACAGTATAATGATAAATAGGAAAGAAACTACAGTAATTAAATGTCTACCATGAGATGAGGGTATAGGAGAGCTGGGGAGTACAAGAAGCTCACAAATTCTGTCCAACATGTGGAAATAGGTGAGGTCAGGGGCCTGAAGGGGGGATCACAGGGGCAGCAGCTCTTTCCTTTCATTTTAGCTCCTTCTACAGTGTTTAACTCCTTAACCATGTGCATATTTCATTGTGCAAAATATATTAAATTTAATTGGAAATAACTTTGGGAAGAGCTTCTGTTCCAGTGACACAAGTTCTGGGTCTAATTGGACAATACTGAATGAAAGTGAACATGTTGAACTTTCCACCATTCTGCATCCTTAAACAAGAGGTGAGGGGGTCATGGCATCTGATGGAGAAGTAATTGTCATGTCTAGAGCAGACCCACCTGTGGGGCTGAGATCATCCAGAGTAGCAAGGGGTACAGCTTCAGTAAGGTCCAGATGGGGCATCAGGAAGTCCAGCTCCTGACCATGGACCAGCTACACACTCTTGAAATAAACTTCCATGGATGACATCAGTGTGAGGGTCATCAGCCATCTGCTGGCAGTCAGAGAGCAGAGGCTAGGCCCAGGACAGACTTGGGGTCAGGAGGTAGCATGGAGTCCCAACCCCTCCACCAACATCTCAGGGACCTACAGAAACCTGTGGGACAAGCAAACACCACCCCTCAGTGGGCAGAGGCTCCTGCAGGCTGCCCCATCACTAGCCCCATTTCACAGATGGGAAAAACAGAGGCACATAGAGGTCAAGTGAACCTGCCCAAGGTCATACAGCAAGGTGGGACCTAGGCTGTAAGTGAACCAGCAGGGAAGCCAAGAGAGATTCTCATGTCAGATTATTTTAAGGAAAAGGAGGAACAGGTGCACAAAAGGTCTTGGGCAGGCCAGGATGGGCCATAGCCCTGGCTTTGGCCCCAGCCCTACCCTAGTCAGTCACATTTGTCACTAGCACCCTTGGTATATTTCCAGCAGCTTTGAATTCATCAAATTTGGAGCAGTAGGGGTATAGGCAGTGCTTGGAAATAGCACCTAGGGCAGAGGAGGAACTTTAAAAAGGTTGGTTTAACTAATCCAATGACATTTGAAAACACAAACTACTAGAAATATATAACAGTGACAGCTGCACATAATACATCTTTCTATGTCTCCCTCTCCAGTTGTTAGAAGGAAGCTGCCCCCACCTGCAGCCATGGGGACTCCTTCCATCCTGGAGTACAGCTTTCTCTTCTTGGCCTCCAATAGAACACCCTCTCCCAGCCCTGCAGTCCCATCCTCAGGGCAGAGCAACGGCCAAACATTTGAGGTGGTCCTGCTAGCCATGGAGACAACAGTACCTGGGAGCCTATGCTTAGAGAGGGTCTGGTATCCAGTAAATTCTGGGGCCAGGGCCTGCACTTCCCACAGTCCCTGGGTAGCCTCCAGGAACTGCGGAGGATCACTTCCCTGCTTCCTGCTGAAAGAAAGGCAGAGTCAGAGGGTGTGGAGGCTAGGAGCTCTAATGCCCTCCCTCCTTCCTCTGGCATAGTTAAGTCTTCCAAACAGGTAAGAGCATCCACTGGTTGGAAGAGGGCATCACCACTGCTTCAATCCACTGTCCTTCACTGATTGGTCTGTCTTCAGTCTTAACCAACAAACCAGAATTATGAATCCAGGACACCCCCAAACCATAACACTGGGTTCAATTGCCTCTTCCACTTGGCAGGAACACGGGCCTGTCTCCCACCCAACTCTTGGCCCTGGCTGCATATGAAGCTCTAAACATAGAGTGGCTGCCACAGCCCCACCTGGCCAATACTTGGTCACACAGGAGCCTCTGAGCCCAGTCTGAGGACAGCCTTGGCTACATCATTCTTACTCCCTGATGACAAACTGGCCCAACAACACCTGGTGGTGAAATTGAACCACCACGAAAACCCCTGAACCTGCAATGGTACACTGCCCCTGCCTAACCAGGAGGACACAGGGTGAATGTGAAGCTTGCCACATGCCAGCAGCCCCCCCACCAACCTCAAGGAGCCTGGGCCCTCAAGCCATTCATCTGAAAGCACAGGCCTGTCTCCAAACTAGGCATTAGTTTGGGGGTTGCCTGGTGGCCCTGGAAGGCCTTATTTGACCTCAGGAGGACAGAGCTTTGGTGCCATTGTAGTTGGCAAAACCAGTTATAGACCTGCTCGACCATCAAGCTCATCTCCAATGCCAGGTGATCCTGCCCAGGACAACAAGACACCCAGGCAGTCCAAGTCCACGCTCATTTCTCCAAGGGCAGATGTGGCAAAATGTGGGGGAGCTGGAGGGCTGCTCACCCACACATTTGCAAGTTTGCTACCAAGCATTCTTCTGGTCAAACTGAGAGACATGTCTGTAGGGAGTCCATGGGAACAATACCTGCTGCCCAGCTGCCACCCCCAGGTGGTCACCAGAGCCCATTTGAAAAGCCCCAGCATCATGAGTCTGGCAGAGTGACTCCCCTGTGGATAGGATAAACCATCCCCTCTGGGGCACACCACCATCTGTGGGTATCTCCAGGTGTGGCCAAGCTCCAGGGCCTCTGCACATGACCTGGTGACTTTTCTATCTACAGTGGAAGAACCAGAGCTGAGAGAATAACCAGGAAGGCTTGGGGCCTCCTCCTCCTCCAATGAGGGCTGCCTGTCCCTCCAGCTCTCTCTTGTCCCCCTCTATGGTGGTCTCCGTGGGTGGGACACCCACCTGCCAAGCTCACACCTCCAGATGGGCTTTTCTCCCTGGTGATCCCTTTCTTGCTCTCCTTCCCCCCACGTGGAAAGTGCTCAGGGCCTGCACACGGGAGTGAACACCCTATCCCTCTCCAGGAGCAGTCTCCTGAGGCAATGGCCTCCACCAGCCCCTTCCCTCACCTGCTGCCTGCTGGAAGCAGCACCCGCACACCTGCCGTCCTCCTCTCTTTTCCTCTCAGGCCCTGCTCTGGCTGCAGTGGTGCTGGTGCTGGGGGCCTCAGCATCACTCCACCCCAGAGCATTCTTCCATTCTGGCACCCTCAGCTCCTCCCCCTTGTCACCTCCCTGCTGTCTCCCTCTGGGTCCCTGGGATTTGGGCTGGGGTCTCCCTATGTGGTCACTCCTGCCATGTAAATGACTGTCAGATGGTTCATCCCATGCAAAGTCCCCAGCCTTGTCCTGCACCCTTCTCATTGCCCAGCACCAGTGGGCAGGGCTGGGAAGCAGCCCTCAGGGCCAGTGACTGCAGCCCCCAACTCCATGTCAGCCCCACTCTGTGCGCAACCCCTGTTGGTGGGCCCCCATGCCTGCAAGCACTGGAGGCCCTGGGACATCAGTCACCATGCTCACTGACTCTCCCCATGCTCCACTCCACACAGCGCCCCTGGCTTGGGCAGCCCATCACCCACCACACCTGAACCCTCTACCCTGCTCCCTTGTCATAACCCCGATCTGGTCACACTCACTCATGCTGCCCACTCCTATTTGGGGAAGGCATAACTGCCAATGAGTCTCCAGCAAATACCATCTCAGTGGACACCCAGCACCCAGGCGGTCTGATCATCTGCCTTGATGATGACTTTACCCTCCTGCTCTCCCCTCCCATTCCCCCACTGCTCATGGCCACTGAGGACCTTGGTGCTAATTTCACAGCAATGGAAAGTAACCAAGTGAGAAGTGCCTCCCTGTCCCACACCCATACTGCCCCGGGCTGACAACCAGACCCCCGGTGGTTCCCACACCTGCCTTTGCCTTGCCCATGACTCCCCCAACATCCACCTCCTTTCAGAACTGCCAGTCTTTCTTCTCTGAGTCATTCCCTTAGCTGGGGTGTCTGCAGATCTCCCATCTCACACATTGGCCTCTCCAGCCTACCCCACCCCTCCAGCTGCCCTGTGATGCTGCTCCCCACTCCCGCAGCCCCTCTCAGAATGATCTAGAATCCTGCTGCCAACTCCATGTCTCACACTTTCCATGGCACACTCTGACCCTGATGCCACACCACAGCATCATGGCCCAGCTCACCAGCCACCTCCATCCAACACCCCTCCTGGACAGACCTCATCTGCTTGGCTTCCAGAACACTCTGCCATTCTAATGTCCCTCTTATCTCACCCTCCATGCCTTCTTGGCCCCCTCTACTGATACCTCCTTACCCAACTCTGTATGGAAAGTTCAAGGGTGATTCCCTGAAAGTCAGAGAAGCAGGGTCTTAGCCCTAAGCCCTCTCTCCCCCTCTCTTACTGCACCAAGGTTGAGCACCACCAAACACAATACCTACTAATAGTTGTCAGCCATTGAATCTGGATGCCAGTTCCCACTGCTACTCTCTACTTCTGTGTATACTGGAAATTTCCATAAGAAAAATGTGGTGTACAAATAGCTGTCTGCTGATGCCTTGCTATCCAAGTGCCTATTGAACAACCCCATGGAGGTCTACACATCACACACCCAAATGGAACTACTTTCCTCCCTCTCAAAGTCTTCCCCAGTGCCCAGGGATGTTGACACCTTGGTGAGGAGCACAGTGCCAAGAGCCTCCTGCTGTTCCTCCAGGACAGGAGGGCAAACTGGTCCTGCATGTCAAACCTGGCCCACCCCCTGTTTTCCTGTGGCCTAAGAGCAGAGAATAGCTCTTATTCTTTCTAAGGATTCTAAACCTCCACCCCCCACAGACACCATGTGGCCCCTGCTGCCTACCCACTACCTGGAAAGTTGCTAATCCCCTCCAGGAGGTGAAGACCCTCCCACACCCTGGCCTTGTCATCGCAGCACTCACCACCATGCCAGCCCAAGGAAATAATGTCCCTGACCACTGCTCCTCATCCCCCAACTTCCCTGCTCCACAGGCCCTGTGTTTGCAGCCAGACCTTGCCTGACAGAGCAGGTGACAATTGTCAGTTAGTGAGGGCACATGGTGGGTGCTGGGAAAATGCTGGTTAAGGGGACACTTATTGATATGTTCTGACTGTTCCCACTGCATTGGGTACTCCTGCCCATCTCTGTGATTTCAGCTCCTGGGCCAGGGGGGAGGCCCTTGCAATAAGCACAAACCCATGCCCAGATCCTACTTCTTCCTGGGGGAACCCTGTGGGGTAAATCCTAACTCATTCCCAGAGCCTACCTCTTCCTTGGGGAACACAGTGGGGTGAACACAAACTCATGCCCAGTGCACACTTATTCCTGGGGGAGCCTGTGGAGTTAACAAAAACCTACACCCAGCATACCCTTCCTGGGTGAGCCCCATGGGGTAAGCACAAACCACACCCAGAGACTAACTCTTCTTGGAGGAGCCTACCTCTTCTTACAGTGGAACATCTGCACAGACTCAGTGTGACCATGCTCAGCCTCTTCCTGTCCAGCTCATAGTAGATGATGGTCCAAAACTACACCAGCTCCTGGGTGCCTCCTGGTGAAGCCCAGCAACACTGCCAAAAGAGCATGCTGAGCCCTGGCTGTCTTCATCCTCCTGGAGTGCATGAGACCTGGAACCCAGGCTCCTGACCTCAGGGAAGGAAACATGCTTGGGCCAGGGACTGGGGCTTTAAAGTGAATCTTACTTCTGCTGTCTACAAAAGCCCCTGAGAGGCCAAGTGGTCAAGGGAGAAATTGGCCAGGGCACCATCCCTGCCACCCACCAGCAGTGTTATCCTGTGGGAAGTGGGACCTGAAACATGGCCATGGAACAGGCTTACATCATCCCCAAGAAGGCCAAACTCCTTAGACAACCTCAACTATCCCACGAATTGAGATTGGCACTGAGCATCATCCTGCTGGGGGTAGCACAAGACAAGGAGAAGGCAAAGAATGGGCCTCTGACCCCATGCCCTGGGAGGGGAGAAGCATGGCCCATGGAGGCTTAGCTCACATCTGCTGGGAAGGACCTTCACCTCCCCAGCAAGGCTGGCCTCAGGCTCTACACTCTGGGCTAAGAAAGAAGAGGGATGCTGTATTAGTCAACCAAAGGGGTGCTGATGCAAAATACCAGAAATCTGTTGCCTTTTATAAAGGGTATTTTTTGGGGGTAGAAGCCCACAGTTACCAGGCCATAAAGCATAAGTTACTTCCCTCACCAAAGTCTGTTGCCACATGTGGGAGCAAGATGGCTGCTGACATCTGCAAGGGTTCAGGCTTTCTGCATTCCTCTCTTCGTGGAGCTCATTTCTTTCTGTACTCAGCACCTCTGCTATCTCTACAAGGCCAGCTGTAGAGTATCAGACAAATGGTTTGTCTTTCTTCCCGGGGCCTCTGCTGTGTCTAATTGAACCTTCTTTCCTTCCTCATGCATATGCTTCTCTGTGTGTTTTCTTCCCAGGTTCCAGGATGAAAACTCCAAACTCCTTTCTCTGTGGTGCAGTTTCTCTGTGAGTCCCAGCCCCCTTGGTGGATGGGGTCTCAATGTCCTACTGATGTGGCCCAATCAATGCCCCAATCAAGAGTTAATCAAGTAAAAGTGAAAACACTGAATCCAATATATTCTAAAATGCCCAGAGATGCAGGCCAGTTTACAAATATAATCCAATATCTATTTTGAAATTCATAAATAATGCCAAACTGTTACAGACCCCTTCTTGGCATGACACATCATCACTCACCCTGGAATGACCTGCTTCCACTTACTGGACTTTCCAGTTAACAAAGGATGCATGGCCTTGCCCAAGCATGTTGCCCACCATTTACATAACTCCATTGGCCACCACAGCGAGTCTTTCCATGGTCCATTCTGGCATTTCTCACCATAAGCACTCATGGAACCAGGGTTCTTTAGACTGTTTAGGTGAAGATGCCAGAATTTCTTCTGGAGACATTGAGAATTGTTCAGTGTTCTCTCCAAGACATTGGATAAGCCCTGATCTCACTGGGCAGGGGTTCTCATGGCTTTGGGAGCCCCACACTGTGTGTGATGCCCAGGCCTCTGAGATGGTAGCTCACAATGACCTTGCTTGCCTGGAGGCTTCAGGGGCCCCTCATTGAACCTCCCCACCTGCCCTGACTGAACTGCACAGGCCAGAATCATTCCTGCTCTTGGAATGGTGGCTACAACATGGGGGAACCTCCTCAGAGAGGCCTCCATAGACCACCCAACTGAGCAGATGACACTGCCCTCTGCATCCCTGCCCCTCTGTCCCAGGCCCACATCCAAGAGCTGGCAGGTGACTCAAAGCTTTTCTTGCTCGGCCAGCATGTGCATGCACACCAGAACCATGTCCTCACTGCCCAGGAGGTGCAGGCAGAGCAGGCCCTTGAGCAGAGCCTCCAGCAAGGGCTCCACTTGGGCAAGGTCATCCTGCAGGTCCCAGCACAGCTTTCCTACAAGGACCACAAGCTCTATGGTTGTTGGTCAAGAGTACCTGCTCTCCCACAGCAGTGCCAGGAAGCTGTGCATGGCCTCTCAGGCTGGGGGTCCACTCTGCCAACACAGAAAATAGTCACTCTGCTGGCCTTGGTCACACAATGCACATGTTACCACCCACACCCTCCCCAGCCTCATACCTCCTCCATGAAGCTCACCTGAATAAAGGCATCTGGCCCATCTCATGGGGTCTATATGCCCTTGAGAATTCCCTCCCAAACCCTCAAAAACACAGTCCTTAAGGAACACAACCTGAAGGCCATGCTCATGCCCAGGGCCACCCTGCACAGCTCATCTGTCATTGAACCACTTCTCTGCCCCCCTGGGCCACATTGGATCAGGCAGCTGAGGGACCCATCCCTGGCCAGGCCCAACAATGAAAAATGTACACAAGGAAAGATAAGCCCCTGCTTAGCAGGGCCACTTGTTGACCCTGCCAGGCCATGTCCTGTCTGTGTGCTTTGTCTCATTTCCCTTCATGAGATTTTGTGAGGTGGTCCCTAGAGCTGCCCACTTGGCAGGTGTGGGCATCCAGCTCAGAGAGTTGAGGCAACTTCTAAGGGTCACCAGGCAGGTGACCACAGCAGGCTGGCCGCTATATCCAAGCACCAGTCCATCTACACCCAGAAGGCCACTCTGCCTGCCTAAGGCATGGGTACATCCCCATCTGGAACCTCCAGAGCTAGACACTGGCTAGTGGGACTCCTGGGCTTTCTGCATTTTTCCTGTTTATACAAATCTCACTATGTACACACACACATATTTTCACATCAGAAACAGAAAAATAGACGAACTGCCTCTGCCACCTGAGCCTGCCTGATACCCATGGCCTTGATCATATACCCAGTTCTGACACATGTTCTGTCAGAGGACTGGAGTATACTGAAGCATGTCTCCCTATGGACACCTAGGTGCATCCTAGTGTCTGCCTTCCCAAACAGAATGCCTGTGTTTGCATCTGAACTCTCTTCTCTATGAGATGGACTTCTAGGAGTGAAGTTAAAGTGGGGTGGGACATGGAATTTAAAATTATTCACTGATATGCCAAACTACATTCTAAAAGGGCAGCAAGAACCTATGTGTCCATAGAGGGCAGGTGACTGAGTCTGTCTGTCTCACTGGCCCTATGGTCTGCTCTGTCTTTCTCATTCTCTCCATCCAGGCTGATCATGTGCAGGTGTCTTTGGAACTCCCAGGCTAGTTCTTGCCAGGCCAGCTGCTGCTCCTCCTTCCCACTGCACACTGCCCAACCGGGGTGACTGGCTTTAGTCTCCATACCCCACCTGCTGAATTTTGGTGGCCCACCTGTTCCCAGACTTGGGATCTTCACACCCAAGGGTGACCAT
The DNA here is from genome assembly GCA_026826555.1 of Tolypeutes matacus. Taxonomy (NCBI): domain Eukaryota; kingdom Metazoa; phylum Chordata; class Mammalia; order Cingulata; family Chlamyphoridae; genus Tolypeutes; species Tolypeutes matacus. Next base: position 662,455 of record JAKSZT010054273.1, on the reverse strand, counting down.
GCTCTTCTGTGCACCTTACCCACTGCAGGAGGCTCTGGACTTCAGATAAGGGGTGGAAGACCCCATATCCCTTCTCAAAAGAGTGGCATTTCCAGGACTTCCACTGGGGGAGGGCTCCTCTCACCACCCCCATTACTACAACACAGATCCATCCCCACCAGACCCTTGGAAGAAGTGGGGATTGGGGAGGGAAAGCTGGAGGCAAGACTTCCTCTACAAGTCTGATAGAGAGACTGGAAATTAAAATTAGAAAGGGATTCATTTGTGGATCTAGTTTTGAATAGGGCCCACAAACTTTCCAGGCCTAGATATTTAAGGGGGAATTGGAGTAAGGAAACCTGCTGGCTTCGGCACTGCAGGAGACCCCTACCTGCCCAGCACCCTGATATCTGTCAGGCAGGCCTGCTGCTCTGCATGGAAAGGTTCACACATGCTCCACATCCTGCTGTGGTGGTCCCACTTTTCAGCACTGGGCATCATCCTTCAGGTCCCACACTTCTGGCCCTTTCACCAGTCACCCCCACCCAGACTCACCCAGGGGTCCTGGGCTTGGCTGCTCCCTGCCACCAATTCCACACTCAGGGCTGAGCACTTGCTCCAGGCACCTCTCCCACGCTGTTCAATAAGGCCTTGGAGCCAACATGGTGCACAACCCACAGCCGGGGCCACACAATGTGGTGGGAACTACAAATGTGGGCTGTGCCTGCCCTCCACACCCACCCATTTGTGCTGACCCTGCACCTTGTTCCTGGTCTGCATTGCTTCCTGTGCATGGGTCATAGGGTCACCCTTGGCAGTTTGTAAAGCCCCTTGGAATTGGGTTTCTCATAGGAAGGTGCTGGGCCTTACCTATCAGAGCTTCCAGACCCTACGGTGAAGAGCCCTGGGTGGCCCCATGTCTTCCTGTGCTTCTGCATCCTCAGGAATCCTCTCTGTACCCCTACCCTGAGCTGTTCTGTGATCTCCCAGGACTGGGTCCTGCTGGTGGGAGGCAAGTACTCAGGGCCCTGAAGGAGAGCCCACAATTCAGACCAGTCCCCTGGGGAATGGATGCTGGTGGGCAGGTGGGAGCAGAAGTGCACACAACCCAGTAGTCTCTGAGCAGGGTGGGGTGCTGGAACTCCCACACCTGCAGTGGAAGGTGGTTTGGGAGGGTGGAGGAAGTGATGAACTTTGAACAAACCTCCTCCTTTTACCCTAAGTTATTCTGCAGAGGCAAGGTGGGTTCTGGAGATGCTAGTTGCAGAAGGGGCTGGGATAGGAAATTCCTTGGTCCATAGCTCCATGGTATGGGCACCCCCTGCTCTCTGTGGCCTGGACCACCCCCTCTGGCTCCCAGGAGCTGGACAGGAGGAGGACAGCATCTTTGCAATCCCAGACCCCAAGGAGGCACCTGGACAAGACTGAACAGAGGCTCCTGTGGAAGATGCTGGTTCTTCCACCCCAGGGATGGTATGGGGGTCTCTGATGGACAAGATGGAGGGGGCAGGAGAGTCAAATTACAGAACAGGTCTCTACAGGGTGCCCTCAGATATTTTGAGCTTTGCCCTAACCCTTGAAGGCCTGACCTCTCCTTGACCCTGCATTTACAGGCTCTACTGAACAATGGAGAACACAGAGTGAGGCCTGAGGATGTCCTGTGGATGTTAAGGGTTCTCCCTGACCTGGCCAAGTAATTGTTGGGTAATTACTAAACTGCTAAAATCCTGGCTTAAGACATCTAGTGAATATGTGAATGGTAAACCTCCTGGTGAATACCAGGACCTCCTTTGTAGAGTTTGTAGTTTTAGGGAGCAAATCAAAGGCCGGGTTTTGAGCCTCCACAAGCAGGGAAGACCTTCTCAAGGTGAGAGATAAAGGTTTGCACTGGCTTTTAAAATGTGGGCCAGGGCTACCTGGAAAGAAAGAGTCCTGACTTCATGGCTTAGTGTGTGCAAAAGAATGAGGTAGGAAGGTAAATATTTTAGTAATAGTTCAAGTGAAAATCTGAGAGCACTCCATGGGCCTGGTGGCAGGTTTGCTACATAAATCATGGATGTGTGGAGTGTGGACTTGGAGTTGGACATAGACTGCTTCCTGGCCTGAAAGGTGATCATGATACATTGCACAATAAAAAATGGTGCTCTAGGAAACAGCTTTCAAAACAGGAATCCGCCTGGAGAGCATAGAGGTAAAATGATACGTGCCACATTACTAAACCCTGTTTGCTACTGCTGGTATGAAATTATGAGGCATATTCATTTTCTCTTTTTGTTTATCAATCTTTTCTGATTTTTATAAGATGATGTCATGGTTCTCTACTTTTAACTTTTGTTTTTTTTTAAGGAGTGGAAAGACAAATCAGGGCTATTAACTGGGTTGGGTCAGAGCCATAGTGACCAACTTTATTGAAGCTTAAACATTGGACAAGGGTGGAAAGTGGATGGAAATGAGAGGATTTTGGTCTGCACTTGAGCAACACTTTTGCTGCAGCAAATCTCCCATTTACTGTGAATCTTTCTGGGAATTTGATCTTGGACACTCTAGGTGCTCAGTGAATAAATCACCCATAAAGCAGAAATAAATTTTAGCTGGCAATGTAACCTGCCAAAATATCAAATAAAGTATTGTGCAATATTACATTAGATTTTTAAAAATTCCACAAATTTTGTAATTCTAGTTTTCATTGTTTTAAAAGCAGTTATTTTTTTTGGTTGCTGTGCACTCAATTAATCCCAGGAAAGGTATTTCTGTTTACAAATGTGTCTTACTTAACTTCTTGAGATAGGCTAAATGTTCTATATTTACTATCAAGAAATGGGTCCAGTAAATTTTAAAACAATTTCCAAAAGACCTCTGCTATTAAGTGGCAGTTCAGATTTTGAACCCATGATTGTCAAACTCTAAAGTCCATACTCCTAACCTCAGCACTTCAGAACAAATTCTTTATAAACTTCTTATCTAATGGAGCTTGGTGTATCAGCAAAAGGCAGTGCCAGCAAATACTTAGCCAATGCCCATTGCAAACCTTCTCCCTTCTCTCTAATGTGAAATGTAATCATTAGCACATCTTAAACTTGCTTGCCCAGTATCTCTCAATCTTCTATTGTCACCTGAACCCAGATTAGATTGGGGTGGATTCTCAAGTCAATTACTTAATAGCTGTGTGTCCTCTCTGAAAACTAGGGATAGTGATAGGATCAATGCCATCAATTTGAGATCTTTGGGATCATGACATCACCATTTTGTTTCCTGTATACACTGTTGATTCCTAACACATTCAGCATCTGGTAGTGCAAGTTCCCCTTATTCATTTCCCCTTTCATAAATTTTCTGGCTATTCCTGCACTTTCTTCCACCATAATTAGTTGAGAACATTAAAAAATATCTCCTGTTGGACAGAAGGCTGGAAGTTAAGTTCCTTAGGGGCTCCCCTGAGTAACTAGCAGTACTATTTTATGGGTAGGAAAGATGTTTAATGGGAAAGTATAAGGTCATTTATATTATTAGAAGGAAAGCTAAAAAATGTAACATGAAACTGTATAAAATAGTAAATGCACATGTGAAATGTGAATATGGATAAAATTGCATATATAAGACCATTTTTCTTTGAAGCTGAAGAAATGTATGTTTATACTACAAGAGGTTCCTATCAGACAAAAAAAAAACCATTATGCTAAGTGAAAGAAGCCAGACACAAAGTAGTACATATTGTATGACTCCATTTATATAAAATGTAAATATAAATCAATTTATAAAGATGAAATTATATTAGTAGTTATATAAGGCTGGGGAAGGTCTGCTAAGGGGATTGGAATTATTCTTTTTGGAGTAAAAAAATTATTCTAAAATTTTCTTTGGTGATGAATACACAACACCATGATTATACTAAAAGCCATTGATTATACACTTCAGATTGATCATATGGTATGTGAATATATCTCAAAAACACTGCTTAATAAATATATAAACGTGCAAGAATAGGCAGAAATAGCAGCTATGTACAGTAGGAGAAGAATAGAGAGATTGAGAGGTGAAGATTTTTCTTGTTTTATTATTTTTCTGCTTATGTTTGTTGTTATTATTGTTGAAATAATGAAAATGCTCCAATAACAATTGAAGTGATG
>JAKSZT010054273.1:612248-656138 GCA_026826555.1 Tolypeutes matacus | reverse complement strand
ATTTTTAAGTACAGGCAAGTCAGCATTATTATTTTTTTCTTTTCTGATCACATACAATAGGACTGAGTAGCACTGTTGCTCCCAGACAAGGCCCTGTTTGATGGCTGTAATCCCTCTTTTCCTCAGGTCCTAAGTCAGATGTGGGGAGGGGGACAGGCAGCTTGAGCCCAGGTTCTGTTGATGGAGCATAAGTGCCAAATGCTTTGCTCAGGCTACCTAATCTGCATAAGTATCCTGTCAATACATTGTTATTTTTATTTTCTAGTGGTTACCCCCAGCTTATGATTCACACCCAGCTTACCTTCAAGAACATTACATCAATCCATGTGTAATGTGAGAACCTAACAGTCCATGTCCAGTCCCTGCCTCCCATCCCTTGTGCTTTTACTGTCACATTTTTGACTTTCACTTTTGCCAAAATGCACAAGATACTCCCAGTTTTTCTTTAGATAGTTATCTTTTAGCATGGGTAAAAAGAATTAAGTGTAGATTATATGTTCTTCATTTTCACCATTTTCTGCTCTTGATTTCTTTTGTGGATCCAATTGTTAGACTGGTGTAATTCCTTTGCCTGAAAAAAATTTTTGCATAACTTGTGCAAGTCAAAATCATTCATTTTTAAAAGATTTTGTTTTTTTGATTATTCTTAATTTTCTCTTCATGTTTGAAACATAATTTGGCTAGGTTAAAGTGGCTTTCTTTAGTCAATTTAAGAATTGTCCTCTAATTTGCATAGCTACTGACAAGATTCTACTGTATTCCTTATTTGTGTTCCCCTGTATGTCATGTTTTCAACAGTCTGAATTTTTGTTGTGTGTGTTTGTGTACAGTGATATTAATCCTGCTAGATAGACTTTGAGTTTCCTTAATCTGTGGTCTCATGACTTTTATTACTTTTAGACAATTCCAAGTCATTTTCAAATGCCTTTTCTATTCTTTTCTTGCTCTTCTGGGGTCTCAATTACACATTTTTTGGGTCATTTGATACGGTCATACAGCTCTTGTATGCCCTGCCATGTTTAGTTTTACACTTTTTCTAATTCAGTTTGAATAACTTCTACCGACCTGTCCTCAAAGATTGTTTCCTTGTCTGAGTAGACTTTAGAGATGAACCTACCTATAGAGGGCATCTTTCATCTCCATGATGTTGAGGGGAGAGGGGAAGGGTTATTGCTTTTTTCTACATATAACTTGATTATTATGTTTCCATCTATCTGCTACAATGTTCAAATTGTTCATACTTGTAGTCCACATTTAACACTAAAGCATTTAACATAATTTAACAATACTTAGATAAAAATGTACAGTGCACCATCTTGAATGAAAGGGGGGTAATTATGTATATATGAGAAAGCTAAATAATTTATATTTTTAAAGCTAATCTATTTTGCTGTCCATCTGAAAATTGGATGATTACTTGATTATTTATCCAAACTGAGCATCAAAATTTTTTAAGAGTTTAAAATAAATTTATAATGGAAAACATGACACTTTTTCCCTGAATATATGGCATTGCCCAAGATCTTTTTCTCACTAGAAGTTGTAGACTGAAATATTTATGCTATCAGGGGCAAGAATTATCCTAAAACAGCAAAAGAGTTGGAACTTTCGTGCAGCATCTGTATCTCTGATCTCTAAATGATAAAATATCTGAGAATTCTGATGAATATACCTTGTCAATAAATATTTCCCAATTATTGAATTAAAAGAATAATACTATGGTAGGAGAGGATCTAGAGATAGACATGAAAGCACTCGTTCTCTGCTGGTGGGATTGGAAAATGGCCCAAGCTGCCACTGCTGTGCAAAACAACATGGCAGTATATTCAGAAGCAATGTGTGGAGGTCATAGGGATGTTCACAGTGGCATAAAGTACAAATGCTACTTGACTCTAAGAAAGAGTTGTTCCTTAAGGTGGAGAGGGACCCATGTAGTGCCTTGTCAGATGTGGGTGCTAACAAGGAGGACCTCCTGGGCAGCCCCTTCACCCTCCCCATGCCACCCTAAACATAACAACTGAAAATAGGTGTCCAGGGCCATGCATATCCACCCAAAAGGGTGGACCCAATTCCCGACCATGTGAAATACAAAGCATAGCCCCAGACACAACTAGGACTCACCAAACCCGGGGAATCGCCAGATGGTACAACTTGCGGGCCCATATAAAAACGGTGATAACGGGGACCCTGAGAAAACAGCATGACATACCACGAGTAGGATGGTTTGCCCCTCCTCCCATGGGGGGCAGTGTGGTCTTGGACAATGTCTTGGGGGAAGCCTGGGAACTGGTGGGTCACAGACTATCTCCTTTAGGCCAGTTACACTGACCAGCTCAGACCAGTTTCAGGGTCCTGTGTGGTGGTGGTGGGGCTATCAGAAAACAGGTAGAGTCTCCAGTGTGGGGTGAAGGACTGGGGACACTGCTGTTGTCCTTTGATTTACTCTTCTGGAAATGAACCTTACCCTTCATTCTGCAATCTGGTCACCATGACGGGCAGACTGCAAAAGTGAAACCAATCAGAATCCAGGGGTGAGCTCCCAAACACCCTGGGCATGTGGTAGGAGGGAGGGGCATAGGATAGAGATATGGTAATTCTCTTTAGAATTCCTACCTCAGCCTTGAATGAAAAGAAATTTTGAAGGGAATGTAAAAGCCACCAGCACCAGTAATTAGCTGTCAAGCTCAGGAAGGAGCTAGTTTCTCCTCAGAATTGACACAACACCCCTGCCACCTCTGGAAAAGCCACCTTGCCCTCCAAGAGCATCAATGCAGCTCCAGTTGCACTATGGGAATCAGAAGAACACAAAATGTATCAGGCCCAGAGCACTCACAAAAATGCACTTTATCCTTCACTGTGCAAACTGCCATGGAACTTACCTTCAGGCTAGAGGCACACACCTCAGGATTGAAATTCAAGAACAGAGTTAAAGCTCAGGTCAGGAGGCTGGTCCAATGCATTCCATTCCAAGAACCCTGATCAAGATATAAGAGACAGATTTGTCATAAGGACCCAGAAATAGGGTACCAGACATTTTACTGCAAAAATGGCCAGGTCCCCTTTAAGTCAGAAATTCAACTAAACCTGTGCATTTCCTAGCCAAAGGCATAAGGATCAAGCTGCAGGTCAAGAACTGAGGCCAAGATCACACCCTCACAGGAAACATTCAATTGGTGCCTCTGGGATATTTGCTCTCCTGAAAATGTGTTGGTCAGGGGAAAACAACAATTCTCTGCTTACTTTTCAAAAGGTGTGATCGGGCTTAAAAACAAGAGGAGATATTTTCCTGACAGACTTGAAAAGCATGGCCTTCCTTACACATCTGTAAAATCTCTAGAATCCACTAAGACATATTCTTCTACTGAAGCAACTCAGATGAACACAAGTCCTTACTCCTGGATACCATCTGGTATTGTTGACAGGGATCATGGACTGTTGCAAACCCAAGTACTTTTACATTCATCAGCTCCTACTGGACCTGTAACTCTCAGCTGAATTCCATATTTGCCATGACTGTGACAGGGGTAGGAAGCCACATTCCCTTGTCCTTTCTCCTCAAGAGAAGTAAAGATATAATATATTCTTCATTTTAAGTTTTGCTTGGAGTGATTCAAAAGAAACAGAAAGCCATATCACACAACTATGACTACCTGCTCGTGCATTTTGTTTAACTCACTTTCCAGCTTCCTCACCAGGCAATGTTTCCAAGCAGAATATCTTCAAACAGGAGTAGAGATAGCTAGATAGTCCAGCTCAGCACCTCATGTGCATTCTGCAAGAAGACAACACACCCAAGTATTTTCATGTAATAACCTTCTTCATTTTAATTCTCTTTTCATTTCTCATGGTGCCACTTCATTTTGTGGGAACCTGATATAAATATATGGAAGTCTTTCTTTTGAAATTATCATTGAACCATGGGTCTTTCTGTTCATTGACTTTGAGTCAGGTCTTATTGCTGGTCATGATCCCACTCCTCTTTTTAAGTTGCCAGAATCCACAGGGCTGGAATTTCTTGACACCATGGGCAAGAGGTATCCTAAAAGAACAAAATAAAGAGAAGGAACTTTTTCTGGAGCATCTCTATGTAAAATCTGGGAAAAGTCTGGTGTGTGTGTGTGTGTTTAATTTCTTTGTTTTTAATTTGCATTGTCAATAAAGATGTAAAAAGTAAAAATTTTACAAATTCATTGAATACATACCCACAAGTGGTGCAAATGATGTGGAGAAAGGCAGAGGGATGCTCACTCGGTGCCAGTGAGATTGTAAAATGGTGACTGCTGCCATGGCTACGTGGAAGACTGGGGTCTTCAAGAACCTAAGTATCAAGCTGCAGCTGGATCACAGGGGCATGATTGACATATAACACCTGAAGTAAAGAGGGAGGGATCCTTAAGAGGAACTTGGATCTGGGTTCAATCTGGTGGTCCTGGCCACACTCCTGGCTGGCCGCTGGCACTTCCTGCCATTATACAGCCCAACCCTCAAAGCCCAGCTCCTCCTAACCCCATGGATATCCACAGTGGCCTCTGATGTATGCGCTGTTGTCCACAGGGATCCTGCTCTGTTTCAGACACAGGAAGAGCTCTATCCTGTGGTTCCCAATGCATCAGTATCTCTCTCTTGTAATAAACATTTGCATTTACAGTGTGCATGTTAGGAAGCCAGCAGGTTTTGCATCTGCTCTTTAAAGGAATGAAAGATAAATTATATTCCTCATTTCACATTCTCTTTGGAGATATTAAAAGGGAAATGGAAGTCCTACCACACAGCTATCATGACAGGCATCTTGCAAATTTTCTTTACCTCATCTTGCCTCTTCCTCAGCAGTCTGAATTGCTAGGCAAATACATACAGACATTAAGAAGAGCTTCCTAAATTGCCCATTTCCACACCTCTTGTGCATTCTGCCAGAAGACAAGAAAGTCCCTTATGCCTACGTAGATATCTTCATTTGTAAACTCTTTTCAATAGTCACAATGCCAGAGAATTGGGTGGCTCCCTAATGCAGAAATGTACAAAAGATAAAGAATAAAACAATTGTACAAAAAAACTTCCATCTTGGATGCTTGGTGTCCCTCAACCCTTTTGCAGGCCAACACCACCCTGTACACTCCCAATCTAAGGGAAATGTTCTCATGGAAAAGCTGCCTTGCCACCAGCGGACATGGGCTTGTTTTCATGGGGCACTGTATTTACTTGGACCACAATTGTCAGGTGATGCCAGTTTCAAAAACGGGCTGTGAGAGCCAGGAATGAAACCGAATTTTGCCTAGCAGAAAGCCAGGATTTCCAAGATAACTACTCTGACATGTGCCGAAGCTGTTCAGAAATTCTTCCTAGAAGATAATGAGCTTGACCAAGGGCTTACAAGCCAAAGGAGAATATGAGAAGGCTATGGAGCATTCGAACAATGCCTCTGCCCTGTGTAAACAGCCAGAGCTGTGAGGCATATTTGATAATGAGCTCTTTCACCCCAGGTTTTCCAGGGGCTTTTGACCAAGCCCCAAACAATCTCTCAGAGAATTGTAAATGCTCAGAGCTTGTCCAAAGATGATGTGGAATGGAAAAAAATGGGATCCTGAAAGCTGAATTGAAAATATTAAAAAAATATTCTGCACAGAAGAAGAAGAGCTCTTGGAGTGTAAGTGCAACTGTGCTTGATACAGACGCGTGAACCACAGTGAAGCCTACACAAGTTATTTTTTTTTATTTGTGTAAATCCATTTTTCTCTGCTATTTACTTTGGCCAGTGAAGCATGTATTTTGATGATGATTTTGCATTTTATGAATATTCAATTTTCCAGTTACTGAAAATTAAAATACCATACATTTGGTGTTTTCCCAAAATGTGCAATTATAATGTACATCTATGTACAATACTTACTTAAAAATGCTGAGTTTTTTAAATCTTAAAATAAAGGGGGAAATTAAGAAAACAGTTGATAAAGCTGAAGAATTCATATTTCTAAAACTAATCTGTTTTGCTATCCATCTGGAATACTGGTGCTATTAGGGGCAAGAATTATCCTAAAACAGCAAAAAAAGGTTAGGACTTTTATGGAGCATCTGTATCTGTGATCTCTAAATGGTAAAAGGTCTTGGTATTTAAATTATGGTACCTTAACCATAAAGGTCCCCCAATTTTTGTATTAAAAGAAGACTAGGGCAGGAGAGGATCTGGAGGTAAATATGGAAGCTATGTGTGGAGGGAGCAACGATGTTCCTAAGGGAATGATATACAACTGCCAATTCACTCAATGAAAGGTTTTTCCTTAAGATGGAGAGTGACCCATGCTGTGCCTGGTCAGATGTGGCAGTTATCCAGAAGGACCTCCTCGGCAGCCCCCTCACCCTCCCTGCCCCACATAACACCCAGAAATAGTGTTCAGCAACATGCACATCTACCCAAAAGTGCAAGCCCAATCCCTGACCACACAGAACACAATGCATAGCCCCAGTCACAACTGGGACACAACAAACTGGGAAAATCCCAGAGCGTACAACTTCTGAGCCCATATAATAGTGGCCATAATGGGGCCTTTGAGAAACCAGCAGGGTATATCATGAGTAGGATGGCTTGCCCTTCCTCCCCTCGGGGATGGGGTGGTCTCAGACCATGTCTTGGGAGAACCCTGGGAATTTGTGGGTCACAGACTACCTCCCTTGGGCCTCTCACTCTGGCCAGCTCAGACAGGTTTCAGGGTCCTGTGTGGTGGTGGGGGGCACTCAGAGAACAGATCGAGTCTCGCATGTGAGGTGGAAGGCCAAGAATGCTTCTGTTGTCCTTTGATTTTCTCTTATGGATATGAAGCTTACCATTCATTTTGCAATCTGGTCACCATGATGGGCAGGCTGCAAAAGTGAAACAAATCAGAATCCAGGGGTGAGCTCCAAAACACCCTGGGCATGTGGTGCATAGGAGGAGCATGGGTTAGGGGCATGGTCATCCTCTTTAAAATTCCTACCTTGACCTTGAATGGACTAAAATTTTGAAGGGAATGTAAAAACCAACAACACCAGTAGTCAGCTGTCAAGGTCAGGGAGGAGCTAGTTTCTCTTCAAATCTGACACAACACCCTTCCACCTCTGGGAACAGCCATTTTGCCTTCCATGAGCACAAATGCAGCTCCAGTTCCACTCTGGAGATCAGAAGAACACAAAACATACCATGCCCAGAGTACTCACAATAATTCACTTTATCATTCACTCTGCAAACCGCTGGAGACTTACCTTCAGGCTAGAGGCACACAACTCAGGATGGAAATGCAAGACCAGGGTTAGAGCTCAGTTCATGAGGTTGGTCCAATGAATTCCATTCCTTGATCCCTGGTCAGGATACAAGAGTCAGATTGGTCATAAGGGCAGGGGAATAGAGTATCAGACATTTCACTGCAAAAACTGCCAAGTCCCCTTTGAGTCAGAAATTCAAATAAATCCACACATTTCTAGCCAATGGCATCTAACCAAAATCATGCCCTCAAAAGAAACATTCAATTGGTGCATCTGGGATCCTTGCGTTCCTGAAAACGTGATAGTTAGGGAAAAACAATCATTCTCTGCTTACTTTTCAAAAGTTGTTATCAGGCTTAAAAACAAGATGAGTTATTTTCCTGATAGAGCAACTCAGATGAATACAAGCCCTTACTCCTGGATACCATCTGGTATTGTTGACAGAGATCGTGGACTGTTTCAGGTCCAAGGACTTTTATATCTGGTAGCTCCGACTAGATCTCTATCTCTCGACTGAACTCCATATTTGCGGTGACCGTGACATTGTTAGGATGCCACATTCCTTTGCCTTTTCTCCTTAAGATAATAAAAATACATTATTTTCTTCATCTTACATTTTACTTGGAGCTCTTCAAAAGAAATAGAAAGCCATATCACACAGCTATTACTACCTGCTTGTACATTTTGTTTAACTCACCTTCCATCTTCCTCACCAGGCAATGTTTCCAAGAAGAATATCTCCAAACTGAAGTAGAGCTTGCTAAATGGCCCAGGTCAGCACCTCTCAGGAAATCTGTGAGAAGAAAATATACCCAAGTATTTTCATGTAATAGCCTTCTTTATTTTAATTCTCTTTTCATTTCTCATGTTGCCACTTCATTTTCTGGGAACCTGACATAAAATGTATGGTGGCCTTTCTTTTTAAATTATCATCGAACCATGTGTCTTTCTGTTCATTGATTTTGAGGTAGGTTGTATTGCTGACCATGATCCCACTCCACTTTTTTAAGTTTCCAGAATCCACAAGGCTGGAATTTTTTGATACCATGGGCAAGAAGTATCCTAAAAGAACAAAATAGAGAGAAGGAACTTTTTTGGAGCATCTCTATGTGCAAACTGGTAAACGTCTGGTGTGTGTGTTTTATTTGTTTGTTTGATTCTTTGTTTTTAAAGTGCATTGTCAATAAAGGTTTAAAAAGTAAAAATTTAAAAAATATATTTTAAATATACCTACAAATGGTGGAGAGGATGTAGAGAAAAGCACATTCACTCATTCACTGCTGGTGAGATTGTAAAATGGTGAATGCTGCCACTGCCACTTGGAAGACTGCTGGGTTTTCAAGAAACTAAGTATCAAGTAAAAGCCAGTCACAGAGGAGGGGCCAAGATGGCGTTAGTGTAGGAGGGCACACACTGCAAGCTCCCAGAGCAAGGCAGATTGTGGACGGGGTCCTGCCCGGGGGTCTGTGCTGTGCACGCGTAGAGTGAGAAGCTTGGGACATTTATCTGCACGGATCAACAGCGCAGATGGAACGGTAGAGATTCGTGAGTTTTAAGGCTGCCGGTGGTGGTTGGCACAGATGGCTGAGCCCCGCGGTTAGGGAGAAAAAATAAAATAAAATAACACGGCCATTTGAAGCTGCGAGCAAAGCGAAAAAGTTTTATTTTCTGGGGATCTGGCTGCCTGGCGCCCCTTGGACCTTGTGTGAACAGAACAACCGAGCTAATCAGCACCCGGTGAACCAGACAGGAGATTCTGTTCAGGGGATGGAGCTGATTTCCCTAGCGACCCGGGATAAGACCGGGGCCTCTGCGGAGCGAGGAAGAAGGGACACTTCCCTAAAGAGGGAGGGTTCTGTTGGAGGACAGGAAAGGGTATTTTTTATTTTTAGACATTGATCTGGCTGCCTGCACCCCTTTGCCTCTTTTGTATCAAAGATCTAAATATAAGAGCCAAAACCGTAAAGACCTTGGAAGATAATGAAGGGAAGCATCTACAGGACCTTTTAATAGGAAATGGTTTCATCAACTTCATAGCCAAAGCACGAGCAGCAAGAGAAAAAATAGATAAATGGGATCTCATCAAAATTAAAAACTCTTGCACCTCAAATGATGTTATTAAGAAAATAAAAATGCAGCCTACCCAATGGGAAAAAATATTTGGCAACCATATATCTGATAGGAGCCTAATATCCTGCATATAAAAAGAAATCCTACACCTTGAAAATAAAATGACAAAAAACCCATTAAAAAATGGGCAAGTGACCTGAAAAGACACTTCTCCAAGGAAGAAATACAAATGGCTCAAAAGCACATGAAAAAATGCTTGACATCGCTTGCTATCCGGGAAATGCAAATCAAAACTACAATGAGCTACCATCTTACACCCATCAGAATAGCAGTTATTAAAGAAACAGCAGACACTAAATGTTGGAGAGGATGTGGAGGAATAGGAACTCTCATCCCCTGCTGGTGGGACTGCGCTATGGTCCAGCCACTGTTGAGGACAGTTTGGCGGTTCCTCAGAAAACTAACAATAGATCTTCCATATGATCCAGCAATTCCACTGCTGGGTATATACCCAGAAGAACTGAAAGCAAAGACACAAACAGATATATGCACACCAATGTTCATAGCGGCATTGTTCACCATTGCCAAAAGTTGAAATCAGCCCCGGTGCCCATCAACAGATGAATGGATAAGCAAAATGTGGTACATACATATAATGGAATATTACTCAGCTGTAAGAAGGAATAAAGTGCTAACACATGGAATAACGTGGATGAATCTTGAAGACCTTATGTTGAGTGAAGCAAGCCAGGCACTGAAGGATGAACATTATATGACCTCACTGATCTGAACTGAGGAAAGTGAGCAGTCTCTGAGAACCATTGTCTGAAAGACAGTTTAACAAGGGAGAGTAAGAGAAGAGCAGGCTTTGAGCCATCCCCCATATGGACATAATCTATGGTAAAGGAATAGAGTGTGATTGCATGTTGGGGGATGGGGCAGATGAGTGGTGGTGTTCCTGGGTTTGGTGGTGCAGCACTGGCGGGTGGGTGGATTAGGAAGGGCAGGTTCAAATCCCCAGGGCATGTAACAGTGAATCTTGACATTCCATGGGTTAGGAGAGGGGGGTATCACGGGCCCTGGGGGGCTGGGGGGAAGGGAACAGTCAAGATCTAATGGGGTGTTTGGTAGTCATGGGGGAGTTTTTTCATTACCTTACAGTAATGGACACAGGACATGGTAAATATCATCAAAATTATTAAACTGTATCATCTAAATTGTAAACTATACTGTAAATCATTGACAATGTTTAGTTGTTATATTTTGCTATCTGTATAACAGTTATAACAATGCTAACATTCAAAAAAAGGGGGGGTTAATATGGGGTGGGGAAGGGGGGTGGTTTGGTATCTGGGAGACTCCGGCACTCCGTGTGTGACTTTGCTGTGACCTAAAACTTCTTTGAAAATTAAATGAAAAATTGGGAGACAATGGAAATTGAGAGGGGGAAGGTGTCACAGCACACCAGACATCCAATAACACAGTGATAAAAGGAAGGAAAGAAAGAAAAGAGAAAGGAAAAAAAAATGAATAAATATATATATATTTATTTTTAAAGGCATTTCCTTTGCTTTTTTGCCTATTTTTTGAATGTCCCAATCCACTAATTACATTTTATTTTGTTTTGTTTTTTGTTTGATTATTTGTTTTTTTTTCCTTCTCTCTTTTTTTTCCCCCCTGAGTTTCCTTATGTTTGTCTCTTGCATGTAAGCTTATCATAGTCGTTTCTTTTTCCTAGTAAGTGTATTTGATTATTTTATGGACTACATGTTCATGGAGGATTTGGATCACAGAAGGGTTACAATGGTACTGCAGGGGATTATTGGTGCGGGGTGTCCGGGAGGGGGGTTTCATGGGAATTAGTTCATCCGAATATACATGAAAGATATACAAAATCATTCAAAAGATCAAAAGATGGGGAATGGTCACCATGGATGGACAATCACACAATAAATCAGGGAATCAGAATTTCTAGCCTGGAGAGCTCTGCCACAGTCTCCAAGGGAGCAGCAATATTCCTCTGAGTGCAGGGACAGTGTCTGTCACAAGAGGATGACCCACTGATGTGTTCTTTTTATTGATGACTACCCTTGTGAGTCTTTGCTCTTGTAACTGAGACTTAGCCTGCAGTTGTGGGGTGCCTAAGGGTTGCCACCTGAGAGCCTCCTTGTTGCTCGAATGTGGCCTCTCTCTAAGCCAAACTCAGCACATGATTGCGTTACCTTCCCCCCAACATGGGACATGACTCCCGGGGATGAGCCTCCATGGCAACGAGGGATTAATACCAAGTGCCAACTGGCAACACAACTGGAAAAAGACCTTGAATTAAAGGGGGAAAAGGTAAAGACAAATGAGTTCAAGTGGCTAAGAGACTTCAAAGAAAGTCGGGAGGTCATCCCAGAGGTAACTCTTATGCACACCTCAGTAGGAGCTCATAGAACATCTAAGTGCCTATCACCTCACACAGAGGGGCTCCTGAGAGCTCTGGAGACACCCAGGTCCTATATAAGGGTGGATAGCCCCAGAGACTGATGCCTTATCAGTGGGCTCTATTTTGGAATCTGTGCTCCTGAGAGTGACAGAATTGGACTCAAATAAGTCCTCCCTGCACAGGGTTCATCAGACCCTTCTGTTCAAACCTATATGTGATGCAGAAGTTTTTAGGTATACTTCCAGAGACTAGAGCCTCTGGCCTACCTATGTGCCAGGTGTGCATGGAATCTCGGTGGAGCTGCAACTCCTACCCTACAGCTCAATGGACTCATCCAAGTCACCTGGAGAGGAGACAATGATGGGCAACGGCCAGCCCAGGGAATGGAGAGGGCCTGCATCTGCAGGGAGGATCATCCCACCCACCGTATCCATGGGATATAAGCCCTCTCTTACTTGGAGGTGGAGTGGACATCACCATCCCAGTCCCCTCAGGATTGGGGAAAGAACTATGGACTAGAGTGGACTTGATGGTATTCTGTTGTACACATATGGTGATTCTAGCAATGGAAGAAATTATAACAATGAGGTGGAGCCAGTGGCCACTTGATACTTTTGGGGCAGGGAGGGGATGAGCAGTTGAAATACCGGGGCTTCTTTGGGATTTGGAGGTTGTCCTGAGTAATGTTGTGGCAACGGATGTAGGCCATTTTAAATCAGCACACACCACTCAGAACTGTGTGGGAGAGAGTGTGGTCTACGATGTGAACTGTGGTCTATGGTTGGTGGCAAGGCCCCAGGATGTGTAAGTCCATTGAGGGTGGTGGGCTACACTTGTGAGAGATGTTTGTGTGGGATGTGGTGGGAGGTGTGGGAGGTGGACAACCTGGGAATCCCAGTGGGTTCCGTGTAATATTTTGGGTATCTAAGCACCTCTAAAATATATTTATATATATATATATATATATATAAATAACATTTTTGTAAGCAAATGCACATATATGCATATATATTTATATATCATTTTACAAATATTGGTATGTATTGTGAAAATTTTGATTTTTACCCACAATAAAAAGTAAATAAATTAAATTAAAATTTAAAATGCCACCACTAAAACCAAATTCTTAAAAACTAAGTAAAAAGAAAATAACTGGAAAAAAAAAAAAGTCAGTCACAGTGGCCTGATTGACATGCACCACCTGAAGTAAAGAGGGAGTGTTCTGTAAGAAGAATCTGGGTTCGATCTGGTGGTCCTGGTCACATCACTGGCCAGCTCAGACTGTTTCTAGTATCCTGGGTGGTGGGGGCCTTTTTATGACTCAACCCCCAACACCCTGCCCCTACCAACCCCATGGATCACCATGGTGGCCTCTGATGTATGTACTGTTGTCTACAGTTATCCTCTCCTCTTTCAAACACAATGAGTGCTCTATACTATGGTTCCCACTACATGAGTATCCTTCTCCTGAAATAACCATTTTCATTTTACAGTGACCATGTTAGGAAGGCAGTTGGTTTTGCACTTCTTTAAAGGAATGAAAGATAGATTATATTCCTCATTCAACATCCTCTTTGGATGTATGCAAAAGGAAAAGGGAGTTCTACCACACAGCTATCATGTCTACCTCCTTGCTAATTTTCTTTACCTCACCTTGCCGCTTCTTCAGCTCTCTGAATTGCTAAGCAAATACATAAAAACATTAAAGAGAGCTTCCCCAATTGTCCATTTCTGCACCTCTCATGCATTCTTTACAATGACAAGTAACAGTCACATTCCTAAGTAATTATCTTTACTTTTAACCTGTGTTCATTTGCCATGATGCCACATAATTTGGTGGCTCACTAATGCAGAAATGTACAAAAGATAAAAAATAAAAACAATTGTCCAAAAAAACTTCATCATTGGAGGGTTGGTAGCCCACATCCCATTTGCAGACCAATGCCACCCTCTACACTCCGCAGCTGAGAGAAATGTTTGGTTGGAAAAGCTGGCTCATGACCAGTGAATTTGGGGAGCTCTGCATGGGGTACTGTATTTAATTGGACTGCAAGAGACAGGTGACCCCAGTCTCAAAACCAGGCTGTGAGATTCAAAAAAGAAACTGAAGCTTGCCAAGTAGAAAGCCAGGATTTCCACATCATCTGCTCTGACATCTGCCAAATCAGTTATGTTAGCCCCATCCATCAATATGACACACCTGTAACACCCAATTGGCACCAGCAAGTCTCCCTGCTGCGATGACAAACAGCCAAAACTCTCACCATCTGCTCCTGAACGAACAGGTTATGCCTTACCTCAACACTGATCACAAGATTGTTGTTCATCCCATTGGGCCTTCTGGCACATACACCACATCCTCCCCAAGACCTATCCCAAGATGGTAAAAATCAGAACTTTTTCACTGTTCTCACTAGTACCCCACCCCTAGACTAAGAACAAAACCAGAGTCATTCGGGGAGGCTGAAATCTCACTTCCAACTTCTGCCATGCCAGTGATATAATAAATTTCTCTGCCTGAACTGTGGTCTGTCTCTGAGCCTCATTGAACCAGGACCTAATATTTTGGTGCTGAAACCTGGGAGGCCCAATTGAGAAAGATCAAATCTTAGAGGTGCTGTTCCTCTACCCTGCCATTGCATCTTCACCAATCAACACTGGACTCTGACTCATCTTTGGGTGAGTCTTGGGAACTCTCTGGAGGATCCTGTCCCTTTTTTGGTCACCTGCCTCCTTTTACTCCAAAAATTCTAGTGCTAGGCCAATAATCCTCTCCAGCATGTGGGAACCATCCTTTTCACCTGAGCTTCTGGCTCCAGGGATGGGTTTAACTAGCTTGAGAATAAGAGATCTGAGGATGATTGCATCTCTTCTCTCATACCCTCTTTTCCAGAGATCCTTGAAATCACCCTCCCTTTCACCAACCATGGGAAATTCCCAATCACTACCTCAAAAAGAAACCCCTTTGGGGTGTCTCCTCCACAACCTTAACACCCTCTATCCCAGGGGAGAAATAAAATCCAAACAGCTCATTTTTTACTTTACCACTATTTGGCCAAAATTTAAATTAGAAAACAAAAGCCAGTGGCCTGAACATGACACTTTTGCCATTCAATTTCTCCAAAATCTCAAGAACTATATCCAATGCAATGGCAGGTGGTCTGAAGTTCCCTACATCCAGGCCTTCTTCTATCTCTGTAACTGTCCCTCCCTCTGCCAGTCCTGCACCATATATCAAATCCTCCTCTGTAGCTGACCCCCTCTCCCATGCACAGAAGATCCCTCTTCTGACTTCAATGCTTCTGATCATACCCCTCCCCCTCCTCCCCCTTATGCTCCCACAACCCCTCAGATCCTTCCTCTCAACCTCCCAGCTCCCCACCAAGTTCTCCCTCATTCTCTCTGTCCTTTACCCATTCCCAAACCCTCTGACTGAACACCATTTTTTAAAAACAATTTTAAATTACACTAGCCTAGATCCCATTACTGAAGCAGGAAAATTATAACTCCACACTCGTTTCATCTCACAATCCAACCCAGACATTAAGAAAAAGTTGCAAAAACTAGAGAATGGGCCACAGACTGCTCAAAAGGACCTCATTAAAACCATCTTCAGGGTCTTTAACAATAGAGATGAGGAAATTAAACAACAAAAGATCAAATAATATCTGGCTAAGTACCATTTAATTGCAGCCACCATTCAAGACAGCATAAAGAAACCATCAAGCTCCACATGAATTCCTCCAGGATGCTGCTTCAAGTGTAACAAAGAAGGACACTGGGCAAAAGTGTGCCCCAATCCCTAAGCTCCAACAAGCCAAAAAACAGATGCTCTGAAGCCAGGTCCTAAACCAGAGCCAGGATTGTCCCTCCCAGAACTACTGGGCCTAGCCACTGAAGACTGATACTGCCTGGGCTCAAAGGCCCATTTCATCTCCATCACTGAAGATGAACCCAGCGTAATCATAATACTTGCAGATAAGCCAATCTCCATTTATTGGACATGGGAACCACTTATTCAGTCTTACCAGAACATGCTGGACCTTTAGTCCATTCCTCAATCTCTATTGTGGGAGTTAATGGCCAAATAACTAATCCCCTCCAGACACAGTCCTTGGCTTCTCTCATTGGAAAAACCTCCTTCACCCATTATTTCCTAACCTTACCCACCTGTCCTACCCCCTTAATAGAGTGAGACCTACTAACTAAACTACATGTTACTATTAATCTCCCCATCCTAAACACAGCTGCAACAGGAGCCCTTTTCTTCCTACACACACTCCCACCCCTACTCTTAAACATCCCCCAATCCTAGGAAAACATCTTAACCCTATAATGTGGGACACTAAGCACATCTTCATAGCTAAACACCATAACCCCATCAAGGTCACTATTAAAAATTCTGATCAATTCCCAAACAAGCCTTCTCTCCCTTCAAGCAATACTCAAGTTACAACCCATTATTAATAAACCTCTCTGTGGGACTTCTGTGGCCAACCAACTCATCTGCTAACACTCCCAGTCTAGCTGTGAAAAAGCCAAACAGCATCTACTGACCAGTCCAAGATCTACAGACAGTTAATGATGTAACTCAAACCCTCACACCCACTGTTCCAAACCCATAAGCATTACTTTCCTGAATTCCTCCCAACACCTTTCACTTCACTGTCCTAGATCTCAAAGACACCTTCTTCACTATCGCCCTTAATAGCTCTTCCCAAAATCTTTTCATTTTTACCTGGACTGACCCAGCTACTAAAGTCACTCAACAACTCACTTGGACTGTCCTCCCCCAGGGGTTCTGTGACATTCCCCACATATTTGGCCAAGCTCTAGCCTGTGATCTCTCTACTCTACCCCTAAACCCCAGAGTCCCTTTACAGTATGCCCATGGCCTCCTTTTGTGTAGCCCCTCCCAAAAATTTCCATTGAACACACTAATTCCCTCCTCAACTTCTTTGCAAGCAAGGGATACTGGGTGTCCCCCAACAAAGGCCAGTTCTTTGCCAATGAAGTTATATACCTTGGGTTACACTTAACCCCCACCCACAAAGGCTTAACACAAGAGCAGAAAAACCTCATCTCTGAAACCCCTATATCCACAACTAAGTCTGAACTACTATCATTTTTAAGACTTGCCATATTTTTCAACTCTGGGTACCTAATTTTGGCCTTATACCCAAACGCTTCTATCATGGAATCATGGGCAACCTCAATGAACCAATAGCTCAACACATATCAATCACAACTCCATTCAAGCAACTGCAGTTGGCCCTGTGTGCTGCACAGCCTTAGCTCTGCCAAATCCAAAAAAGCCTTCACAACTATACATAGACATGAGGGGAGGGTATATTCTAGGACTCTTAACCTAAAAGTATGGACCTGATCCCTGTACAGTTGCATACTTTTCAAAACAGCTTGATGGGGCTATCATAGGGTGGCCTCACTGTCTTTGAGACTTAGCAGCTGCTACAGTACTCATCCAGGAAATTATAAAATTGTTACCCTTCCAAACCATCCAGGTATACTCCTTACACTATCTTCCCTTCTGTCCCACCAAGCCATTTCAATCACTTTTAATACTTGCTTACAAGCCATACACATCATCCTATGCCAATACCCAAATGTTACACTTCACAGCTTCCCCTCCCTTAACCCCAATACCCTACTCCCCATACCTAATTCAAACATGAATGAAAAAGACCCAGAACATGACTGCTCAGAAATACTTGATTGCTTCATCAACCCACTTCCCAACATCTTGGGCCTTCCCTTGCCAGAACCTGTTCCAAACTGGTTCACTGATGGCAGCTCCACCAAAATCGGCAACTCCACACGGGCAGAATATGCAATAATAACCCTAAACAGAGTCTTAGAATCAGGCCCATTACCACCAGGCACAACCTCACAGCAAGCAGAACTCATATCCCTCACTGGAGCTGTAACTATAGCCCAAGATCTCATAGTCAACACATACACTGTCTTTAAATATGCATTTTCATATCACACATTCACATGCTCCTCTGTGGAGAGAAAGAGAATACCTTACCACTAATAACTCCTCCATCATCAATCACCACCTGATTCTTTTTTTTTTTTTTTTTTTTAAGATTTTATTTATTTATTCATTCATCCCCCCCTTGCTGCTTGTGCTCGCTGGGTCAGCTAACCACGCCGTGCGGGTGGACTTGCCTTCACCAGGAGGTCCCGGGAACCGAACCCGGGGCCTCCCATATGGTAAATGGGAGTCCCACTGATTGAACCACAGCTGCTTCCCACCACCTGATTCTGAAACTCCTTCAGGCTGCTAGCTTGCCACAGCACACAGCAAATCCTTCACTGCAAGGGGAACCAAAAACAGAAACCCCAATCATGCAGGGAAATCATATAGCAGATAAAGAAGCAAAACTACAAGCCACCAAAACCAGAAACCCATCTATACACACTCATCAATATTACAAGCATTGCCACTCAGCCCCACAACCTACTCCCTGGAAGAAATATGTTCTTTACTGCAGGACAGGGCAAAGGTCAATAATGGATGGATTTTTAAGGACAATAAGATAATACTACCCAAACAAGAAAAGGTAAATATCCTTGCTTCTCTACACAACCACTTCCACGTCAGCCCTAAATCACTAACACAGCTGCTCTCCCACTGCATTACTCTCCCAACCTTCACAAAATTCTGTCAGAAATTTCAGCACCCTGTTACATTTGCCAAATAACCTAGCTCCAAAGACATCCCAAACCCCAGATCCCTAATTGTCAAGCACGTGGACAAATATTCAGACATTTGGCAGATAGATTTCACTCACATGCTCCCAGTAAAATGAGTAAAATATTTGTTAGTCTTCATTAATACCTTTTCAGGCTGGGTGGAAGCCTTTCCTAGCACCTCCAAAAAGTCTGATGCTGTAACCAGAGTCTTAGTACATGAAATCATTTCCCAGTTTGGCCTTCCCACATCATTACAATCAGATAACAGTTCTGCCTTTATTTCCCAAATCACCCAAGGGATATGTGTTGCTCTCAATGTTACTTGGAAGTTGCACATTCCGTACTGACCCCAATCATCAGGCAAAGTAGACTGTATGAACAGCCTAGTCAAAACCTACCTCACTAACTCATGATCCAAACTCAAACCACCTGGATAGAACTTTTAACTATTGCACTCCTCAAACTCTGCTCTGTCCCCCATAAACCCCTCCTAAATCCCTTTGATAGCATGTACATTGAGCCCAATGTTCTAGGAAATTTCCTCCCTCCCACCTCACTCTTAAGTGACTACCTCCCCATTTTAAGCCAAACTACACACACTTAGGCAGCATGCCCATGAAAGCTTACCCCAACCACCAATAGAATCCACAACCCCCAACTTCAACCCAGAAGAGTGGGTCTACCTTCTACCTAAAAGCCCTACAACTTAAGCCCCTCCAAACCCTATGGACCAGACCTCATCTAATAATACTAAGTACCCCCACAGCAGTTAAACTGGCTGGCATCTCATCTTGGGCCCATTTTACCTGACTCAAATTTGCACTGCAACTTATGGAAATAAATCCAGTCCCACCTACCTCACTTCCTCAGACTGTAAGCCATGAAGAAGAATCCACTCCTGACTATTACATCTGTGAACCACAAGAAGGCTTGAAGCTACTATTTTGTAAGCTTCTGGGTGAGGCCAATCCTAGATCAGACCCATAATATGTCCACAGACTGCCAAGTAACTATAGTTGTTTTCCTTATGCTAACCTTTGTCTTCCTTATCTCTCTAATTCTTTTGGCCATACAGAATGTGCCTACCCCCTATTCTGCCTGACCTGTAACCACTCATTTATCTGGTGGCACCTGAAACCATAAAACTCATGCTTAAAGCACTCATCAAAAACTTCTTGTCAATTTTACTCTGAGAATTACAAACCTCCTACCAAGCACCCATTAACACTTCCCAATTTTTACTGTGCATCTCCGACCTCAGGCTTCAAGGAGATCTCTTATCATACACTCCCAAACAAATATATTTCTTCACTACTGTCATTCTAATAATTATACACCAAAATCATGATGACCACCCTTCCCCTCATTTTTGTCCTGCAATTTACCTCACTCTGTGTTCACATGCCCCTCACCATACCTTGCTCATCCTAGCCAATAAAACAGCACAATATCTTAACCTATTTTCATGCTGGCTTTGTCCCAACATATCCACACCACCTATGCTAATCCCTACTTCAGAAAAAGAGTGGGGGATACAATAATGTTTATCCAGGGCCACCTCAAACCAAAATCAATAACCAGATTGCAAGCTGTTTTACCGACAGTATGGCCGACCATAAATATATCAATATATGATCTACACTACCAGACACCATAAACAGGGCCCCTTTATTCCAACCTAAACACCTCAAATCAGCACTTCCCATTCTGTGTCTTAGCCAATACCACTAACACCAACACTCTCAGCTAAATACCTTCAAACTATTGCAGACACATATTCCAAATGCTCAGGGATGCCACACCCAAACCAGTCAGTAAGGGCACCTGCTCCTTGGACATCTGCATAACGTCAGCCCGGTTGCAACTATGCAACAACTCAAATACCTAAAAACCCTCCCACAACCTCTCACAGCATCAATGTGGAAACCATGGACTTTCCTGTCAGGGCAGACCCCCTGGGCAATTTGCTGACTATTATTACCTAATCAGCACCTCCTATTTGCCCGCCAGCCAACACAACAACTGTGTACCCTTAAACACCACCTTCCCTATGCTTTGGGATTCCACCAGAGGCTATCTCTGGGCCTTCCACAATGCATCAACACTAAACCCAGCCCAAACCCAACTATAGCCCTATCTATATTCCAAAAAATGGTCACTAGTATCAAAAGAACTGGATGCATGAATAGTAAATGGATTTGTCCTTCTACAAATCAATCTGGACTGCCATTTCTCTGTGGAAATGCTATACCATTTTCTCCCTTCTGAGTGGCAAGGCACCTGCACATTAGTCTATGCTGTCTTCTGCATGGTATATACCAACATCTCAGCCACCCCTACTTCCCTTCTGCAACCTCTCATCTCAAAACCTAAACATGCAATACACATCCCCATAAAGTTCACTATGGGCTCCTTGGAACTGCTGCAGAAGCCACCTCATTAGGTCTCTCTCAACATCAATACTCACAGCTAGCCACAACCCTCACCAGACTCAGAAGAAATAACCACAGGGTTAAAGGCACTTGACATGCAACAAAACCCCTAGCCAAAGTAGTCCTACAGAATACAAGAGCACTTGATACTCTAACAGCTGCCCAAGGTGGCACATGTGCCTTTTCGGGAGAAGAGTGTTGTTTCTACATAAACTGTTTGGGACAAATTTGAACAGTAATCAGAGAAATTTAAAAAATAAACCAAAAGTTAAAAAATTCTAATTCTGTGGGGAGTAGGGCTTCCCGCATGCCCTTTGTTTCCTTTATCATCACAGTTTTTGGTTTATTAATCTTTTCCCCTTGTCTCTTCAGAACCTTCTGACTTCATCCAGAAAACAATACACAGCCTAAAACACACATTGATAACTTCCTACACATGAGAAGGGTAAGTTAATTGCCATAACCCCAAATTTTGCTGTTCTTGCTAGTACTCAAACCTGAGACCATTTAAGAACAAACCTTAGTGAGCTGCGTGAGCTGAAGTCTCACTTCAGATCTCTACCATGCTGAGAGTCTAATAAGTTTCTCCACCTGAAATTTGCTCTGTCTCTGAGCCTCATTGAACTGGGATCTAACACTTTATTGTAAATATGTAAAATGAAATAGGAAATAGAAATGTTAAATTGTAAAAGAGTGTAAAGTCAGGATAGATTTAATATAATCCATTATAATAAACATAGATAGTATGGTAACAAACAATTATAAATGTAAATGGTAATTCTAATACAATAGAACTTAATTATAACAAAATTATAATTATTATATTCCAGCTCTAAATATTTGACATAATAATCTCTAGGGATGAAATAAATTATTGGTTTAATTATTCAATTTCCATTTAGGAAATAATTCTTTTGGGATATGCAAATTCTTATATGGGAATTTCTCACATATTTTTGGCATAAATTACTGCAGATAACAAAACCACTAAGAAGACCCCAATATTTGAAAATGGGGCCCCTCAAAGCTCAATAATCCAAGGGTCAAGGAAGAAGTTACAACAAAAACGAGAAAATATTGACAAATCAATGATGAGACAATCTTTTCAAAAGCCACCAGGTATCCAAGCTTAGGACAATGGATAAACTGTTCCAGGAATTGGAAATTGGCCTTCAGGCCCTGGTTTCCAAAACGGCTCCCAGCAGTGGATGCTGGCAAGGCAGGATCAAGTACCCCTTGACTTTGTGGGCCCACAGTAAAGCACCTGCTGTGTGGTGGCTGGCTACAGGCTTAGAGACTATGCACTCCTTTCCTCCAACACAGGGATCCCCAGTGGGCACAGCTCTAATACATAGGCTCCCAAATTACTTGGGGCTGGGGGCATGGAGGAGGGACTCTTTTGAAAAGAAAGCATCTAGAAACAAGGTAAAGGGCAGACAAGAATGAGAGAGAAAATAAGCACATCTCAGAACAAAGTAATTAAATTTTCATTTTGTTTTGTAATGGGGGTGTGCTGTTGGTTCATATATAGAAGTAAAATGAATAAACCATTAGGCAAAGTCATGATTATGGGGGGAAATGAAAACACAGCTCTGGTCCAAACAGACATACACAAAATACACACAATAACCATGAGATGTTGATAATGGGGGATGTGGCAGTTTGATGTAATTATGAATTCCAAAAATATAATTGAATCATGCTTGTAAACGGATCTGTTAATCTGGGCATGATTAGGTTAGGATTAGGATGTTGAGGCCCACCCCTTGGTGGGTGGGGAATTGAATATAAAAGGCAAGGCAAAGGACAGTTGAAGCAGTCTTTTGAGAAGCAGTTTTGATGTTGGAAAGAAGGCCCCAGGAGAAGAGAAGCAAGCCATTCGCCTGATCGTCTACAGCCGACCTTGTGGAGGAAACAGGAGCTAAACCCGGAGAGAAATGCAGCCCCGGGAAGAGAGGAACCCCAGAAGCCTGAACCCTGGCAAACGCCGGCAGCTGTCTTGCTCTAACATGTGGCAATGGACTGTGGTGAGAGAAGAAACTTAAAGCTTTATGGCCTGGTGTCTGTGGACTTCTACCCCAAATAAATACCCTTTATAAAAGACCAACCCATTTTTGGTATTTCACATTAGCACCCCTTTGGCTGACTAATACAGGGGAGTATGGATAAAGTGTGCCAAATATATGGCATGGACCATGATCAGTGGTAATAGTCTGATGATATTATCTCATAAACTGTAACAAATGTTCCACCATGATGTGGTGTGATGATCTCATAATCTGGAGGATTGTTGTATGAGAATTCTGACCAAGTGCATGATTGTTTTGTTAGTTCACATCTTCTGTAATGAAAATTTATTGACAAAAATAATATTGGGGGTGTTGGGGGAAAATACACCAAATGGAAGATATGGACTCTAGTTAGTAGTAAGATTTTGATGATATTGTCTCATGCACATATTTGGTGCATTTAAAATAGAAAAACAATTTTTAAAATACCTGGTAAAATATAAAATTTAAAATAAGAATTAATATCTATTATTTTCATATAAATTATTAGCTAAGAGTGACAGCATTGCTCAAAACATAAACTAAATGCTCCTTGAAAATCAAAGTTTTAAACTCTTTTTAAAGAACAGTCTTTAAAAACAAGAGGCTCCAATGATTTCATTTAGTAGTGAGTGCGTTTTGTGCAAAATTTTTAGACAAGTTTTTCTTTTTTAGTTAAACAAATAATGTTAACTACAATGTGAGAATAATGATAAGAAAGTTCCAAATGCTTCTCTCTGATTCCTTAACTTTTTAATAATCCCACTTCTGATTTGATAATTTAGAGGAGATCTTTATGAATTATTTTAGGAATCTTTACTTGATTGATAGCAAGCTCTAGCTATTGTTGCAAGGAAAGCACTTCTGATTTGTCTCCATATCCTTTGAGTTGTTTTCATGTATAGAGGGACTCTGATGCAGTTACCCATATATAAATAAATGCTGTTGTGTCATATTCTACTTCTTTAGAAACTATTTGAAATAAAATGAAAGGTATTTTTGCAAAGAATGTAAGGGGCAAACACAGAGACACACTCACACATATACACACAAACAAAGAGGCCCACACTCAAACTTTCTCCTATAGCATGAAGAAACCCCTGCCCAAACCCAATAAGGAAAATTCATTTGTAGGCTGAGCAAGGAGATATAGACCAACTTGATTATGCACCAAATGTTGGGTGGGTGATGAGGAAGGTTCAAAAAATCGAGGGCCGAATACTTCAGTGAGAGAGTACAGCCCTCCATCTCTATGCACCCAAGATCACAGTCTCCATCTTTGAAGAGCAACAAAAGGAAGGCCTGACTAGAGAAACTAATAAATCCAAAACCTCTGTGTATAACTCTCACCATCAACT
The DNA here is from genome assembly GCA_026826555.1 of Tolypeutes matacus. Taxonomy (NCBI): domain Eukaryota; kingdom Metazoa; phylum Chordata; class Mammalia; order Cingulata; family Chlamyphoridae; genus Tolypeutes; species Tolypeutes matacus. The sequence continues at coordinate 631,846 of JAKSZT010054273.1, read as the reverse complement.
TTAATATATTTTTTTATTGAAGGATATTATTCTTACATGAACATACAAAAACATGAATTGTATAGTAAAAGTTGTGAACTTACAAAATAAACAAGCATAACACTATACATGGGTCCCATACATCACATCTCCACCAACACCTTGCATTGTTGTGATCTGTTTCTTGCATACTAGGCAAGAGCATGGTCAAAATATTACTAACTATAGTCAATATCTCACATTAAGTGTATTTTTCCATTAAACCACCCAATTTTTTTAAACAAGTCTATTTTTGATACATATTAATAAAACATGCAATTTATCCAAAGTGTACAATCAATGGTGTTTGATATATTCACAGAAATGTGCATTCAAAACTTCAACCATTATGAAACCCTTTCGTTATTTCAAGAGTAATAATAATAAAGAAAAAACAGACAAACTAACAAACAAGGATATTCCTCCCCTCTCAATCTCTCTATTTCCCTTGCTGTGCAAAGCTGCTATTCTGGCTATTCTTGCACAAATATTTATTCATCAAGCAGTTTTACTGAGGTATATTCACATATCATATCATCTAGCCAAAGTGTATAATCAATGGCTTTTTTTTTAAGCTGTTCAAAAGACCTTTATTGTAAATTTGTAAATTAAAATAGAAAATAGAAATGGTTAATTGTAAAAGAGACTGTAAGGTCAGGTTAGATTTAATATAATCCATTACAAGAAAAAGATTGTATGTCAACAAACATTTATAAATGTAAATAATAATTCTAATCTAATAGAAATTAATTATGTCAGAATTCAGATTTTTATATTTCAGTTCTGGCTATTGGACATAATCTCTAAAACGGAAATAAATTATTGGTTTAGTTACTCAATTTCCTTTGAGGTCATAATGCTTTCCACATAATCAAATTCTTATTTGGGAATTCCTCACCCTATTGGCATAAATCACTGCAAATAACAAGATCATTAGGACCACCCTAATATTTCAAAACATGGACTCTCAGAGCTCAGTAAGACAAGCATTGAGGAAGAAATGACAACCAAAATGAGAAAATATTGACAACTCAGTCATGAGACAATCTAACCAAAAACCACTAGATATCACATACATCCAAACTTAGTGGAATGGATAACATGTTCAAGGAACAAGAAATTGGCCTTCAGACCCTGGGTTCCAAAGTGGTTCCCAGCAGTGGAGGGTGGCAGGCAGGGTCAGGCTACACCTCCAATTTGCAGGGCCCCAGAAATGCAGCCACTGGGTGGTGCCTAACAAAAGGTTTAGAGAGTATGCTCTCCCTTCTTCCACTGTGGGGATCCCCAGTGATCATGGCCCAAACATACCTGCTGCCAATTTGCTTGAGGTCGAAGGGCAGGGAAGAGGGACTCTTGAAAAGAAATCATCTAGAAAGAAAGCAATGTTGAAAGTGCACACAAGAATGACAGAAAATAAGTGCATTCTTGAACAAAGAAATTAAGTTCTAATTTGGTTTTGTAGTGGGGATGTGGTAGTGGTTCAAAAATAGAAGTAAAATGAATAAACAACTAGTCAACTCATGATTATAGCGGAAAAATGAAAACACATCAGCAGTACAAACAGACACACACAAAATACACAAAAATGTGACATGTTTATAATGTGGGAGTATGGAAAAAGTGTGCCAAATGTATGGTATGGACCATTGTTAGTGGTAAGAGTCTGATAACCTTATCTCATAACCTGTAACAAATGTTCCACCACAGTGTGGTGTGATGATGGAAGATTGTTGTATGGGAATGCTGACTGAGTGATTGATTGGTTTGTTAGTTCACAACTTCTGTCATAAAAATATAAATACAAAAATAACAATGGGGTGGGTTGGGGGAAAAAATACACCAAATGAAAGTTATGGGCTCTAATTAGGAGTAAGATTTTCATGATATTCTCTCATGAACATATTTGGTATATTTAAAATAGAAATACAAATTTTAAAATATCTGGTAAAATTCAAATTTTAAAATAAGAGTTGAATATCTATTATCACTTTCATGTAAATTAATAGCTGATTGACAGCATTGTTCAAAATATAAATTAAATGCTCTTTTAAACTGAATGATTTTAGCCCTTTTTAAAAGTCCAGTCTTTAAAAACAAGAGACCCCAATGATTTCATTTCATAATGAATGCATTTTTACAAAATTTTGTACAAGTTTGTCTTTTCAAAAATTTTTAATTAAAAATGTTAACTACACTAACTTAGAGAATAAGAAAGTTCCAAATGCTTTTCTCTGACTCCTCAATTTTTAATAATCCCACTTCTGATTTGATAATTAAGAGGAGACCTTTGTGAATTATTTTAGGAATCTTTACTTGATTGATAGCAAGCTCTAACTTTTCTTTCAATAAAAGCATTTTTTATTTGTCTCCATATCCTTTGAGTTGTTCTCATGTACAGAGTGATTCAGATGCAGATACCCTTATATAAATAAATGCTGTTGTGTCTTTTTCTACTTCTTTAGAAGTTATTTGAAATAAAATGAAAGTTATTCTTACAAATAAAGGGGCAAACAGAGAGACACACTCACACATATACACTCAAGCACAGAGGCCCAAGAGTCCCCTATCCTCAAACTCTTTCCAATGGCATTTAGAGGCCCCTGCCAAACCCAATAGGGAAAAGCCATTTGTAGGTTGAACAAGGAGATATAAATCTACTCAAATATTCACCAGATGTCAGGAGGGTGATGGGGAAGTTTCATAAAAATCAAGGGCTGGAACCTCCAGTCGGAGTACAGCCCTACATCTCTATGCACCCATGACCACAGCCTCCATCTCTGAAGAGCAACAAGTGGAAGGCCTGACTACAGAAATAATTAAATCCGAAACCTTCATGTATAACTCTCACCACCAACTCTCATTTAATATATTTTTTATTGAAAAATATTATTCATACATAAATATATATAAACATGAAATATTTAGTAAAAGCTGTGACCTTAAAAAATAAAATGGCATAACACCATACACACACCCCCCACCAAGACCTAGTATTGCAATCCATTTGTCATTTAGCCTTTCAATCATTATTTAACTTTCATTATTCAATAGTAATAATAATAATAAAGAAAAACAATCAAACAAGGATATTCCTCCACTCTCAATCTCTGTTTCTCCTGCTGTACATAGTTGCTATTCTTGCTATTCTTTCAAAAATATTTATAACACAGATTTATTGAGATATATTCACATATCATATCATCTAGCCAAAATGTATAATCAAAGGCTTTTTTAGCCATTGAAATTATTTTTATTGTAAATTTTTAAATTAAAATAGAAAATAGAAATGGTAAATTGTAAAAGAAATTGCAAGGTCAGGATTGATTTAATATAATCCATTATTAGAAACAAGTAGTATGTCAACAAACATTTGTCAATGTAAATAATTCTTATATAATAGAAACTAATTATAACAAAATTCTAATTTTTATATTTCATCTTTAACAATTGGATATAATCTCTAAGAATGAAATAAATTATTGGTTTAGTTATTGAATTTCCATTGAGGACATAATTCTTTCCAGATAATCAAATTCCAATTTGAGAATTACTCACATTTTATTGGTCTATATTACTGCAGATAGTAAGATCACTAGAAAAACACCAATATTTCAAAACTGGGCCCCTCACAGTTCAGTAAGCCAAAGGTCAAGCAATAAATGACAACAAAATGGAAAAAAAATATTGACAAGAAATGATGAGAAAATCTTATCAAAAGCCACCAGATACCAGATTTATCAGAGCTTATCACAATGGAAAACCTGTTCAAACAACTTGAAATTGGCCTTCCAGCCATGGGTTCCAAAATGGCTTCTGGCAGTAGAGGCGGGAAGGCAGGAACATGCTATCCCTCAACATTGTGGCCCCACAGAAATGTGGCTGCTGGGTGGTGTGATCTCTGTTCCCCCACTGCAGGGATCCCCAGTGAGTGCCACCTGAACATGCCTACCCCCAAATTGCTTAGGGTCAGAGGGCATGGAGGAGGGACTCTTTTGAAAAGAAAGCGCCTAGAAAGGGTACTTTCACAGTTCAATATATGAACCCGGTGTTTTAACAATGTTTGTACTTTAATATCAGTACATAACTGCACATAGGGTTGGAAGAGGGACCAGGTGAACAGGGATCTGTGGATATGTGGTTGACAGTACAAAGTTGGGAATGTTCTTATGGCAATGTGACAAGGAAGTGTTACTGGTTTAGGGTTTTGGATAGGGGGCATTCAGGACACAGTGCACCTGGAGCAGGTTTCTAGGGAGTGTATGAGTGATCATTTTGTCATAATGTGTTTTATCAGTGGAGGGAGACCCACATAATGAGCAGGAAGAAGTTGGACTCCCATACTCGGGACGACCGATTTTTTTTCACAAATAGGCAGGGGTCTCTCAAGAGCATGGGTGTTTCCTAATACAGAAGGACAAACCAGTGTGTTAAACCTCAGTGTATGTTGCATGTAACTACATATCTTGTCATCCAGGACTGAAGCCAGTGGTCACCATGGGCTCTGAGGTGAAGGGGAGGGAGGAATAGAATAGATAAAAGGGGGAGTATTTAGTGGGCAATGGAAGTGTTCTGCATGAACTTACAATGATGGACACAATGCATGTTAAATATCATCAAAATCTGTAAAAGTGTATTGTCTAAAATGTAAACCATAACGTAAACTTTTGACCATGTTTAGTAGCTATATTTCACTATGTGTATATCAGTTATAACAAAGGAACCATCTGTATTTTAAAAGGTATTAATATGGGATGGAGGAAAAGGGGAGGATGTTGGATATATGAGAGTCCCCTGTATTCTGTGTATAACTTTACTATGACCTAAAACTTCTTTGAAAACAAAAAGAAAAATAGTAAGACACTGGGGAATAAATGGAAGAAAATGCCACTGTACAGACAGGATGTCAGATATTGCAGTGATGAAAGGCAAAATGTCAAAAAAAATTTTAAACATTTTTCATGACTTTTTAATATCCCAATCTTTTAATTTTTATTTTACTTTTAGTTTATTTTTTAAATGTTTATGTATTATATTTCTTATATTTAAACTTATTATTTAATTTAATAATTGCATTATTAATTGCATTTGGCTATTTTAATGGTTTCATTTTTGAAGAAACTTTGGGTCACAGAAGGGTTACAACTTGGGCAAGGGAAGATCATTGGAGTGAGGTGTCAATGATAGGGGATACATGAGATGAAGTTCACTTGGGCATACATATAAGGTATATAAAAATGTTCAAATGTTCATGGGACATTGTCACAGTGGGTGGAGACTCACACAATAACTTAAAGAATATTGAATTCCCAACCTGGAAAGCTCTGCCACATTCTCTAGTGGAGTAGCAATACAGTCCCCCAACTGAAGGGGTAATGACTGGTGAAGGAGTATCATCCACTGACGGGCCCTTAATATTGATGAATATGCTTATGAACCTTTGAACTTAAAATTGAAACTTAGATGGTGTTAGTATAGGAGGGCACACACTGCAAGCTCCCAGAGCAAGGCGGATTGTGGACAGGGTCCTACCCAGGGGTCTGGGCTGTGCACGCGTGGAATGAGAAGCTTGGGACATCTATCTGCACAGATCAATGGCGTGGATGGAACGGTAGAGATTCATGAGTTTTAAGCCTGCCGGTGGTGGTTGGCACGGACGGCTGAGCCCCACGGTTAGGGAGAAAAAAAAAATAAAATGGCCAGTTGGAGCCACGAGCGGGGATCTGGCTGCTTGGAGCCCCTTGGACCTTGGGTGAATAGAACAGCCGGAGCGAATCAGCACCTGGTGGACGGGAAGGGTGATTCTGTTTGGGGGAGGGAGTTGATTTGCTTAGCTGCCCAGGGATAAGCCCCGGGCCACCATGGAGCCAGGAAGAGGGGACACTCTCCAAAGAGGGAGGTTTCTGTTGGAGGACAGGGAAGGGAATTTTTTATTTTTATTTTTTGCCATCGATCTGGCTGCCTGGACTGCCCCATAACTTTGGGGAGTAGATAAGCCGACCTGAAGCACCATCAGGCTGAGAGGAGAGGCGAATCTGCAGTCAAACTGATTTACATAGCAAACCGGTGACACTGGTGCTCGGCTCCAGAAGGAGCAGAGTCGGCCATCTTCAGCATTCTACACTGACTAACATCAGAGCTACAGCTACCCTGGGGAGTACAGGAAGTGGGACGTGCTTGATTAATTTCCACGGGCCCAGCTAGGGTCCCTTCCATAAGGGGGTTGGTCTAGAGGAGGAATTATTTTGGGTCCTGTATTTCGCAAAAAAAAAAAAAAAAAAAAAGTGAGGTCACTTCAATAAATGAAAAATAAATTCTTTTTAATTTAGTTTAACAGCTAAAAGCTATTTCAGGACCTGCATATAGAACCCTGCGGAGAAACTGATTGATAAACACGAGTAGGCAGAGAGGATCCACATGGACCCTAGGGGAATCATTGACCCTCCTTAGCTCTGTTTGACTGCTTGCCAGTGTGGATCTTTGTTTTTTCTCTGTTTATTTCTGGTATCTTGCTTTCCTTTCCTCTTTCCTCCCCCCTTTCTTTTTTCTTTCATTTTTTAAAATTAGGTGCTGATAGCTTGTCACTTTTTTGTTGTGCTTCTTCTTCAGTAATTTCCCACTCGCTGTCTATATTGATTTCATATTCCAAACTATCGCTTATCCTTCCTTCATCTTTCTCCCTTCTGCTTTCTGTTGTGGCTCTTAGATACAACATTTTTTCATAGGCCCACAACTTAAGGGTGTCAATTTCTATTCCATCTATTTTGTTTTCTTCTTTTTTTTAATTAGATTTAACTTTTTCCTTTCAGCCCTTTCTTTACTATTTCTCTCCCTGCTCATAATTCTAGCCTTCTAAATCACTATATATATATATATTCCTGCATTTCTTTTCCTAGTCCATTGTAGGAACTACACTTTTTTTCCTATTACTCTACACTGCCTACACAAGTTAAATATTTATCTCATTAAGTCTCTTCTAACTTTTATCAATATTACTATTATCCTTCTGCCTTCCTTACATGTTTTGATTCCTCTTGCCCTAATCTTTTGCCTTCAAGGGAACATAGAAAGAAGCAAGGAAATAAAATAAGAAGAGAAAGTGCCAAAGAGAAAACTTAACTCACACGCAGAACCACCAGCTAAATAAAACTCTAGAACATAGAGAAAAGCTAATCAACTGAAGAAACCCATCAAGATAATATGATGACCAGAGCGCAACAAAAAAATACAAATGACTCTAGAAAACAGGAAAACATGGACCAGTGCAATGAAAAAAATAAAAACCAGGAAGCAAAGCAGAACATCGAACAACTAATCAAAGCTATCCAAACAAATATACTGGACCAACTTAAAGAAGTGAAGGAAGAGATTAGGATATAAAGAAGACACTGGGAAAACATACTGAAGAAATTGAAAACATGCGTAAAAAGGTAATGTATATGATGGTGAAAATAGCACAATCCAAGAAATCAAAAAACACTGGATTCACATAACAGCAGATTTGAACAGGCAGAGGAAAGAATTAGTGATATGGAAGACAATATAGCTGAAATCAAAGAGATAAGTAGAACAGATAGACAAAAAGGTAGAAAAAATCCAGCATGGACTCAGGGAATTAACTGATAACACAAAACGCACAAACATATGCATTATGGGCATCCCAGAAGGAGAAGAGAAGGGAAAGGGAACAGAAGGAGTGTTGAAAGATATAATGGCTGAAAATTTCCCAACCCTATTGAGAGAGATGGATGTGCAGATCTAGGAAGCACAGTGCACCTCAAATAGTATAAATCCCAACAGGCCATCTCCAAGACATATACTTGTCAAAATGTCCAATGCTCAAGACAAAGAGAAAATACTCAAGGCAGCAAGAGAAAAGAGAACCATCACATACAAGGGAAGCACAATAAGATTAAGTGCTGATTTCTCATCTGAAACCATGGAGGCAAGAAGAGAGTAGTATGACATAGTCAAAATACTAAAAGAAAAAAAACTTCTAGCCACAAATTCTCTATCCAGCAAAACTGGCATTCAAAAATGATGGAGAGTTCAAAGTATTCACAGATAAATAGAAATTAAGAGAGTATGTCAATAAGAAACCAGCACTTCAAGAAATACCAAAGGAATCTCTACAAGTTGAAAGGAAAAAAAAAGGGAGAGAGAGTTGGAGGAGAATTTAAAAACAACTGAGAAGACAAAAAGGGAAACAAACAACATATGACATACATTAACCCAAAGAAAAAATGGCTGAGGTAAGAAATTTGTTATGAGTAATAACACTGAATGTTAATGGATTAAATTCACCAATCAAAAGACACAGATTGGCAGAATTGATAAGAAAATATGATCCATCCATATGCTGTCTACAAGAAACCCACCTTCGACCAAGGGATTCAAGGTGGCTGAAAGTGAATGGCTGGAAAACCATTTTACAAGCTAACAATAGCCAAAAATGGGCAGGAGTTGCTATTCTAATATCAGACAAAATCAACTTTAAATGCAAAACTATTGTAAGAGACAAAGATGGACACTATGTATTAGTAAAAGGATAAATCTCTCAAGAAGAGAGAACAATCATCAACATTTACGCACCTAACCGGGGTGCCTCAAAATACGTCCGGCAAACTCTGGAAAAACTAAAAGGAGAAATAAATGCATCTGCAATTACAGCAGGGGACTTCAACACACCATTATCATCATTAGACAGAACATCTGGACAGAGAATCAATAAAGAAACAAAGGCATTCAACAATACATTAGAAAAGGCAGACTTAATAGACATATACAGAACACTACATCCAAATACAGCAGGATTTACATTCTTCTCGAGTGCACATGGAACATACTCCAAAATAGACCACATGCTAGGCCACAGAACAAGTCTCAGTGAATTCAGAAAGATTGAGAATATACAAAGTAATTTCTCTGACCACAACGGAATAAAATTCGAAATCACTAAGGGCCAGAGAAACAGTTTAGGCACAAGGATATGGAAGGTAAACAACACACTCTTAGACAAACAGTGGGTCAAAGAGGAAATCTCAAAAGAAATCAGTAACTACCTTGAAACTAATGAAAACGACCACACAACATATCAAAACCTACGGGATGCAGTGAAAGCAGTCCTGAGAGGGAAGTTCATAGCCATAAATTCATATATTGAAAAAGAAGAAAGCATTAAAATTGAAGACCTAACTGCACACTTGGAGGAACTGGAAAAACAAGAACAAACTAAATCTAAAGGAAGTAGAAAGAAGGAAATAACAAAGATTAGAGCAGAACTAAATGAAATAGAGAATAAGAAAGAACTGGAAACAATAAACAAAACCAAAAGCTGGTTCTCAAGAATATCAATAAAATTGACAAACCCTTAGCCAGACTAACAAAGAAAAAGAGAGAACAGATGCAAATATAGAAAATAAGGAATGACCAAGGGGATATCACTACTGACACCACAGAAATAAAGAGTATCATAAGAGGATACTTTAAAAAATTATATGCCAACAAGAATGATAATTTAGAGGAAATGGACAAGTTTCTAGAAACCCAATAACAGCCTACATTGATGAAAGAAGAAATAGATGAACTCAACAGTCCAATTACAAGTAAAGAGATAGACTCAGTCATTAAAAACCTCCCAACTAAGAAGAGTCCAGGACCAGATCGCTTCACAGCTGAATTCTACCAAACATTCTGGAAAGACCTAACACCAATTCTACTTAAGCTCTTCCAAAAAATAGAAGTAGAAGGAATATTGCCTAACTCATTCTATGATGCCAACATTACCCTAATACCAAAACCAAATAAAGATACCACAAGAAAGGAAAATTACAGGCCAATTTCTCTAATGAACCTAGATGCTAAAATCCTTAACAAAATACTTGCTAATCACATTCAACAACATATTAAAAGGATTATACACCATGACCAAGTGGGTTTCATCCCAGGTATGCAAGGATGGTTCAATATAAGAAAATCAATCAATGTAATGCACCACATAAAGAGATTGAAAGAAAAAAATCACATGATCATCTCTATTCGACAAAATACAGCACTCTTTCCTCATTGAAACACTACAAAAGATAGGAATAGATGGAAACTTTCTGAATATGATAAAGGGTATATATGAAAAACCCAAAGCTAACATCATTTTCAATGGTGAAATCCTAAAAGCCTTCCCTCTGAGATCGGGAACTAGACAAAGATGCCCACTGTCACTACTCCTATTTAACATTGTCTTAGAAGAACTTGCATGAGCACTGAGACAAGAAAAGGACATAAAAGGCATCCATTGCTAGAATCACCATATGTGAACAAGAGAATATCATCAAGTCCACTCTAGTCCATAGTTCTTCCCCCAATCCTGAGGGGACTGGGATGGTGATGTCCTCTCCAACTCCAAGTGACTGAGGGCTTATATCCCATGGATATGGTGGGTGGGATGATCCTGCCTGCAGATGCAGGCCCTCTCCATTCCCTGGGATGGCCATTGCCCATCATTGTCTCCTCACCAGGTGACTTGGATGAGTCCATTGAGCTGTAGGGTAGGAGTTGCAGCTCCACCGAGATTTCATGCACACCTGGCACATAGGTAGGCCAGAGACTCCAGTCTCTGGAAGTATACCTAAAAACTCCAGAGTGGGAGGGAGTGTGGTCTACGGTGTGAACTGTGGTCTATGGTTAGTGGCAAGGCTCCAGGATGTGTAAGCTCATTGAGGGTGGTGGGCCACACTTGTGGGAGATGTTTGTGTGGGATGTGGTGGGAGGTGTGGGAGGTGGGCAACATGGGAATCCCAGTGGGTTCCGTGTAATATTTTGGGTAATCTAAGCACCTCTTAAAATATATGTATATATATATATAAATAACATTTTTGTAAGCAAATACATATATATGTATATATATTTATATATCATTTTGCAAGTGTTTGTATGTATTGTGAGAATTTTGATTTTTACCCACAATTAAAAAAAAAAAAAAAAGGCATCCAGATTGGAAAAAAAGATGTAAATATTTCTTTATTATTTTCAGATGACATGAACCTATACATAGAAAGCCTTGAGACATCTACAACAGGGCTTCTAGAACTTATAAAAGTGTTCAGTAATGTTGTAGGCTATAAGATCAATGCTCAAAAATCAGTAGCATTTCTATACACCAATACAAGCAAACTGAGGAGGAATTAGGGAAAAAATACCTTTTACGATAGTAACTAAAAGAATCAAATACCTAGGAATAAATTTAACTAAAGATGTAAAGGACTTATATACAGAAAACTACACAACACTGTTAAAGGAAATCAAAGAAGACTTAAATAAATGGAAAAATATTCCCTGTTCATGGATAGGAAGATAAGATGTCTATCCTACCCAAACTAATCTACAGATTTAATGCAATCCCAATAAAAAAACAACATTGTATTTTTTAAGGAACTGGAAGAACTAACCACAAAATATATTTGGAGAGGCAAGAGGACCTGAGTTGCCAAAGACATATTGAAAAAGAAAAATGAAGTTGGAGGTATCATACTACCTGACTTTAAAACATACTACAAAGGTACAGTGATTAAAACTGCGTGGTATTGGCACAAGGATAGACCTACTGACTAATGGAACCGAATTGAGAGTGTGATATAGATCCTCGCATATACAGTCATCTGATATTTGACAAGGCCACGAAGCCCACTCAGTTGGGAGAGAATAGCCTCTTTAACAAGTGGTGCTTGGAGGACTAGATGCACATATCCAAAAGAATGAGAGAAGAATATCATCTCACACCTTATACAAAAATCAACTCAAGATGGATCAAAGATCTAAATATAAGAGCCAAAACCATTAAGACCTTGGAAGATAATGTAGGGAAGCATCTACAGGACCTTGTAATAGGAAATGGTTTCATGAACTTCACAGCCAAAGCACGAGCAGCAAGAGAAAAAATAGATAAATGGGATTTCATCAAAATTAAAAACTTCTGCACCTTAAAGGATATTATTAAGAAAATAAAAAGGCAGCCTACCCAATGGGAGAAAATATTTGGCAACCATATATCTGATAGGAGCCTAACATCCTGCATATATAAAGAAATCCTACACCTTGAAAATAAAAAGACAAGCAACCCATTTAAAAAATGGGCAAGTGACCTGAAAAGACACTTCTCCAAGGAAGAAATACAAATGGCTCAAAAGCACATGAAAAAATGCTCGACATCGCTTGCTATCAGGGAAATGCAAATCAAAACTACAATGATCTACCATCTTACACCCATCAGAATGGCAGCTATCAAAAAAACAGCAGACACTAAATGTTGGAGAGGATGTGGAGGAATAGGAACTCTCATCCACTGCTGGTGGGACTGTGGTATGTTCCAGCCACTGTGGAGGACAGTTTGGTGGTTCCTCAGAAAACTAACAATAGATCTTCTGTATGATCCAGCAATTCCACTGCTGGGTATATACCCAGAAGAACTGAAAGCAAAGAAACAAACAGATATATGCACACCAATGTTCATAGCGGCATTGTTCACCATTGCCAAAAGTTGGAATCAGCCCCGGTGCCCATCAAGAGATGAATGGATAAGCAAAATGTGGTACATACATACAATGGAATATTACTCAGCTGTAAGAAGGAATAAAGTGCTAACACATGGAATATAACGTGGATGAATCTTGAAGACCTTATGTTGAGTAAAGCAAGCCAGGCACTGAAGGATGAACAGTATATGACCTCACTGATTTGAACTCAGGAAAGTGAGCAGTCTCTGAGAACCGTTGTCTGAAAGACAGTTTAACAAGGGAGAGAAAGAGAAGAGCAGGCTTTGAGCCGCCACGCATATAGACATAATCTATGGTAAAGGGATTGAGTATAGTTGCATATTGAAGGATAGGACAGATGAGTAGTGATATTACTGGATTTGGTGGTGCAGCATTGACAGGTGGGTAGGTTAGAAAAGGCAGGTCCAAATACTCAGGGTATGTAACTATGAATCTTGACATTCCATGAGTCAAGACAGGGGAGTGTCATATGCCCCAGTGGGGTGGGGAGGAAGGAACAGTTAAGATCTAATGGGATATTTAGTGGTCATGGGAAAGGTTTTTCATTACCTTACAGTATGGACACAGGACATGGTAAATATCATCAAAACTTATTAAAGTGTATCATCTAAATTGTAAACTATACTGTAAATAATTGAGAATGTTGCTATATTTTGCTATCTGTATATCAGTTATAACAGCACTAACATCCAAAAAAAATTAAAAACGGGGGGTTTAATATGGGGTGGGGAAGGGGGGGGCTGGTATCTGGGAGTCTCTGGTACTTTGTGTGTGACTTTGCTGTGACCTAAAACTTCTTTGAAAATTAAGTGAAAATTTGGGAGACAATGGCGATTGAGAAGGGGAATGTGTCACAGCACACCAGACATCTGATAACACCCTGATAAAAGGAAAAAAATTATACATATATATATATATATATATTTAAAGGCATTTCTTTTTCTTTTTTCCCCATCTTTTTGAATGTCCCAATCCACTAATTATATTTTGTTTTGATTTGTTTATTGTTTTATTGTTTGTTTGTTTGTTTTCCTGAGTTTCCTTATGTTTGTCTCTTGCATGTAACCTTATCATTGTTGTTTCTTTTTCCTATTAAGTGTATTTGATTATTTTATGGACTACATGTTCATGGAAGATTTAGATCACAGAAGGGTTACAATGAGTACTGCAAGGGATTATTGGTGGGGGGTGTCTGAGAGGGGGGAGTCATGGGAGTAAGTTCATCTGAATATACATGAAAGATATACAAAATTGTTCAAAAGATCAAAGGATGGGGCATTGTCACCATGGGTGGACAATCACATAATAAATGAGGGAATCGGAATCCCTAGCCTGGGGAGCTCTCCCACATTCTCCAAGGGAGCAGCAACAGTCCTCTGAGTGCAGGGACAGTGTCTGTCAAAAGAGGATGGCCCACTGATGAGTTCTTTTTATTGATGACTACCTTTATGATTCTTTGCTCTTGTAACTGAAACTTAGCTTACTGTTATGGGGTGCCCTAGGGTTGCCACCTGAGAGCTTGCTTGTTGCTAAAATGTGGCCTCTCTCTAAGCCAAACTCAGCATATGAATGCAATACCATCCCCCCAATGTGGGACATGACTCCTGGGGATGAGCCTCCCTGGCAACGAAGGATTAATACCAAGTGCCAAGTGGCAACACAACTGGAAAAAGACCTTGAATAAAAGGGGGAAAAGTTAAAGACAAATGAGTTCAAGTGGCTAAGAGACTTCAAAGAGAGTCGGGAGGTCCTCCCAGAGGTAACGCTTACACACACTTCAGTAGGAGCTCATAGAACATCAAAGTGCATGTCACCCTATCAGTAAATATCAGTAAATAGCAGTAAATAAAACATGTATTGTAGTTAGTTTTGCAAACTAATCAATATAGTGGTTTCACAGGTCACTATGTGAATTTAGTATTTTAAAAGTGTTTGTAAGTAAGTGTAATTATCAAGCAGTGAATAAGGCATGTATTTTAGTTACTATTTGATATTAATCAAAAGTTCACGGTTCATTATGTATATAATTTGTTTTAACATTGTTTGGAAGTCAATATAATTACATAGCAGTCTATAAAGCACGTATTCTAGTAAGGTTTCAAAACGAATCAATATAGTGTTTTCACATTTCACTATGTGATTCCTGTGTTTTCACATTTACTAAAAGCACCTCTTAAAACATATGTATATATATATATAAATAACATTTTTGTAAGCAAATACACATATATGCATATATATTTATATATCATTTTGCAAATGTTTGTATGTATTGTGAGAATTTTGATTTTTACCCACAATAAAAATAAATAAAAAAAAAAAGTCAATATCAGTGTATACCATTGAATAAAGCATTTAGTTTAGTTACTATTTGATACTAATCAAGGTAGTGTTTTCATAGTTTGGTATGTGAATCCTCTGTTTTAAAAATGTTGGTAAGTCACTATAGTGCATAAAAGTGCCTGAAGCATGTATTTTATTTGGTTTTCAAAACTAATCAAGATGGATTTTTCTAAATTCACTATGTGAATCCTGTGTTTTCAGATTGTAAGCCTTTACCTGTGCATAGCAATTAATAAAGCAATACCTTTTATTCACAGTAAAATATATGTGTCCTTTTAAACATAGAGAAATGAGTAAATGTCTGTAATAGGCAGAATTGAGAGGACAATTTTTTCAACATTATGGTATAGTTTAGTTATTGTGTTTTTGGACATGTGCTTGAAAAAGTCAACAACAAAACTTCAAGTTCTGGAGAAATTAAATAATTGGTCCCAAGAGTACTGCTGGTAACTGTCATGCTCAGTGGTCCATTCCTCCTTTGCTTTTCCCATTTGACCTGCTAAGTGCAGTACTCACCTCCCTCTTCTGATACCTGGTCACTGCAGAGTGCCAGTTATACATGCTGTTATCACAAGTCATTTTCTCACATCAAGGATATATTGAATTCTCTGTTGGATTTTCAAGAGTTCTTTGCAGTTTTAAGGATTAAGAAAACTCATACTAAATTTCAAAAAGTTAGAGATTAAAGATTTGAGTTTGGTTCATCAAAAAGTGTGAGCTGGTCTAAGAGTGGCCCAGAGTCTAAATCATAATTGAAATATTTTCTTTCCATAAAGATAGGGAATCCCCCAAAATTCAGATTTACAGTAGTACAATTCATACTACATACTACAATTTCAAATGAAACCACAGTTTCTCCTTATTGGCATGCTACTTGTTTCATATTTACTCTCTTTTTGCTTAGCTCAGCTTTCAAAATACTTGAAAGTGCTCAAGTATAATTTACCTATAAGAATTTTATTCTTTACATCTAAGATAGGATTTATGAATAATTTTATGTAATCTTAATATTTCCCCTTCTGGATAGCATCTCACACCTCAGGAATATTTCCATTTTTTCTTCTTTGATATATGATCAATTTTTTTCTCATCAGCTACACTATATTATTGTTTTAGATAATTCCCAGCAGTTCTGGTGTTATGTAGGAAGGGGAAAATATCAGGAGAAAAACATGAAAGAAACCAGACAGATCTCAAATTTATTAATTAAATTGTATTTATTCACTGTCTACTTTTTGCCAGATACTATTTGTAATTCCATATCTGAAACCAAGGGCTATGTCCCAGCTGTCAGGTAGGTTTGTCTCATTAAGGGAATTTGAAAAAACACATAAATCTAAGTTAAAATAATAATGGGTTTCTTAGAAGTGGTTCCAAACTGTCCTAGGATAACAAGATGAAGAAATGTTATATCTTGGAACTAACATAAAGGTTCCTATAAGAAGAAACCATGAGAGGTCCTTGGCTTCGTGGACTTTTGCTAGGGCAATCAGGCTTCAAGGTTTCCACTAAGAGGGAAGGACTGAATATTTATCTATAAATCTAAACTGTTATAACCTTAAATGATCTCCTAAGAAGCATGTTGTCAACAGGTCCATAGGTATTATGAGACATACAGGATTACTGAAATGAAATGATGAGTGGGGAGGTCAGATTAGTCTTGGAACTCTGGTGGGTGTTTTATAAAGTAGAATGGAGGCTGGAAGCTTGGTGGAAACAAGGAAGCCCTCATTCTCTTTGTAAAATATAGACATGGTGACACCTGGGGTGCTGCAGTAAGATGAAAAGAAGAAAATTTTGTTATTAGTTCATTAGTAAATGTCTTTAAGTTTCTGCAATTGTCACTCATCAGGTAAAATCTGCCCAGATGATTTATGGTTGGAGAATAATGACCAAAATAATTTAAAAAGAAACCACTCCCTACCTCAAATGCTGGCGATGATATGGAGCAATGGAAACTCTCATTCATTGAGGGTGGGAATACAAAATAGCACAGCTTCTTTGGGAGATAATTTGGTAGTTTCTTGCAAACCTAAACAAAGTTTGACCATATGATTCAGCAATCATGATCCTAGCTATTTATCTGAATAAACTGAAAATTTGTGTCCACAGAAAAACCTACACACCATTGTTTATAACTCCATTCAAAATTCCTGAAAATTGGAAGCAATTCAAATGTTCTTCAATAATGTGAATGGATGAAAAAATCTTGTAGTATATCCACACAATGAATATTATTCAGCAATACAAAAAATGTGGTTTATACATACAATGGAATACTATTCAGTTGTAAAAAAAAAATGAAATCAGGATGCATATGATAATATGCATGGATCTTGAGGGCATCATGTTGAGTGAAATAAGACAGATACAAAAGGAGAAATATTGTATGGTCTCACAAATATTAACTAAAATGATGAGTAAACTCAAGGAGGTAACATCTAGAGTATAGGTTACTAGGAAATTGTATGTGGGTTGAAAAGGAGTTGATGCTTAATGTAGTAGAATTTTTTTTTAATAAGATGTATTATAAATGTGTGGAAATGAATAGAGTCAATGGTAATACACTATGGTAAGAATAACTAACATTATTGATTTATACATGTGATTGTGGTCAAAAGGGTAGTCTGTGGATGTAATATTTTGATTGAAAGGAAACTAGAGAATAATCTAGGGACTGTATGACATAGACTATTTTGGCAGTGGATGAAGATTGTGGTTAATAGTATAAGAATCTTCTTCTGTTTAAAAGTAAGAATATAGTGATATATGGGAAAATTACAGCTAATGTAACTTATAGATTATAATTCACAATAATATTGCAATACTTTTCTTCAGTGGCAAAGAATTTTGATATCAATTATAAGAGACAATAGGGGCTATAAGGGGTTTGGTATTTTTCCTTTTGGTGTAATGAAAAAATTCTAAAATTACAGAACTGTAATCCACTATATATACAGTGTTTAGCTGTGGGAGTTAAGCCTTGTCCTTGGTCTCACTTGGTGCATACTTGGCAGGAAATTAGGTTGCTTTCGAGCCAAAGTTGCATCACTTTTATTACTCTCATGGATGCTGGGTAATATTGCATCTCAGGTCCAGATTCAGCTGCTTGAACCTACTTTAGCCTGGAATGAAATACTATCTGCTTCTTCTGGGTGTGGATGAAAGATAAGAACCCCAATCAGCACCTCATACACCATCAGAACAGGTGAAATAGCAGGCACATGATACATTCAGATGGATAATGGAATCTCAGGTCTTTTCTGCATCACCTGGGGTTTCAAGTTGGAGTCTTCTGCATTCCCCTTTCCAAGATGTATTGTAGCCTATAAGCAAATACAAGAACTTCATTTCTACATGTAGTAGGAGTACTTGTAGTTCCAATGGTGCCCACCTTCTTTCACCTTTTTTAGCCTTTTTATGCTCATTTTTGCATAATTCCAAATATATTAGTTAAATTGGAATGATCTAAAGAAATAAAGATATTTACTCTTGGAGAAATCCTAATACCTCTTCAAACAGTTCCTCTCCTTGATCCAACTGGGAAATGACATCTGCTTTGCCCTGCTTCTAGGAAAGAGATACAATGTAGTTTGAATTATGTGCTTATAACAGTGCATTACCTTCAAGGCCAGTGGAGGCTATGAGAATAAAATAAATATTGAAGTTCACAATAGGAAAGCACATTCTGATCACAGGATAGTGACAATATTTCAACAGCAAAGGGATGCTTTATCTTGTGCCATAAGACATTAAGTGTCTGTGGGCATTGAGACCCAGGCCCAAATTCAAAGCCTGCATTAACTTCACTCTTTTCATAAAAGGAAAGATTTAGTGCTCAAATAGTATTTTAAAAAGAATCCAATAAACATATAACCCACCAGAAAAAATGTTATATATGGAAAAGTGTGTGCCTATTAATTTTCTATTTTGTTGGGAAAATCAACATAGTCACTAAAGCATAATAATTATTCAGACAATATTTAATCAATTTATATATTCATTTAAATAATATTCATGGGAAGCGGCTGTGGCTCAATCAGTAGGGCTCCCGTTTACCATATGGGAGGCCCCAGGTTCGGTTCCCGGGGCCTCCTGGTGAAGGCAAGCCCGCCCGCACGGCATGGTTAGCTGACCCAGTGAGCACAAGCAGCAAGAGGGGGATGAATGAATAAATAAATAAAATCTCTAAAAAAAAAATAATATTCATTGCATTCTCAACACTGTTCTGAGTATTTGAGATTGAGTAACAAGAAACACATAAAATTTTAGTCGGGAATATTAGATTCCAGTGGTGTGAAAAAATGTGATGAGTAAAAAGTAAAGAACCAAAATTCTTCCAGATAGTTTTAAGTGTTATGAAAAAATAAAGGCAGAGATTGGAGTGGCATATGAAGAAGCTCTTCCAGATACATGTTTAATAGATAAAGATAGATTAGATACACAGGTAGACAAGTGGGTAGATGGATAGGAAGAAAGATAGTGAGATAGATAGATAGATGATAGATAGATAGAGATAGATAGATAGATAGATAGATAGATAGATAGATAGATAGAAAGAAAGAAAGATAGATATTGATAGATGATAGATAGATATATAGATAGATAGATGATAGATAGATAGATGATAGATAGATAGATAGATGATAGATAGATAGATAGATAGATAGATAGATAGATAGATAGATAGAT